>VZQC01009130.1:1327589-1386940 GCA_009823505.1 Rhizomys pruinosus
TTAAGAGCACTGACTGCTCTTTCAGAGGACCCGGGTTCGATCCCCAGCACCCACATGCTGGCTGAGACCGTCTGTAACTCCAATTACAGGAGAACTCCAGTTCCAGGGGAATCCGACACCCTCTTCTGACCTCCGTGGCATTGCACGACACGGGTGCACGGACCTACATGCAGACAGTACATTCATACACAAAAATAAATAAATAAATAATAAATAAATAAATAAATAAATAAATAAAAAATAAGTGCAAGTCATAGACAGCCCTCATTGTTGACTTGACACACCTGGGAAGAAGGAACGAACCTCAGTCAAGGAACTTCCTCCATCAGATTGATCTTCAGACATGTCCTTGGGGCAGGTTCTTGATTGATAATAGGTGTAGAATGGCCTAGTTCATAGTGAGCAATGCCATTCCTGAACAGCTCATGTTAGGCTGTATAAAACAAGTAGCTGAGCAAGCCAGGAGAAGCAAGCCAGGAAGCAGCATCCCTCCATAACCTCTGCTTCAGTTCCTACCTCCAGGCTCCTGCCTTGGCTTCCCTCAACAGTGGACAGTAACTTGTAAGATTGAATAGACTTTTCCTCCTCAAATTGCTTTTGGTCAGTGTTTTATCATAACAATAGAAAGCAAATTAGGACAGGGTTCTTTAGGAATTAAAAATAATTCTACAATGATAATTATATGAGAAGTATATATGCTTATACATGTTGAATAAAATGAAATCCTGGCATATATATATATATATATAATTTGTATATATTCATTCTCCTTCAACCAATCTATTACAAAAAAATGTAGTAAAAATACTAAATCCTCTCATCCAGTGAGATGACTCAGCAGATAAAGACATCTGCAGTCAAGCCTAATGACCTAAATTTGATCCTCAGGACCAACATGGTAGAAGGAGAGAACTGACTCCTATAAGATGTCCTCTGACTTCCACATGTTTACCATGGTACACACATGCCTCCTGCCTAACCATGCATACACATACACACACACACACAATAAATAAATAAAAATGTAATACCAAAACATCAAATAAACGACTATGCATACTTCAACTATAATGACATTTCAAAATGATCTGTTGTTATTATAATAAAATCATCTCTAAATTGTGAAAAAAAAAAATAAAGAGTTCAAACATTTCCCATGATCACCTGCTCAGTGCTTTCTCTGAAATATTAGTTACAAACTTCCTGTACTTGTGGATATCTTGAGTACATATTTGGTCTGTGTATTGGGTAATCCATCACTGAGTGGGAGGAAAGAGATATTAACTTTTTGTTAGATATCTCTGTACTTTTTGACTCTTTATATTGGAATAAATACATATTAATTGTGTGTTTTAAAAAATAAAATTTGTGAAATCAGCTTTGGGCTCCTTTATTTATTTATTTATTTTTTGCAAAATAAGAACATTATTAAATTTATTTTTTGGATGCTAGAATTTACACAATGTATTTTGATAGTCTTCAGGCCCCCTCCTCTTCTCCACCCTATTCCTACTACCCCTCCCCCCA
Source organism: Rhizomys pruinosus (assembly GCA_009823505.1). Taxonomy (NCBI): domain Eukaryota; kingdom Metazoa; phylum Chordata; class Mammalia; order Rodentia; family Spalacidae; genus Rhizomys; species Rhizomys pruinosus. The sequence continues at coordinate 1,329,117 of VZQC01009130.1, forward strand.
TTTCATGTCCTCCATTATTATCCGTCCTTTTCTTTTAAACTAATTTTATTTAAGGCCCATTAATTCCATTCCACATCTTCCACAGTGTTTTGGGTGTGGCTCTGTGTCCTGGTGTCTGGCATTCTAGAAGACTGTAAGAGCCAGAGGGGTAGATAAATACAAGGAAACTGTGTCATTTGGACACCATAGGGTAGTAACACATATGAACCTACAGTGCTTATGACAGCATGCACAGAACCTGTGCAAACCCAAGCTAGACAATGGCCCATGATGGATGTGAGAGGTAGACAGGGAACCCCAACCCTAGATGAGGATCTACTGGCAACCAATGGGTGTGAGGAGAGGCACAGTCAGTTGGCTCCTTGCTGTTGTGATGCCTGGGCATAGACCCACACTCAAGATCAAAGTGCTTTAGGAAAAAGATTGGCCAAGGAGTCATGGGTTCCTGTGAGAAGATGTAAGCATGAATAAAAGGGCTGATGAGGGGTGAGATGTCTCAGTGTGTAAAAGCACTTGCTGTGTAAGCCTGACAACCCGAGTTTCATCCCAGAAATCCATGGTGGAAGGAGAAAACCAGTTTCTGAAAGTTGTCCTTTGGTTTCCACACATGAGCTATAGGACATGCGTCCTCCCCACACTGATAATAAAATTAACTTTAAAAAAGTGGCGTGATGGCTGGTGGCTCCAAGGTCAGTCATGGCTAGATAGTCATTGCCCAGGCTGGAGGAAAGATGACAGCCTTACCTAGGACTTCAGTTTGAACATTTGCTTTTGACATTTGGCAGTGGATATAGATGGCTCAAGGCTAGGCTTACTTCTCAGAGTTAACATCTGGGGCCCTTTGGACTTCGAAGATAAAACAATGGAGAAGGCAGAGGGGACTTCCTACTTTGCATACTATCTTCCCTGTTTGAGGCTTGTTCTTGGCTTTTGTTGGTGGAGGGAACTCTCCCTTGTCTATTGTCCCATAATTAATACCTCATCAAAGATGAGATTTAAAAATGTAAAGATAAAACTAGAGATGTAGACATAACATCGAAGTAAATCGTGCTACTGTGGGGATATAGACTAGTCAAAAGATTTAAGACCAAAGAGCTAATGAAGTGTGCAGGTCCAGATGGCCTCTTCCTTGGACTGTTTCTCAGGTATCCTTATTTGACTTACAGCATAGGGTCAGCCATTGCCCACTTAGATGAAATCTATGGCCAAGCTTTAGAAATTATCTGAATAAAACATGTGATTTTTTTTTTAAATTTTAAGTTGAACTTTATAATACATATAGCATCAAAATAACATAAATGAAACTTGTGATACCCCCAAAGCATCAAAATACAGTGATACTTTAATATGGAAATTCCATTTTTCTCCAACTTGTATTGCTTCTCTCTCTCTATATATATATATACATACATAAATATATACATATATAAATTTATACACATATACATACATACATACACCTATCACCTGAGTTGGATTTTCTTTCTTTCTTTTTTTTTTTTTCTTTTGCTAAAAGATGTCGTGTTTTCCCCAATGAAGTGCTTGAAGGTTCCTCCTTGACATCCCCAAACAACCATAAATCCTGTCCCCATGCTCCACATTGGGCCCCCCCCATGGTCACCTAAATGAGGTCCAGCAAGCATGCGTCCAAAACAGGTGATTTTAAGACATGGAAATTTCTTATCAATGAGGCATTAGAAATGATTGAAAGGAAAAATGATAGAAAGCAATGTTCTGCCAATTAATTATTTAAATGTAACTACAAAATAATCAGATTAATTTTCTTAAGCTAAACTAGCTTTACTCTTTTATCACCAAAGGTCTTACATTGCTTCATTTTATGAAATAAAGAAGTCTCTAGTGGGTCTCTGTATGGTAGTGGAAAAAGCATCATCCGATAATGAGACTAGGGCTCATCATTGATACATTCAGAAAAGAGGTAATGTTAATAATGATAGCAGTTGTTACATGTATGCTGTGTGCTAGATACCCTGTCTCCTTTATTATATAAAATAACTATGAGATATATTCATAATTAGTTCCACTTTATAGCTAAGAAAACCAGAGTTTGGATAATTTTGTAATCTGGACAAAAGGTGCTATGAAATCATTGAAAACATACTTAAAATCCATCTTTCTGAAGACTATGCTAATAATGACTACAGTATGTCATTGTTTCAACTCTTTCTACCTTGAACTTCTCACTCCAGATAAATCAACTAGGATGGTTTTGTGATGAGCAGGATAGACAGTTACTTATGCACTGAAGATTAACTCTACCTCATCTCATCATTACAATTTCAGTCTTTAAGTTCATGACGCTTTAGTCTTTGAGAATCTATTTATGTTTAAAATGCTATTACTTATGGGAAAGGTCATTCATTTAGCCATTACCAGTGAACATCTTTATTATTAGCTAACTACATGCAGTGCATTGATTACCAGAGACTTTGACTGTCCCAGGAGAGAAAATATTCACCCAGAGTAAGAGACCTGGAGGTTATAGAGAATTCATGGTACAACACACTAAGAAGAAAAAACTACAAACTGATAGGGAGGTTGTAGGCCCTTTTTTGGTCACAGTCTAGAATTTTACAGATGGACTGACCATTGTGATCAAATACTTTAATATCTGTTTCTCAGGCTCACAACTTAGCCCTAAATCTATAGGATTATAATCCACAGACTAGAACTCTTCCCAGTTTAAGGCTGGCAGACTACTTCATTGTCACGTTTTAGAGCTTCTTCCATGTTTTGGAATCTAGAGCCAAAAGTCCTCTCTTCCCTTGCTTGCTTTAACCTTTACCAAGTTTCTTTGACATAAGACATGCTTAACAGCTTTTCATCTCTCTTCTCTCCCAATCCCTTTGTGAGGCTCCAAATCCCAGGACACTAATCTGTAAATTTTACCCCAATAGCTGTGCATAAGGGAATCAATTACTGCCAGACTTCAGATCTAGAGAAAAGGATGGAAAGATAAGTTGTACAATCATGCTTGAAACAATTTTAGTTGTCAGTGTTATGGATTCTGTCAGCAGGAAGAAAACGCAGAAGTGGCACTTCTAGACATCCTCAGAAGCAATTAACTCACCATGGGCCATCTCCAAATCACTTGCTTCCAATAAAAAATTCTTTGTTCTTATTTTCTGACCAAGTTTTAACTGACTAGGTTTCTGAATAGTTTTGGGTATGTGGTTGGGGAACAGTGAACAGATGGTAATGGATGTGATATATGCAAAGATCAACTGTGGTTTTAGAAGCCGTGCACAGAAAAGCCTGTACCATCTTGGAAGCAAATGGTATTAACTATCAATATTTAACAGAATCCTCTGGAAATTCAAATTCTCATACTAATCCTGTTAATTTATCAAATTTAAACTGTTGCCCCAGATATAATAGATCCTCTAACTAACTACCAATCCTGAAAATCATGTTTCAAAATCTTGGTTCATCTATTGTGTTAAGCGAAACAGAAACAAGTAGATTCAGTGTCCTTTGAGGTTGTGTGGAATTTGAAAGTATTGATGGGAATTTACCTATGAGTTAGTCAATAGGTCATTTGTCTGGAGGAGCTGTAGCCAGACAGCTATTGGACTTTGCATCTTCATCTGGTCTTTACTTTCAAGTCCATCTTAAAATTAGTCTGACTAAATTGACAAAGGTGCCTCATCTCTCACTACTATTTATGTGGGTGGCTGGCTTGTGCAGAGAAGACAGGGGTGAAATCTGTGTGTGGGTACAGGTGTTCAATATGCTTGCAACTTAACTGTATCTAATTCATGAAAGCATTTTTTAGTATAGAAGACACATAAAAGTTGTTGCAATACTAACTTAATTTAGATGGTGACAAAAATGATCAGATGTGTTTCTTTTGTTTAACTGAATCCAGTTATTCCCCACATAAATTTGACAAGAATGAAAGCTTTAGCTTTAAAGTTATAAGTACAAGAAAAAATATTCAGCTCTTGTACCATTGGGATAATAAGAAACACATAAACCAACCTAGAGACTATAAAGCTTTTTTTTTTTTTTTAGTTTGTATGCTGGATTAGATCTGTTTCTCTTGGTGTCTCTGTGTCTCTATCTTTCTGGTGAGAGGAAGTTACTGCTTGAGACCTTATTTCCTTGAGACAGGGTCTCTCACTAACTGGAGGTTTGCCATTTTTGTTGCTATTGTTTGGTATTGCTTTCTTTTAGCTAGGCTGGTGGCCACAGCAAGCCTCAGTGGTTCTCTTGTCTCTGCCAACTGCCTGCCTAATGCTGATGCTACTGGCAGACATTTTACCTGGATGTTGGAGATCTGAACTCAGGTCATTGTACTTGTGGAACAAGTACTTCTTTTCTATTTTAAAATTTATTATTTGAGAATTTCATATGATATGATGTGTTTTGATCAAACCCCTTCTACTCCATCTCCTCCACTTCTCTCATGTGCTTCCCACCACTTTTCCTTCCCAGCTTCACATGCTCTTTTAAAACTCACTGAGTAATGGGTCTGTTTTTGTGCCAGTACCTGGCTGTCTTTATGACTATGGCCCTGTAATATAGTTTGAAGTCTGGTAGAGCAATTCCCCCTGTATTGCATTTTTCATTCAGGGTTGCTTTAACTATTTGGGGTCTTTTGTTTTTCCATAAGAATTTAAGGATTTTTTTCCAAGTCTGTGAAGAAGCTCATAGGAATTTTGATTGAGGTTGTATTGAATATGTATATCAATTTGGGTAAAATGGGCATTTTTACTATATTAATTTTCCCAATCCATGAGCATGGGAAGTCTTTCCATCTGTGGAACAAAATTGAAGATCCAAACTTGAGCTCATACAATTTCAGCCACCTCATATTTGACAAAAGGGCAAAAAAAAAAAAACCCTCTGTGGAGGAAGGATAGCATCTTCAGCAAATGTGCTGTCAAAATTGGATCGCCATTTGTAGAAGAACAAAATTAAACCCCTACCTCTCCCCCTGTACAAAAATCAACTCCAAGTGGATCAAAATCTCAACATGAAGCCTGAAACCCTGAAGGTGATAGAAGAAAAAGTTGGCAACAACCTACAAGACACAGGTGTAGGAAAAGACTTTCTAAATCAGACAGCAGCTGCACAGGAAATAAGGTCAACAGTTGACAAATGGGACCTCATCAAACTCAAAAGCTTTCTGTACAATGAAAGAAACAATCAAGGAAGTGAAGAGAAAACACACGGAGTAGGAGGAAATCTTTACCAGTGATAAATCTGACAGAGCATTAGTGTCAAGAATATATAAACTACTCAAAAAACAAAGAAGTAAGAAAACAAATGACCTACTCAAAAGATGGAGTAAAGAGCTGAACAGAGACTTCACCAGTGAGGAAGTAAAGATGGCTGAGAAACATCTTAAAAAGTGTTCAACATCATTAATAATTAAGGAAATGCAAAGTAAAACCACACTCTGATAAGACTGGCTAAGATCAAGAAAACAAAAGATACCAAACATTGCAGAGGTTGTGGGGAAAGGGGATCACTCATCCACTGCTGGTGGGAATGTAAACTTGTACAACCATTATGGGAAGCAGTGTGGAGAGCCCTTAAAAGACTCAGAATGACTTCTACCTGATCCAGTCATACCACTTCTGGGTATATACCCACAAGACTCATCCTACTGCAAAGATACGTGCAGATCCATGTTTATTGCAGCTCTCTTCACAATAGTGAAGAGCTGGAACCAACCAAAATGCCCCTCAACAGAGTGGATGACAAAAATGTGGTACATCTACAGAATGGAGTAAAGAAAGATGGCATTATGAACTGCTGGTAAATGGAAGGCGCTTGAAGCCATTATGCTAAGTGAAGTAATACAGTCCTAGAAAAACAAACAGTGAATGGTTTCCCTTATTTGTGGATGTTAACACCAAATCCCTCAGATGAAATGCAAGCTGAACAACATTATTGTTATATTTCTGTTTATCTGAAAGGAACTATATTGTTATAATGTAAATCTCTCAAGGGGCTCTAGATTCCACCCACCACTTATTTTCAGACTCTGTAATTACTGTGTATGGGTGGAGAGTATGTATCCATATTTTAGAGTAATATAAAATTAATGGAGGAAAATGTGAATTTCTAAGCATAAAAACAGCCTGAGAGAAAGATGCAGGACAGTTGTGGCAGAATGCATGATCTGGGGTGGGGTGGGGGAAAGGGAAAAGGGAATATGCCTAAACTGAATTGAAAAACGATGTCTGGAAATGCACAAAACATCAATAAAAGCACAAAAAAGAAATTAAAAATATTATTACCACAAAGGCTATACAACCTATTGTTTTGTTTTGTTTTTTGTAAGACAAAAAAAAAAAATCACTGAATACTGTTAGTGCTGTCAGTGCTGCCAGGATGTGCATAGGACCATTCACTGGAGCAACGGTAGTCTATCAGGGGTTGCAATTCTGAAGGAAACTGTTTCTCTCACCCCTCTGTAGTGTCAAATTGCCAATAGCTCTGTAGTTGGGAGTAATACTTCATCAGCCCTTAACCATCCACAGCAGGCTCTCTTACCCACTGAGGTATCTCCCCAGTCCCTGGATCTGTTTACAAATGAGAAAATGTTCTTCTATGAGAGTTGGATCTTTATAGAGACAAGTTAACCTAAAACAAAGCAATTTATGTGGCAAGAGAACAAGAGGTGGTAGTATCAGAATCTTGCTGGTTGAGATTTATGATGGCACTCTTTCTTTTTAAAATTTTCTAGTTATGGGGCTGGAGAGATGGCCTAGCAGTTAAGAGCGCTGACTGCTCTTGCAGAGGACCCGGGTTCGATCCCCAGCACCCACATGGTGGCTGAGAACTGTCTTTGACTCCAGTTCCAGGGGAATCTGACACCCTCTTCTGACCTCCGAGACATTGCATGACATGGGTGCACAGACCTACATGCAGATAGTACATTCATACAGAAACAAAAATAAATAAAAAATAAACATTTTTTCTAGTTATTTGCTATGTATCTATTGGCAAGCCCACAAGGAAAATAGTGACTTCATAGTTCTAAAATATTTTGATTATATTTGCTTTGTCCACTAGAGAGCAAGAAACATGAATGAGTCCACTATGTTGAGTCACACAACATAGTAGTTACTACATTATCAGTGTAGTTAGAGCAGTGGACACACTTCAGTTTGGGTCTTAGAATAATTTCTTTTATTATTTTTTATTATTTTATGTGTATGAGTGTATTGCCTATATGTAGGTAGGTGCACCCATGTTGTGCAATGCCTGTGGAGGTCAGAAGAGGGCATTGGATCCTCTTGAACTGGAGTTACAGGTGGTTGTTAGCCTCCATGTAGGCACTGGGATCCGACCTCAGGTCCTCTGCAAGAGCAGCCAAGTGCTATTAACCACTGAGCCATCTCTCTAGCCCCTAGAATAATTTCTTTAATTACTACCTGTGGTGATAGTAAATAAATGTCACTTTAATTATAGCCCTCCTAGTCTTCTAAGACTCTTTTGTAAAATTGACAAGTGTACTTAAAAAATTTTTACTAGGTTTTGGATCTCTGGAGTAGTCTTCAAATATGAAAATGATTAAATAAGAAAAGAAGAAAGGATAAGACATTGGTTCTGGTACTAATAATCCAACCTTAATAAACCCCAACTCATCATGTTAGACTGACTGAAAAAAAACATATTTGGAATAGAAAAATTCATGAGACTCAATTAGAACTTGTGAAAGATATCTGTAATCTTTTTTGTAAATAGGATATAATTGACTTAGCAATGGGGAAGTAATGGTAAACAGAAGTATGTGAATGTTTTAAATAAAATAAACATTACTGCTAAGCACACAGTCACTGTTGGAAGTGGTAGAGGATAACATTTATAAGCAGCTTATATGGAGGCATCTGTATTCACAGACATACCACCCACAGTTTCACATGAAACTGGCATCTGATACTTAGTCTAAGTGGTTTTCCCATTAGACTGTGTTCATTAGGGCTGACGATGGGTACACAGCACTAGAATTTAAGGAGGACATCATCTCTGTGGAGGAACAGTCAACGCTGCTCTCTTATCTGCCATTACACCTCCCAGCGAGGATGGTATCGTTGCTGATAGCGTGACCAAATGAGGACAATACGAGAGGACAGAGACTAGTGAGCCCACCTACTTGCTGGAAATTCAGGTTTTTATGTTTTATTGTTTGAATGGGATTCTATATTTTGCTGAGAAACCTCCTGCATCTTGCTAATCTAATAGACAGTCTCAGGAGCTAAAATTTCATGACATCTGAGGTTTGTGTAAAAGAAAATAGTGGCCTATTTTATTGCATCTTGCTAAGAAGAAAGGAGGAAAATACTTGAATTTCTTTTTATTGTTGGTGTTTTTGTTTTTGCAACAGGGTCTCCCTCTGTAGCCCAAGCAAGCCTTGGGATTTGTCTTCATTTCTTTCCTGTTGCTGTGATAAAATACTATGAAAAAAACAACTTAAGGGAGAAAGGTCCATTTTAGTGCACAGTTTAAGACACAGTCCATCATGGTGTGTGTGTGTGTGTGTGTGTGTGTGGTGGGGGGGTCAAGAGAGCAGAAGTCTGAAGCAGCTGGTCAGATCACATTCCGATTCAGAAGGGACCCATGGGTATATGCCTGCTGGTGCTCAGCTTGCGCTCTCCATCTTCTCCAATCCAGAGTCTTTGGCCCAGAGAAAGGTCCTTCCCATAGTTAAGATGAGTCTACTCACATCAGTTCATGTAATCAAGACAGTTCATTCTAGGAAAGCCCCGAGGCCCATATCCCATGTAATTCTAGATTCTGCCAAATGGACATTTAACCCTAGCCATCAAAGCTATGTAGTCCTTCTGCTTTGCTCTCCTAGCTCTTGGACTCTAAGCCTGTTCTAATGTGCCTGATGTTATTCCTATTTCTGTACAAGGAAACAGAGGAGTCTAAAACATTTTGAACCTCAAGCATTGTAGATAAACCTATTAGTACACAGGAAGAGAGTTGATATGCATGACCTTAATTTACTAGAAACCAGAAATTTAGTTTCAGTTTCTGTTTGTCTTTGCCTACCCTCCAACTCTTTATTCCAGTCTCCCCCCTCCCTCCCTCCCTCCCTCCCTCCTTCCCCCCCGCCCTCCCTACCCCCCTCCTTCCTTCCCTTCCTTCCTTCCTTCCTTCCTTCCTTCCTTCCTTCCTTCCTTCCTTCCTTCCTTCCTTCCTTCCTTCCTGTCTTCTGCCTTTTAAAAAAAGCATGAGTAAGAAAACATTGAGGTACTAGTTGTCAAGAGGACACAGATAAAAGGACACATATAAACTTCCCCCTCCTATTCTATTTTATTTGGCAGGAAAGAATAAAAGGTAGTAAAGGAAGGTAGTAATTATTGACCCTTGGTATTAACTTTGTTCTCTTGGGTAAGCACATAATTAGGTTGTTCTTTAAAATGCATATTATGTAGTTGGCAGCACACTCTGGCTCAGATCCGATAACTTCTTATGTAGGCAGCTTTTAAAGTGCACATCATGTACCAAAGGAGCTTTTCTGGTCTATTGGGTAAATATGTATTAAAGTAATTTTTAAAATACTTATGTACTCAGTAGGCTGGAAGTGGTCAATGGTTTAATGAATAGTCATGCATTTTTAAACATGTATTATTATTTATGCACTGACCCAAGTGAGAAAAGTCTCTAAAAAATGGCATATTCCTGATGACTATGTAATTTTGCGGTACAAATCTTAAAAGTATTTCAGGAGAACAGGAGCCAATTTTAAAACTGCATTATCTCATTGTCTCTTCACCTCATTTTTTCTCCTTGCTCTTCCTCTTAGGGATGTATTTTAATAGGCTCATTTTATGGCCTCCCCGCTGGCCTAATTTCATTTTCATAGATTAAAGCTGATTTACATTCCAATGGTAATTTTAATGTAGACTTTATCCCAGGTTGATTCATAATGCCCGGCACACAATAGGCACTCAGTCAATATCTACTGAGTGGGCTTTTGTTTTCTCTGACGTGTCTGCAAGCAAACATTAGTCTCATGCTTCTGTGCTCAGCACCATACAAGGGATCAATAAGAGACTTCTCTCCATCACCAATGTGCCTTTGCAGGTCAAAAATAAATGCAGATCTCCTCTCAGCACATACAGCACATACAGATGGGCTACCTGTCCTCTGATAAACTAGCATTCTTTTAATCTGTCAGTTTGCTCATCTGTGAAAAGGGAGCAGTAGCACTGATATCTTAGGTTTCTCAGGCTCTGTGGTCACTTTACACACAGAATACTTGGTATAGTTCCTGATGGTCACTGAGCTGTCAGCAATGCTTTTTATTCTCTTGATCTGAATTCCCAACCTAGGAACATGTGGGAATATTTGAGTCTAAACAGAAGCGGTTCCCAAATTCCACTGTGACGTAGTCACCAGCACCAAGAAAAACATCCTCTAGGGGTGTGGTGAGATGGATCAGCAAGAAAAAGTGCTTGCCACAGAGGCAGATGATTGGAGTTTGATCTCCAGAACCCACATGGTGGACAGAGAGAACCGACTTCTCCAAGTTGTCCTCTGACTTCTACAAACATACCATAAGCATGAATGTACACACACACACAAACACACACACACACACACACACACACACACACTGGATAAATGTAAAAGAAAACTTAAAAAATAGAACTCAAAAGACACATATCCTCTGGTGTCAGAAGCACAGTTCCACAATTCTGTGTCCCATTTCCTGACCTCGACCCCCTGTGGGCATTGCTGGCCACCACAATCAGCATGACCTTACAGGTCCCAGAACCTCTGTGCCCATCCTGCTTTTTTCCCAGGGTGGCTCAACCACAGAATTTGGGCTCTTTCTTTCTCTTCATTTCAGCTATCTTGTGGGAATACAGGAAGGTCCTTTCTGAAATTCAGAAAATTCCACGAATAAACAAACAACCTGCCAAAAAGTGAGATTTTCTAAGAGCAAGCAGGGGTAATGATATCTCCTGCAGCACAACACAGTAAATAGGGTCTTGAGAATACGCATTATTAACATGCTTACTGAGCTGCCTCAAATCCTATTTGGAGGCAGGCATGGTATAAATAAATAAACACGTTCCCTGGATCTTTACTGTCTGAGCTTTAGTGAGCTGCTTCAATCTTGGAAAGACATTAAAATTGCTGCTACATAATTGGATTTGTTTTGCTATTAGGGTACAAATCTCCAACTTTTTCCATGTATTCCACATTCGAGAAGGAGTAGAAGTCTTATGTTGATGGAAATGCTATCATTGAGGTGAGCCTTATGTTACCTGAAGGACAAGAAAGGACAGAGAAGGATGCAGATCCCCGTGTTCCTACTATCCTCATAACAGGTTTTTCAGCAGCTGGGAGCCAGGTCAATGGACAGGCTAGCTGTCAAAGGGACAGGCTAGCTGCCAAAGGGCTTGGTGCTGCTGTTTTGGCCTGTGGCATTTTCTATTACCGAATTTAGACTTTAAGTTGTTTGCAGTTCTTAGATTAGGAGGATCTGATATGTTGGTTGTCCTTTTCTTAAAAAATGAAAATCCTAAATTGGATATGATGGCACATGTCTATAATTTCAGCACTTGGCAAGCCAAGGCAGGAGGATCAGGAATTTGAGGCTAGCCTGGGCTACACAGGAATATTCTGTATGAAAATGTGAAACCCCAAACTCCAAACAAAGCAAAACCAAACTAAAAACAACAAAAATCACAAAAAGGAAATTCTCCTTGTCTATTACTTACCTTTCCTTATTGGAAGATTATTTATCTAAACTGGTACACTGTTCTAAATTATGTTTATATGGCTATCCATGACCATTTTACACATTTTCAGTATTTTTAAAATGTTATCAACAGAGAACATTTCCTCCTTTCCTGTAAGATTAGAGAGATAAAGAATAAGATTTTCCCAAATGACTAGTTGAAGGAAAAAAATAGAAATACGTAAGAAAAGATGACATTGCATTGGTGGATATTCTTAGGCAAATTTGGGTTCCACCAAAACTTACAGGCACATATAATTCGGGACACAAAGAGAGAAAGTTGAATCCTGCCAGAGAAATTTAGTTTAAGCCCAGCAGCTGGGAAGCACTGGTTATAAGTTTAGAGGGTACTTTTAGCAGGAACCCAATTTAATTAGTGGAAACATAACTTGGCTTGGAGATAGCTAGGGGGACTCAGCTTGTCCTGGTCATTAATAGATGGGCTTATCTCTTTCAGGGTAGTTGAGAGGACAGATATCAGAAAGATTAGTTGAAGAATGAGTCCCTGCAGCAACAGACATTGATAGAACAGAATTTTTCCCCTGCAATTTCTGAGGCTCTTGCATTAGGGAAAGAAAGGAGTTTGCAGAGACTGTCCATTCAAGGCTATGAGAGGTAGTAGGGATAGGGAGTTAACATGAATAGTATGAGTGTGTTTAAAAATGGGGGCATTCCAAAAGGACATAAGAGAAGGTATAGAAAAGATTGTTTTACAAGAGAGGCAGGTGCATGCCAGAGGCAAGTACATTGTATGATAAGCAGGGGTGACCTAGATGCACTCACAGTCTATAATCTCAGATAAGCAAGGAGCTTCTGGAATCAAGACCAGGAGGTCACTGGTGCCTTAGGAGATCCAGATTCTTAAGATAAATGTGAAAAAAAAAGCAAAAATGTGGCTCTCTGTGTCTGTCAGTGGAATACTGATAGGCAGACTTCAACACCACGTGCAGAAAGAGTCTTCAGGGAAGAGCAAAAGCTGAATGCACAACTGGTTTGGAATAATTCAGACCTGGAGAACCCTCCAAGGGCAGTTTTAGAATCAGTTATTTTTCTACCCTTTCTGTTCATTTAGAATCTCTTACTCATTAGTTCCCCTGGCTTATGCCTGGCTGTGGAAAGGTGAGGCTATAATCTTAGATTTGATATATGTTCTCCCTTACAATCCATGTGGTATTATCAAAGACAGAGTTAACAATTCCTGCCATCACTTAACCAAGATATTTAATATGTTTTGGGCTAGAGTAAGAAAGTATTTCAATAAGAGCATCACTTTTAATACTACTTCTCTGGACTGACATGAACTTCTGAGCCTCTCTGCTTTCACTGCTGAAGCCTAGTACCAGGGGGCTGCCCCAAGTCAAGGAAGACCTTTGGCCTGTTGAAGACCACATTGCTTGCTGTGGTCTGTCTGGCTCCTCCATTTAGTCTTGTTTTTGTTTCTTCTCTTCAAAGGCCTAATTTTTTCACTATAGTTTTAGGTACACAGAAAAACTGAGAGGAGATTGTAGAGATATTCTACATAGCCTCTGTCCCATACAGTCCCCCCATGAGCAACAATCATCACTAGGGTGGTAGCTTTGCTAGGGTTAGGTGTAGACATGTCCTTATCATTAGTTCCAGGATAATAATGAATGCAGACTTTCATGATTGTAATTTTAAGTTTTATACTAAAATTGATTGTTTTTATGTGGGGAAACATAAAATTCACCTTTAACTTCTTTCTCTCTCCTTCCTCCGCCTCTTCCTTTTTCTTCATTTCAATAGTTAATATTTGAGGTTAGAACATGTTCATATTTATAAGGCTTCCTGGATACTGGTGATAGAAAGTTTTTGTGGCTCAGCAGTATAGGCATGGCTTTGCTTATCATTATTTAGAAGTTAAAATAAGGGATGAATAGGCTAAGGTCTCAGCTGAGGTTTGAAGGAGAGCTTTGCTTCCAGGCTCACAGGGATGTTGGCATTCAGTTCCTTGAGGCTCAATGGCCCCAGAGTCTCGCTTTCTTGCTGACTGTTGCTTAGACGTTCCCTCAGGTTCTTGCTCTTTGGTTCTAATATGACTTCTCATTTCCTCAAAGCCAGAAAGAAGGAGTTTCTTTATATGAGGAGAATTATGGTTTCATTTCATATAAGCATGTACTAGTAACTACATACAGACCAATACTTTCACTATAAGAAAGGCAGGTGCATGCCAGAGGCAAGGATAGTGTATGATAAGCAGGAGTGACCTAGATGCACTCACAGTCTATAATCTCAGATCATCAAGGAGCTTCTGGAATCACGACCAAGAGGTCACATATTCAGTTGTGCAGAAGCAAGTCACAGGATTTACATCCAGGACAGGGAGGGTACTTAAACATGTAAATACCAGAAAGTAGGGCTTCTGAGGGTCACCTTAGAGAAAAGATCATATCTGTCATCTAAATCCTTTCAATGACCATAATTTTAATGCTGAACATGAGTAGAAGGTTCTCATTTATTCACTCAAAATTAGTTTACACAACTAGCACTATCCTTAGATACAGTTCCTGTGGATTATGTGGCGGACTTGTAAGTTAACTAAGATATAGGAAACTCTATTAGAAGAATATCAAGAACTTGAGGACGACTGCCTCCAAATGGGTTGAATTTTGTTATTTAATTTGGGCAAGATTATAGAAGAGATAATTACAGGTAGAATTTGATACACTGTCACTAAAAAGTCACATTCACTACAAATCATCAGAGGTTGGTGAACTAAGTTATGTGACATAGAAAGTCACATTCAATTCACTAAAAGTCATCAGAGGTTGGTGGACTAAGTTATGTGACATAGAAAGTCACATTCACTAAAAGTCATCAGAGGTTGGTGGACTAAGTTATGTCACATAGAAAGTCACATTCTCTACAAATCATCAGAGGTTGGTGGACTAAGTTATGTCACATAGGCCTCTTTTGCTTTCTTTTCTCCACAAGAAGATGATTGAGCTAATGTGAAGGCTTAAAATATTTTGACCAAAATGTTTATCAAGAAGTTCTTATTCTGTCCACTTAAAAATAGAAATGGATTGGAATTGAGTACAATGAAAGACATTAAGTGCTGGTGGATGAAACATGCTCAAAGGATAGCAATCAGTGCTGTCTAATCAATGAACCCTTGGTTAAATGTGTTGGAGGGCAGTCCCTATTGTTAGTGACAGAGTTCAGTCGTTGACTCTATCCTTTGGGGCACTGTCATTGATGAAGTGAATGACGAGGGGGATCTTATAGTTGCAGCAAGGAATAATGACTATCATAATCATGACAATTAAAATTAAAAAGTGATAATTGCTAACACAGATCAAATCTAACAGGGCAGATATTTCAAATATCCATGAACTTCCTTTTCTTAGGGCCAAAAGGTAGAAATAAGTATTGATTTGGGGAAAATGGGTTATCAGCATAGGAACTTAGTATCACTCAAGCTGAACATGAGCTATATATAGGACTTGGCTGTCACTACAAATATAATGGTAACACACATTCATTGAATCAAAGCCTCTAGATTGAGGAAAAACAGATTTGATCTCAGTTTTGAGGTTTTGTGTGAGATATTTCATCTGTTTTAGTTATGACTTTGCTTGTATGGTTTTTTTAAAGACAGGGTCTCACTGCGCAGCCTGGGCTGGTCTTGGACTTGCTATCCCTCTGGTTCATACTCCCAGTTGCTGGGATTACAGGTATGCATCACTATGCCTGGCTTTAGAGATGTAAGAGCATACACAACCTATATGTCGAGGGCAATCAGTCACCTAGGAGAGTATTTGAAATATTGCCACATGGACAAGGTTGAGAAAGTCAGAGTTTAGGACCTGGAAAAGAGCATTTCAGAAAAGGATCAACTTGGACAATCGCAAAGTCTGTGGGAAGGGAATTGGACTTGTTTTGAATAGCTTCATTGGAGAGATACAGGAATAACTTCTAGAAGGTGCCATGAGACTAGTTTAGGAAATTTGAACCCTGAGAGGTTAGAAAGATTGGCTTGGAAAGTGAGTTCACTCTCAATAGGGAATCCAGTTACAAGCTACAAAATATGGTAGGGAGTTTATCAGATTAAGAATTGGCTATGAGGTTGGGTTCGAGAATGGCATTGAACTCCCTCACTCAAAGCTGTAATTAGCAGTTTCATATCACTATCATCTATGGAGTTTTAAAAATGTCTTATACATCTAGATTTTATTCCAGCCCTATCAAATAATTGTGAAAATTATTATATGCACTATTTCTCTGTGTGTGTGCATGTGGGTCTATATGCATGTGGTCATGTAAGTATGCATTTAAGTGTTCATGTGAGTGTGCATGCATGTGTGTGAGGCTGACCTCTGGTGTCTTTTTTAATAGCTCTCTACCTTATCTTTGAGACAGTGTCTGTTACTGATTGGTTAAACTAGCTGGCCAGAAAACTCCAGGGATCTGCCAGTCTCTGTAAACACTGATCTAAATTTACAAATGCAGGAGAAATACGTGGATCCAAACTCAGGTCCTCATGCTTGTGCAACACGCACTTTACATCCTTGTATGTATTTTTGTATTCTTTTATTTTTCTTCTTTTAAAAATATATATCTAATTGCTTGTGCTTCATTAGTAGGATCGAAAGGTTATTCCTGGACAAACTGTCAGCCCATGAAAGGAAACAGCCAGAATTGACCAGAGTCCAAGACAACAGCTCCAGAGAGAGTGGACTGTTTTGCTTCTCATCCACCTGTGCCCCTTTCCTAAGCCTAGGGAACAATCTGCGGAAGAGGGGGCGTGGTAGAATGTAAGGGCTGCGATTGGGGTGAATGGTGAAACTACAGCAATGTAGTCTGGACACTCATTTGATCAACTTGATTGAACATACAACCCCTCACCCCCTGCTGGATGGTGGGGCTGTGGGGGTTTGGGCACAACAGCCTGCAAATTGGTTTCATATGAAGGATGCTTGTATTCATGGATCATCACTTATAGCTAAAAAATGAAAAAAAAAACTGAGAGAAAGATGCAGGACAGTTATGGCAAAATGCATGATCTGGGATGGGGTGGGGGTAGGGGGGAAGGGAAAGGGAAATATGCCTGATCTGAATTGGAAAATGATGTATGAAATGCACAAAGCACCAATAAAAAATATTTTTCATGGTGCTAGAGAGATGGCTCAGCAGTTAAGAGCACTGGCTCTTCTTGCAAAAGACTCAGGTTCAAATCCCAGCACCCACATGGCCAGTAATAACCATCCATAACTAGTTCCAGGGGGTCTGATGCCCTCTTCTGACCTCTGTGGGCATTGCATGACATGAGTGCACCTACCCACATGAAGGCAATACTTTATTTTATTTTTCATTTTAGTTTATGTTTATGAATGCTTTACTTGCATGTAAGCAAGGGCACCCATATTATGCAATGCTTTTGGAGGCCAGAAGAGGGTATCAGCTCTCCTGGAACTGGAGTTACAGATGGTTGTTAGCCACCCTGTGAGTGCAGGGAACTGAATCTGGATCCTCTGCAAGGACAGCCACTGCTGTTAATCACTGAGCCTTCTCTCTAGGCCCTCTTTTTCCTTTTGAGACCAGGTCTGAAGAAGGCCAAGCTGGTCTCAAACTTGCTGTGTCCCAGGATGACCTTGAACTTTTGACCCTCCTGCCTCTACCCCACACCTGGCCCTACGTCTGGACGATGTGGAGCTGGAGTTTGAATCCAGAACCTTATGTATGCTACACAAACACTCTTTCAACAGAGCTATGTCCTTAGTCCATGTTATTGCTATAAAGTTGCTCCTATAGGCTTTTGCTTGTTTGTTTGTTTGTTTTAAGTTTTGAGACAGGGTTTCCCTGTAGCTTCAACTGGCCAGACATTCACTACATAAACCAAGCTAGCCTTTATCTCATTGAGATCATCCTGCCTCTGCCTCTTGAACGTTTGGATTAAAGATATATGCCACCATGCCCAGCTATTTCTATAGTTTAAAAAAAGTCATACAAGTAAACTTTTGGAACAATTACGATTGACTAGGGAAGGGAACAAAGAAACATTTTTAAAGCATCTCATACTGTCTCTGCTTTAAACATGATTTGAAATATATGTCATTAACCATTTCATTCTTTTTTTCCACTTTGGTTATAATGATGTACTGACTCCACTTCTTCCCAACAGGATCTAATATAATAAGCACCTGAACAAAGAGGTTTATATTGAGTAGAAAAATACCATCTCCTCTAATTACAGGAAGAAATGGTAATTTAGAAGTTCATATATGAATAAAATGTCTTTAGGACATACTTCTTTTTTCCTCTACGTAACCCCAGGAAGCACTTATTAGAAACATGCTTCTAATTAACTAAAATATCTGTGCTGATTTTCTCGATTGAATAATTTATCAGCTAAGCTAGTGCTCCTCCACATGTTTTCTCTGTGACATCAGGGCACAGATATGACAATGCACTTACTGTCTCTGCTCTCCTTTAAGTTTTTTCTCTCTTTTCCACTTCTAAAGAGATGACTCATTTAATGAGTGTTGATATGTGTAAAGGAAGAAGAAATAAAACTGTTTAAAATGACAACCTATAAAGAATTCAAAGTGCTTTGAACCATTTGAAATCATAATAAGAAGAGCTTTTATGCAGCAAGGACTATGTAAATCACGGCAAAGCAGCTCAATTAGAAATTTTATAAAATTAGACAGCTTTATAAACTACTATCAATCAAATCATTATATTTAGAATTAAAAGGGAAATGAAAAATTATCTGCACTGATCACACTGACATTTCCTTTTCTTAGAAGCCTTCCTTGAAGCAGGAACTGTCTTATTCACACTCTGAATGCAGGTTCCCTCTCCTTGGGTGGACTGGCAGAAAGAAGACACCACTGACCACTATTTCAGCAGCTCCAACCGAGTTCAGACCCTTAGAGGAAACAGATTAGAGAGGTCTTAACATTCTCCAAATAAATGTTTATAGATGCATCTGACCCCTGTGTGAAAGCTAACTTGGATATTTTGCATTATCCAAGTATTTTGAAGGTAACAGAGAACATTATTTCTATCTATGGATTTATAGAAAAAAGGAAAGTTAGCCTTCAATTTCAATTTGATTGACTCATGGAATTATCTTTTCAGATTGCAGAGGCACAACACCTGGATAATGATTTAGCATACAGTTGATCCATTCTTGGTGCAATCTCTGTTATTATGCTGAATGAAATAAGAATAAGCCATATTTATTAATGCTCTTGTGTATTTTTGACACTGCATTTTTTTTTTTTTGGTCTTTTAGAGATAGGGTCTCCCTTTAGTCCCAGCTGGCCTGGAGCTCACTCTGTAGACCAGGCGGGCCTTGAACTCACAGAGATCTGCCTGCCTTTGCCTCCCGAATGCTGGGATTAAAGGTGAGCACCACCACGACAGGCTTGACACTGCATTATTTTTTAAACCCAGTTTAGAACATTTGGAAACCCAAATAATCATATGAATGACAAATAAAAGATAAATCAAGTAACCATTGACTTCCAATATGTACCCATTAAGAAGTGTGTGGTTGCAATGTATTGTGAAATAGAATTCATGTAATAATGAGAAATACATAGCTAAATGTTTGTCATGCTATCAGGAGGAATAAGAATGGGCTAAGCATTTTTCTCAAGAAGTTAGACAAAGATGATTAATATAAAACTAAAGAAGCAAAAATAAAACAATTAGCAACAGAAATGATTTATCTAGAGAAGAACACTAAAATAGATGGGGGACAAAATTAGCAATTGTTGAGATAAGAAAATTATCAAGATAAGCTGTGCATTGTGACACACACCTTTAATTCCAGCACCTGGGAGGCAGAGGCAGACCACCTCTGTGAGATCAGGGCCAGCTCTACCCCTGTCTCAAAAAAGCTGTAAACAAACAAACGACCCCCTCACAAAAGACTACCAATATAGATAGATCCCTAGCAAGAACAAGAAAAAGAAGAAAACAGAAATAGGACCACAGTTTCAAATATAAGTGATATGTTAGAAAATAACAGAAGAATGCCAGGACATTTAGAGAAAATTCGTTTTGAAAAATAATCTAACCCTAATACCAAAATCTGGAGAAAAAGAAAATTAAAGAGAACTATTGGTCATTCCTATTCATCAGTATGCACTATAATACAATAAATCATTATTCATGAAGACCTAATGATGCGTGATATCAGGATCAGGGAAGATTTGCATCAGAACGACAATGGCAGATAGGTCGGCACTGGGAAAGCTGTTGAAAGAATTTCTTACACATTCATAAAAAAGGTAGAAAAATCTAAATAATTGGGGCTGGAGAGATGGCTCAGTGGTTAAGAGCACCGACTGCTCTTGCACCTCTGCAAGAGTTTCAATCCCCAGCACCCATATGCCAGCTGAGAACCATCTATAACTCCAATTTCAGGAGAACTCCAGTTCCAGGAGAATCTGAGACCCTCTTCTGACCTCCTCGGCATTGAGCGACACGGGTGCACAAACCTACATGCAGACAGTACCTTCATACACATACAAAAAAAAAAAAAATTTAAAAATAGTCTTAAAAAAAAGAAAGAAAAATCTAAATAAAACTTGATCAGTTGTGGCCTTTCATGTGCATCACACTTCGCTGTGTGAAGCTTCACTTGTGAGAGTTGAGGGATGCACTAGTTTTCTCTTTCCTCCCGTTCCACTGTTGATATGTCACCTAGAACTGGTCAAGTTTCAGAGCATAGGAGACTGCAGAGTATGTGTCCCTGGATAGGAATCCTAAATTAAACCTCACCCACCCATGGCTCAGGGACCATTTTAGGAGAGGGTACAGAAAGATGAAAAGGGTCAGGGTTCGTCCATGAACTAGGGAATTTCAGGCCACTGGAAGCTTGCGGCAATGATGGCATTGAGCACAAGACCCTGGCCACCTTAATTAGACAAGGGCCCAGAGTGGAGCAAGGGAAATGGGCAGCGGGTGGCCCTAGTCTGGGACCATTTGGAGACTGACTACTACTATGTGAGAGAGAGTAGACCTTAATCACGATCTCTAGATAGACTTTCCAGGTTCCAGTGGATAACTTTGCACCAAAAGATGTCTGGGCACAATTGCTTGACTGGATAGGACTTAGCAGGTATGGCAGAATTCATGAGGTCTGGTGGGAGCAGGGTCTGGGCATGGATGAGGGAGGGAGTCTAAATTTAATTAAGAATTGTTGTATGTACTTTAGTATAGGTGTGATATATCAGGCTGGTGTACCTTAGCTTTTCTGGGTGCTTAATGACCATACTTAATACCCATACCAATTTGGCCAAGGGACCTAAGGTATAACTTTGTTCCTTGCCCTCAGAGGTCAACTAAATCTCAGGGGACTATGCATGGGGGCATCTCCTGAAATGTCCTGCAAATGTGAGTCACCAGTCTTCCTGTGCAGGGATGTCTTGGAGATCCACTAATGGAACTTCAGCCAGTGTCTAGCCTATAAAGAGGAAAGTCTGCTCATGCTTCAAAAAGAGAAGCCTGGTCTAGCAAGACTTAACTGTGTCCTCGAGTGTATGGAACTGGTGGTTGAAAAACCAAAAGGAGCCAGGGGATCTCCTCCCACCCAAGAAAAAAAGAAAAAAAAATAAAACGAGTGACCCTTGAGGACCAGATCCTCAACTGACCTTGAGAAAACAAAAACCTTGGTTAATCTGGGATGACTGTGTGGCCTTAAGCATCCAAAAGGAAAGTATAACCAGAAAGAAATAATCAGTAAGGTCTGAGAAATTGTACTTCAGATATAAAACTTGAGAATAATTCAAACCTTCAATGCCAGATGGGGACTACTAAGATATCCAGCTTGTGGACTGAATGGCTAATGGGATTTCAGCCTCTTCAGAGTGTAGCCTGCCATTGTTGGACTACCCAGGCTGTGTCATGGAGGCCAGTGCAGGAAGATCAAGACAGGACACATACTAGCTGGACCTCATTTGGGTGACCATGGGGGGAGGAGGGACCCCAGTGTGGAGCACAGGGGCAGGATTGATGGTTGTTTGGGTTTGCCAAGGGGGAACCTTTAAGCACTTCCTTGGGGAAAACATGACATCTTTTGGTAAAAAAAAAGATTATATTTAACAGTTAAAAGAATAAAAAAAGTGATTAAGGTTAATTGAGATGTTCTGAATAAAATACATAAAAATTTAATAAAAATACATATATTATTTTAAAAAAGAACTGTTCTATGAAATGTACAGAAGCTCAACAATTTTTTTTAAATATACAAAACTCTATGACCTCCTAAGTGGTTACAAGAGGAAAATTTAATTTGATAAAATTGAATATCTATGCCAATGTGGATATAAAAACAATTATATATGGTAATAAAACTTCCAAATTGTTGTGGCTTATTTGAGAAAATTTTACTAAAACTTGGTACCTAGGCTAACCAGACCTAAAATAAACAAAAAATGTGGGAAGTTAGAGCACTAAAGAACCCCACCGAGACTCATCTTTTTGTAAGTGTGTGTTTATCATCAAAAAGTGCTGTGACTGGGGAGGTGGGCACTCAATTGTAAAGCTGGGCTGATACTTTTATGTTAACTTTGGGGATACTTAGTAAGATTCTTGTCTTAGTTTGCTTTCAATTGCTGTGACAAAACACTTGACCAATACCAACATGGGAAGGAAAGGGTTTATTTGGCTTACATCTCCCAGGTCATAGTTCATCACGTAGGGAGCCCAGGGTAGGAACTCAGGGCAGGAACATGGAGGGAGGAGCCTGGAAGCACATGCCATGGAGGAGTGCTGCCTACTGGTTTGTTTCCCTGGCCCTTGCTCAGCCTGCTTTCTTACATAATACAGGACCAGCTGTCCAGGGGTTGAACCACCCACAGTGGGCTGGGCCCTCCTACATCATTCAACACTCAAGCAAATGCCCCACAGACACTGTCATAGGTCAGTCCAATGTAGGCAATATCCCAACTGAGGGTCCCTCAACCCAGGTATGTCAAGTTGACAATGAATGCTATCCAGCACAATCCTGTAAAGGGAGACTCCAACATTCTTGCCAGCAAGATGCTGGGTAGACCCTCTCAAAGGGAGAGGAACAGCTTGTATGTAAAGTACTCAGATGCACATTTTTAGGATTTGTGCCTAAAGGGGGGTTCCACATTGATGATACCTACCTCTCATTTTGTCACCCTAGAGAGTTAAATATCATTATTATATATCTAAAATAGAGTAATAACTCATAGAATTCATGAGCTATATCTACAAATATTGTTACTGCCTATGGGTCTTAATCAGGTTTTTTTGCCCTCTGCCAATTTAAATAATTAAAAGGCAAGGAGAATCTTATACACACAGGCAATAAACTTTACTAAAACTAAAGAAGCATATACACACATACACTCACACAGAGAGAAAAACTTTTCACAAAGAAACCAAAAAATCCAAAGCCCCTAGGAGGCTTCCAGTCTTTTAAGTGTTGTCTGCTTACGGAGCAGGACTCCTTTCTCTAATATTGGATATTTAAACTTAAACAAAGAAGAGATGGCCTATAGGTTCACAGCTCTGAGCTGAGGTATGTCCAGGACTGGCCTTGACTGAACAGGTCTGGACTGGTTAGTCAAAAAAGGGGCCCTTTGTCTCAGATGAGAAAGCAGCCAGAAGTTTGCCATCTTTGTTACTTCTCAGTGGTACTTTCCCTGTCTGTCTGCCTGTCTGTCATGGATTTAGTCCCTCAGTGGATCAATCTCAAATGCCCAGTATTTTGAAGAGAAAGTGAACAGGATTAGATATGTAGTATAATGCCATCTAAATAAATTCAACATTTAAATTTAGTCTTGGAATGGAAAAAAGAATAGAGTGAGATATTAGAGTTGTAGAAATGACAGGAATAAAAGCACAAAAGTGAAGCCATTTAATGATAATTGAAGTACTATTATGTAATAATATTTTAAACATGAAACTGAAAATATCAATTCATGAAATGCTAGCGTGACATTTTATGAAGCTGAACAAAGGAAGCTGGACTCTTGCAAAACCTATTGTCTATGAAATTTTGCAGACTCTGTCCTTTTATTTTATACAGGACTCCTACTTTTACCTAAGCTCCTTACCACATAAAAGAAGCCAGAATTTCAAAGCTCATAACTGTTTTGAACCATGGAGATAGAGGAATCACATACTAGATGTGACCTTGGTGGACTTTAATTTGGAGCAAGGACCCATAGATTTAAATTTTATCAAACATGCACATTAGCTACACTAAGAAAGATAATTTAAGAAGTGTGAATGGATAAAGCAAGTCCGATGTGAGCAATAGTGTTTAGATAGTATCGGCATATAATAAATAGTTTGAATGGGACAGAGAGGGAAACAATGTAAAAATATATAACCTATTAAAATGTGTAAATTAGCCAGGAGTGATGGTGCACGCCTTTAATGCTAGCACTTGGGAGGCAGAGGCAGGCGGATCTTTGTGAGTTCAAGGTCAGCTTGGTCTACAGAGTGAGTTCCAGGACAACTGGGGCTACAGAGAGACCCTGTCTTGAAAAGACAAAAAAATTGTGTAAATTATTTTTGTTGAAATATGTAACTATTTAAATTTATTTGTTATTTTTGTAAATAAAACTTCAGCCAATTTGAATGAGATTTCTTTCCTTCATCTGAGTTTTTGATTTAGGAAACCCCCAAATTACTGGAAACTGCTAATGAGTGAGTGATTGCACTAGGTCCTTTGCACCAGAACTTGTTCTTTGGCTTTCCTTTTCCCCTGCTGAGTCCAGTTTTAGCAAACATTGTTTACGTAAGTTTTGTGGTTGAATGTGAAATATTCCCCATAGACTCATGTGTCCAAACACTTGGCTTTCAGCTGTGGAACTGATTTAAAAGGTGATAGCAACTTTAGGAGGTGAGGCCTCATTAGAAGAAATAGGTTCTGGGGAGGGGCCTTGAGATTTTACAGTCTTGTCCCATTTCTTATCTGGTCTGTGCTTCTTGACTTGTGGACTTGCTACCTCATGCTCCTGCTGCTGTGCTATCCCTACCATGATAGGCTGCGTCCCCGCCAAATGTAAGCCAAAATGTCATTTTCTCTGCCTTAATATATGGCTGTAACAACAAGAAAAGTAAATAAAATGGCATTTTACCAATAATCCATCCGCCATTGACCTCTGCCTCATTTTGGCTTACCTTCAGCAAGAATTTTGTTAACTTACTTTAGCACTGGATTCCCGCTCTTAATAACTTTGGATTTGGTGATAGTCTGGATTCTGTTCTTTGGCAAGAAGCCTCAGCTGTATATTCTGCTGTCCTTGGCTTTGAGCCTAATCTTTCTTCCTTGTTATGACCATCTCACTGTTTCAGAGGTCCTGGATAATGACCACTTGACCAATATAAGAGCAACTTTTTTTTTTCTTTACTATTGTTAAACAAGGGAGCTTCACTGATCAAGAGAGGTAAAGGCAGAGTGACTTGGGATGTGGGGATAAAGTGATGTACATGCAAGAGATCTAGGCAAACTCTAGAATCACCTCATTTTCTAAAGAGTTAGTACAAGACATATGTCTTGATTTTAAGGAAATGTAAATCATATCAAACTGAACCTCTTCTGAACTTTCAGGAAGACACATAGGTATGATAATTGCTGTCAGCAGTCTCTGGGTCTGGTGACTTTTGTCTTCATTTGCAATGATAGTGGTGACTTGAGAGGCAGCAGCTCCGGAGGTGCGAGAAGAAGCCCTACCACTCCATTGCTCTCCAGACATGTCTCTGAATTTTCCTGGGTTGCTGGGGTGCGCTGGCAGGGAGTCTGAAAACAGAGGATGATAGTGAGCTTGTGCCTCTCATGCTCCTCTCTGCTTCAGTGTTTGCCTCTCTGGGAATCCCTTTTATTTGAGCTCTACCAGTGAACTGAAGGACTTTGTCTTTCTAGGAAGACTTCTGTCCTTCTGGCACATGTAAGTGCCTGCTGCTCCTCCTCTGGAGATGAAGAGGAAGGTAAACACTTCCACCCACTGAGTCTGGTTTATGTGATTGATGCTAGGACTTTTAATTTCCAGGACAAATGATGCATTAGTGGAAATGGGCACACAGGAAGCCTCAGTGCCAGTGAGTTAAGTGCCCATGCCTTACTCAGGGAACAGTCTGCTGATCTCAATTGTAGGCAATTAACAGTGATTAGCAAGTGCGTGCCTGGTGGGTGGCACAAGGAGATTCTTTCCACTGATGGGACAAACTCACAAAACTCTCAGAGAGGTGCTGCCATGAAAATTCAATTGAAAAGTGCCGACCCTAAGCAAGAGTGTCTGTTGAAGGGGATGACTTTTGTGAATGTTTTAATTTCTCTTAAGCCTCTCATTAACTCTCAAACAATTTGGCAATGTGCAAGGAAGGCTGGATACTTATTTAGAGTTAGCTATTCTTATCCATCCAGAGTTAGAGGAATTAGAAGAAGAAGAAAATAAATCCGTATAAAATTGTGTAGCCCTGGGGAGCACAACTATTTCTTATTTTAGTGTTTCTTCCGGAACTAGCACAATGCCTTGCACCTAGGGAGCACTGCTAATGTTGCTGAACGTGAATTGAAATCAAATCTAATTTCCTCAGCTACTGATAGTCACGTTAGCCTTTTCTTGCCTCTTACATGATTTCTTTTTTGTTTTAATTTTTACCACCTTTCTCTTCCCTTAAAAATCATTATGACTCTGAAATGTGCTATTTTGTTTTTAATATATTAGAGAGATACTAGAGATTAATTATAAATTTTTATTTCCCTATTCATTTTATTATAATTTCATATAAATATTCTTATCAAAATATTTGTCCTCTAAGGTATGATAATGAACAACTAATATCCGTTTCAAAGAACTTTTTGCTACTGGCAATATACAATCAGAGACATTTATTCATATAGCAAGAAAATAATCAAATGGACTATTAACGCATTCTTTAACCACCCCACATATTAAATCGTATGATGCAGTTCTTGTTTCCTTGGGAGCTTTTACCGACTTTATAAGACTTGCAAGATTAACCAGATAAGCTGTCTCAGAGAAATTTAACCAGGAGAACTTCACAGAGAAATTGTGTAAGGAAATGTTAGCTTTATCTTTTCTCTCTCATATGGAGCTAAGAACCCCTTCTGCCCATTTACTGTTAGATCCATGGCACCTAATGTAGCACCAGACATATGGTAGAGTAGAAAAAATAAATGAGATGATCAGTATAGAAATAAAACAAATACTGCTTCCAAAAATCAAAATAATATCAATCTCTGTTATTCTTTTCCAAAAATTAAGTATGAACTACTTTAAATTTATTCAATTCCATGTATTACTACATAGTAGAAAATAACATATTGGGCTGGAGAGAACCTGGGTTCAGTTCCCAGCATCCACATGGCAGCTAACAACCATCTGCAATTTCAGTACCAGGGGATTTGACACCCTCTTATATTTGAGTTGGTGATGATATAATAAGACCTGCAGATAAGCTTTGCATCTCATTAACTAGGACCAAGGTGAAAAATTGACCTTAACTGAAGCTAGTAACAATCAATACCCAATGGATGGAACTGATGGTTACCTGTCTCTTTAGGATTCAGGTCAGATTAACCTTACATTTGTGAAGAACATTACCTTGTTTTAAACTTTATTTTTAGCAAGCAGTCATCTGACTGTGAATATAATTCTGAGTGGAGACAGTTCACTTTTTAAGTATTTGGTGAATGTTTTTCATTTTGAAAATGTAGATCTTAGCATTATGTTGTGTATATCTGTTTTATAGACATCAAATCAGCCCTGTCTAAAGTGTTTAAAGTACAGATTTTGTTTTTGTATTTAGAGGAATAAACCCACCAAATCACATTACTTATGGCTCTTTCCGTAAATTACGCACAGTGGGTCATCATTTAAAAGTTATACCTCGTAACTCCTAAACATTATGGAATATTCCCGACTCATTTCTAGGTTGTGTCAAAGTCCAGGTTTGCCCCAACTTCAACAAAGATCTGATTTTGAATACTCTCAGATTGGATTAATGAGGATTAATTGTGCTTTGTCTTTGAAGTTCTTTTGACCTTTTCATATGAATTAATCACTTTAGCCCTCAGCCCTTCTGATGCTTTTTATAGAAGTCTGAGAATTCCTGGTAATGAGGTGCTAGAGACTGAATAAAGAGTATTCACTGATCCTCTTGTTGTGGACAATTAGTATGGCCCATCATTATCACCTTAATAACATTTAAATAGAGGCAGACCAGAGGTCTTTTTATGTGCTTTCAGAGAGGCTTGTTTAATTGATAGAATTAATGAGAGTGGTCAATGATAATAAAAATCACCTTCTCACTTGTTCACAAAGTGGTGATGAACTAATAAATATTTCATTTTCATCAGAAGCATCTATTTCTATTTTCACCGTGTACTTCAATTTTAGATAAACCCATCATAATGAGTCATAATGTATACTTTTAAGAAGATTTGGATGGCCGGGTGTGGTGGCGCATGCCTTTAATCCTAGCACTTGGGTGGCAGAGGCAGGTGGATCTTTGTGAGTTCAAGGCCAGCCGTCTGCAGAGCGAGATTCCAGGAAAGCTTGGGGGCTACGGGAGAACCTGGTCTCGAAAAGACCAAAAAAAAAAAAAAAAAAAAAAAAAAAAAAAAAAAAAGAAGATTCGGATGAAGACTAATTTTGTTTTTCCACTTTTGTATTGGTCACTTTTCTGTTGCTGTGATAAAACAACATGACCAAAGGAACTTATAAAAAGAAGAGTTTATTTGATTTTAGGATTGACGGTTCCAGGGAATTAGAGTCCATTGTGGCAGGAAGCATGGCCGCTGGAGCTAGAGCAGCAAGCCGAGGGTCACATCTCGCAATGAACACAGGAAGTAGAGTGAGCTACTGGAGACCGTGAAGCTTGTTAAACTCACTAAGCCTGCCCCCAGTGACATACTTCCTCTAGCATGGCCACATCTTCTAAGACCTCCAAGAACAGCGCCACCAACTGGAGACAAATGTCTGAATACTTAAAGCCTACAGAGGACACTCATTCAAACCACCACAACTTTGTTGTGTTTCACTGTTCACCCATCATTTAATGCCTGTTTATTTTTGTAGAAAGCACAATTTTCTTTGTGGGATATCAGCACTGTGCTGCTGCATTTCTAATCTATTTATATCTTAAAATCAGATTAATGCTTACTTCACTGATCTTGATTTAGGTTAGGAGAATTTAGGTTTTATTTCTTTCCAGAAAAGTAGAACAAGTTTTATATTTACTACATTTACTAGTCTGTTTTGTTAGATGTCTTTAAATAAATAAATAAATAAATAAATAAATAAATAGTGTCTTTGTTCCTCTTTCTTTCTTTCTTTCTTTCTTTCTTTCTTTCTTTCTTTCTTTCTGCAAGGCTCATATGTAACCCTGGCTATCTTTGACATCACATAAATCAATTAGTTTTAAAATAAAGTTGTATCAGCTTAATTTAAGTACAATATGCACCTAATAATGTCTTTCATTTAATTTCAACTATAGTATGTAATGAGTTTTGAAAAGTGTAATGTAGGTATATAACTGTCATAGAATCAAGACATATGACACTTCTATCTTCCCAGAAAGGTCTTTTTTCCTTCACAGCCAATTCCTTACCATCTCTCTCTATTCTTTACCCTCTGTCTGTTTTGTTCTTCTCATCCCTATATGAGCGAATATGGAACAGAAGCAACCTAAGGGAGGAAGGACTTATTTTGGCTCACAGTTCAGAGGGTACAACCAATCATGGCAGGGGTGATCCTGTCTGTGAGGGAGAAGTATATAGTGGCTGATCTTATGGTCACAGACAGAAAGTATAGTGATTGGTTCAGAGGTAGTGTGCTGGATAGCTTTAGTGTCAACTTGACATACCTGGGTTGAGTGAGCCTCAGTTGGGGAATTGGCTCCATTGGATTGGCCTGTGGCCACATCTGTGGAGTATTGTTTTGATGGTCGAGCAGTGCGGGAGTGCCCAGCCCACAGTGAGTATTGCCACCCTGGACAGGTTGTTGTGTACCATATAAGAAGGCAGGCTCAAGGCCAGCCTGGACTACAGAGTGAGTTCCAGGTCAGCTGGGGCTACAGGGAGACCGCTGTCTCGAAAACACCAAAAAAAAAAAAAAAAAAAAAAAAAAAAAAAAAAAAAAAGAAGGCAGCTGGGCATGAGCCAGGGGGAGCAAGCCAATGAAGAGCATTCCTCCATGGCCTGTGCTTCAGCTCCTGCCTCCAGGTCTGTCCTTGAGAGTTCCTGCCTGGCTCCCTGAGTGATGAACTGTGACCCAGGAGATGTGAGCTGAATAAACTCTTTCCTCCCCAAGTTGGTGTCGGTCAGAGTGTTTTGTCACAGCAATGGAAGACAAACTAGAACAGATAGAGATGATAATGATTATAGCTACCTCTAATAGCCTTATGTCTCAAAGATTTTATAGTCTCCTAATATGTTGCCACCATCTAGGAACCAAGTATATTCTATATATGATCTATAACATTCTATCACTGGCCCCCATAGGCTCTTGGCCATTTTATAATGCAAAATGACTTTCAAAGTCCCCATATTCTTTTTTTTTTAATTTTTTTTATTAATTTTATTTATTTCTGTATGTGTATGAATGTACTGTCTGCATGCAAGTCTGTGCACCTGTGTCGTGCAATGCCACAGAGGTCAGAAGAGGGTGTCGGATTCCCCTGGAACTGGAGTTCTCCTGGAATTGGATTTTCAGATGGCTCTCAGCCACCATGTGGGTGCTGGGGATCGAACCCGGGTCCTCTGCAAGAGCATTGGCGCTCCTAACTGCTAGGCCATCTCTCCAGCCCTCAAAGTCCCCATATTCTTAAAGGATCAAATATTGTCTAAAAGTCCAAATTTCAAAGTCTCTTTTAAGACTTCAGGCAAACTTTTAGCTGTGAGAATCTGTAAATTCAAAACATCAAGTCTGTACTTGTAATGTACAATAGTATAGAGTGTATAATCTTGTAGGAATAATAGGTCAGAAAGAAAAAAAATCAGCAGGGCTGATTTCAGCAGGGCAACCTTCAGGCCCTGTAGCTCTATGCCTAGCATCTAGGCTCCAATGGGATTGGGTAATCTTATGTCTACAGCCCTGTGGCCTTTAGCAATATGTTTTCTGTGTTGGGCTGGCTTGCTTGGTGCCTACTGCTTTCCTTGGCAGATGATTCTGAGTCCTTGGCACTTGGTCTTGGGAACTGGTCTACATTCAGACTTTGCCCCCCACCCCACTAAAGCTTATACACTGGGCTCTCAGAGCTTCTCTGCAGGGCCTTCCTGGCTACACATTGGTCTTGGTGGCTTATATGTAGAATCTTGATTCAAGCCTCCATGACCATGTAACTTTTGCAATATTAATCTTGGCAAAATCTATACAGTATGCATGATGCTAAGTTATGCTGGCAGCTCAAGATATAGCCTGGGACCCTTTACCACAGCTGTAATGGTTCTGTAATTGCCTGGGCAGATGAATTTGGCAAAAAACATTTCCCCATATGTTACTTTTGGAGCAGGGAATCCTTGTAGTGGTGCTTTCTGTTAAGATATTCTATTTTTCATGTAATCTCTTTTAAATGAAAGTTCTTCAAAAGAATTTGGATTTTTACATTCTGGACAAGACCCATTGTCCTGGTCCAAAGTGCTATACTTCATTCACATTACACCAATCTCTTTAACAATATCTGCTTGTCTGCAACTGCCCAATTTAGCTTTAAACTTCCTTTCTTGCCAACCTGTATATTTTCCACAATTTCTGCTTCACTTTTTAATTTGAATTCTTTCTATAAATCTCACTAAGTGCAACAAGCTGTAACCATCTAGTCCGGAATGTTATACTGCATTTAATTTTTCTCCACCAAACAAATTACCTCATTGCCTTTGAATTCTAAACTTCAGAACAAAGGAAGAACATAGCTTTTGAGAGAGTGTAATGTGAATGGCATAGCCCAGTCCCCCAAAGAAACCTTCTTCCCCTCTGAAATCTCATGAGGATAGTCTTTACTACCTACATTTCTGTTGGAATTCAGGTTTTCTGGGCGACCAATGGAATGCCCAATTAAACTCTGCTTATAGTATATTAGGGGTTCTCTAGTCCATATCTACAAACTCTTCAACATTCTTTCTACAAACCAGTTCTCAAAGACTGTGACCCACAGGTCAGGTATATCACAGTGATGACCCCACTTCTCAGAGCTATTTATTAGTTGCTTTTCTCATCACTGTGACAAATACTTGATAGAAGCAACTGAGGGGGAGGAATGATCTATTTTGTCTTATAATTCTGAGGGCAGAGTCCATCATGATGAGTAAGGCTTGGTGGTGTGGCTGGCTCCTGCCTCTGGTGTGACAGCCTAAGGCAATTGATCCCATCATGATATCAGATAGAAAGCAGCATTTATAGGATGGAAATGGGATCAGTTTATAATGCTCATGACCTACTCTTAATGACCTACACTGGGGCTGGAGAGATGGCCTAGTGGTTAAGAGCTCTGACCGCTCTTACAGAGGAACCGGGTTCAATCCCCAGCACCCACATTGCAGCTGAGAACCATCTGAAACTCCAATACTAGGAGAACTCCAGTTCCAGGGGAATCTGACACCCTCTTCTGACCTCCGCGGCATTGCACAACACGGGTGCACAAACTTGCATGCAGACAGTACATTCATACACATACAGAAATAAATAAAATTAAAAAAAAAATAAAAAATGACCTACATCTGTTGGAGAGGCTCAGTGTCCCCAGAGGTCCAAGTAGTCAAGTACATGAGCCAGTGGAGGATATTTCACATCCAAAATAATACCCTGTATCACTTTAATTTTCTGTAATTGGGTACTTTCCAAATTTTTGAAGGGTGGAATTATAGAATACGCATTTTTAGGTATGATAGCTTTCATTTAAGAACAAGTTCTTTTGAGATCCATCCTAGCTGTCTTCAATTTTTTTGTCGCCTTTTTGAGACAAGGGGTCTTCCTTTACCCAGTGGCCTCGGAGATTCCCTTATGTAGGCAGGCTGGCCTCAACTTACAGAACAGCCTATTCTGCCTCCCGGTATGCTAGGAGTTTAAAGAAAGTGTGGGGTAGGAAAACCCACACCAAACACACCTGGTAATTCTTTAATTTCTTCAATTTTTATTATTGAGAAATATTCTAGTGTTGGATTTAACACCACAATTGTTAATTTCATTCTCTCTGAGAGGTGGGTGGATATTCAGGTTACTTACAGGTCTTTTTGTTTTTTTTTTTTTTGATTTTGCTTTTAAAAATTGATTGCTTGTATTTCATACATCATTTTCGTTCAGTTCAGGCATATAATCCCTTATCCCTTCCCCCACCCCACCCTACCCATCCCCATGACATCATTCTGCGTAGTTTTTTCTGATCTTTTCTTCTTGCTTGTTGTTTTGTTTTTTTCAATTTTTTTATTACAATAATTAATAATTTGTGAGTACAAGGCATCCTTCAATGTAAAAACCAATTTGCAAGCAGTTTGTGCCCAAACCCACACATCCTCATGGAGCCCCATCATCCAGCAGGGGGGGCTTGTATGTCCAATCACGTTGATCAAATGAATGTCCAGTACCTAATATTGTTGTAAGTTTCAATCACCATTCACCCCAATTTTAGCCCTTACATTCTACCACCACGCCCCCTCTTCGCAGAATTGTTCCCTAGGGCTTAGAATAGGTGGCACGGGTGGATGAGAAGGACAAAACACTCTAGTTCTTCTCGGAGAGCCGGATGTCTAGGTCTCTAGTCAGTTCTGGCTGTGTTCTTTCATGGGCTGCCAGACTTGTCCAGGCATAAACCTTTCGATCCTACTAATAGGGGGGAAAAAAAAAGCAACATGGCAATTGATATTTAGGGATCTAACCAGTAGAATAGATATAGCCTCGATCCTACTAATGAAGTACACACAATTAGTATATAGGGATTTAAACAGTAACTAATTGTTAATGGTAGGTTACTTTGGGTATAGACACGGATGTTTAGGATGGTATGTTAATTATGAATTACGTTTCCTTCTTCTTTAAGTATGGCAGGGTCTTTGTGTGGTTTTATAACATCTCCTAACCAGTATAGGATGTAAGCTTGTGGTATTAGCCATGGGTTATTCCTTCAAGGAGAGAGCTAAGAGCCAATTAGATTTGAGATATACAGACATTTGACTGCCACTGCTGCACAGTATTTACAGGCAGAAGAGGTGTAGCTGATGCTGACAAACGAGTCTTGCTTGACTCAAAGACCAATATTTGGCTGTATTGGTGTTTAGGATGGTCTTTGTGTAAACATCTCTGGCATCCCAGGACCATCTGTATACTTGCAAGTGCTGTCTCCATGCATCTTTCCCATTTTTATATCAGGTCTTCAACAACAGGGGCCTTATCGCCTCTCTTCCTGCAATATCCCAGTTTGGAGTCAGGAGCCTTACCATTTGGTGGTGCTTGGGATCCCTGGCCAACATCTCCTTGGTAGAACAATCCATTTGCTGATGAACAGAGCTCCTGTAATTAATATATTTTGTTTAGTGCATAGCGTAAGGAGACTTTAGTGTTATATTGTGGGTTCGGAATGAGAATATCCGTTTCGAGTTTCTAATGTGGGTCCATTAGTTCAATTAAGAAGGCAGTTTTACTGATATTACAAGAGAATAGACCTATATAACAGCTGGCTCCATCTACAGCTGGAGAACAACCTCATCATCATCATAGTGTCCTCCTATTCTATGGGGGGGAGTTAAGAAAGTCTCTTGTATTAAAACCTTTGGGGCACCTAGAAGGTAAGCTTCGTTAGGAATCATTAAAAATAGTTGTTACTAGTAGGATCCACAGAGGGTCCTGATGTCTGCAGCAATCTGAGGCATTTCTTCCCTTCAATGCCCAGAGGAGTCAATCCTTCTGCTGGCACTTTCTGGTACATCCTACTCACTGGAAAACTGCATTTTCTTTCTCAGCCATTAAGTTGGTGATACTCTGGCCTGTTGGAACATACAAATCCTTTCCCATAGTTAGTTTTAAGATTTGGGTTGCAAGGTTTTTTGACAAAAGGTTTTCATATCTACCTATATCCCCCTTTTTAATTTAAGGTTTTTATTTTTGACCCATGAGTCTCAAAAAAGCAGTTGCTTTATACATATCTATAGGGTGGAATCAAGGCACAGATTTCATCAAGAGAGACTTACAGGGTTTTGTATTGTGTGCATTGGAGAATATAGATGGACTATATTTTCATTCCTGAAGAGAGAGAGAGAGAGAGAGAGAGAGAGAGAGAGAGAGAGAGAGAGACTTAAAAATCCTTGGACTTTTTGGACTAATAGGAAGATATTTGTTAACTTTGTGACTCATGGGAGTGGTAGTAGGGGAATCAAGATTGTGTGAGGATGGGGCTAGTTAGCCAAAAGCCAAACGCGAAATTAGAAAATTAGAACTTGCA
Source organism: Rhizomys pruinosus (assembly GCA_009823505.1). Classification (NCBI taxonomy): domain Eukaryota; kingdom Metazoa; phylum Chordata; class Mammalia; order Rodentia; family Spalacidae; genus Rhizomys; species Rhizomys pruinosus. The sequence continues at coordinate 1,364,272 of VZQC01009130.1, forward strand.
GCAGCTTCACCTCTAGGGACAGGATGAATGGAAGCAGAGAGTGAGTGCTACTGTTCAGTCTTGCCTGCACAATGAAATCTTGATAAATTTTTAGATACTAAATTTGGTGTGTTTCCTAGCCTATTAGCATGCCCATATTCCAGGAGGAGGGGCAGGAGTGAACCCAGTGGATTCTCCTAGATACTTCTTGTGCATCTTTCTGACTGTCTCTGAGTTTTATCTGACCTAATAAACTGTACTTACAAGTATAATAATTTTTGTGATTTCTGTAAGTCCTTCTTGTAAGTTAGCACACTCAGAGGGCAATCTCTGAATTTATAGCCAGTCTGTTGTAAGTGCTAATGGACCTGAGACTTATTTATTAAATCTAAATGGAGAGAGCAATCTTGTGGAGGCTGAGCCTTTGAAATTGTGTAGTCCAATACCATCTTGGGTATATAAGTACCCAAGTGTTAGAATCATTTTAGTATATCCACTTGGACAGTCTTGCCAAATTGGCTTCTTTTACTTAGTGACATGTGCTTATCTTTTCTGTATATCCTTCCATGTCTAAGTAGCTCATTTCTTTTGGGTATTGCATAATATTCTATTGCCAAGTTACCAAAATTTATTGCTTATGTTCACTAAAGACAATTTAAATTATTTACAAATTTTGACAAATATTAATATGCTATGAAATATTGGTGTGCTTGTGTTTGTATGGACATAGGTTTAGAATACTGAATAAATACCAAACCATGTGATTGCAGAACCATGAAGAGTTTAATTTTTAAATAAGTACTGAACTGGCTTCCAAAATGACTGTAACCTTTGGTGTTCTTAGCAGCAATGGAGGAGAGTTCCTGTGGCTCTACTCTAAAATTTGTTAGGAGGCAAGTATTCTTGAGTTCTGTCAGCTTTTCTAACAAATGTGTATTAGTGTGTCATTGTTGTTTTGACTTTCATTGCTAACATCCAATGTGAACATCTTTTTCTATTTTTATTCACTGTATTCTTAACTGAGGTTTCTGTTAGTCCTTGACACACTATTAAATTGAATGGTTCACTTTCTTGTTTTCTTCTCTGTGGCATATGCATATATATGTTTTTTTTTTTTGTGTATATATGTACTTATACACATGTGTATCCATGTGCACTGAGACCTTAGGCCAGCGTTGTGTGTCTTCTTACCATTTTCCACATTATGTTTTGAAACAGGTTCTCTCACTGAACGTGGAGCTCAAGGATTAGGTGAGACTAGCTGGCCAGCAAACCCAAGGAATCCTGACTTCTTCTCAGTGCTTTGATAAGGTATACACTGGTGTGTCTAGCTTTTTTACGTAGGTAGTGGGGATCCAAACTCAGATACAACTGTTTGTATGGCAAGCGCTTTGCCAACTGAGCCTTCTTCTTAGCCACCTCACTTTCTTAACTTTTAGTTTCAAGGGTTCTTAGGTCTAATTAATATATTTTGAAAACATTTTCTTCCCATCTGTGGTTTATCTTCATAATCTCTTGACATTGCTCTTTGCAAGGAAACTTTTATTCTTGGTCAATATCAGGTGATCCATTATTTATTTCATGGATCATCCCTGTGTTGTGTATCAAAAAATTCATTGCCATGCCCAAAATAATCTTGTGTTTTTCATATGATATATAGTTTTATATTCTACATTAAGGTCTGTGATACACCTGAAATAATTTTGTAAGGATGTAAAGTAGTTGTCTGTATTCTTTTATTCCTTGCATTTAGATGTCCAGTTGTTTCAAAACCATTTGATTCTTTCTTCATTGTCTTGCTTTTGCTTTTTTGACACTGATCACTTGGCTGTGCTTATGTGGGTCAATTTCTGGGCTATACTTTTTGTTACATTGATCTTTTTTCTGTTATTACAGAAACATCCACTCTCTTGATTATTATAGATTTATAGTGAATTTTGAATTCAGGTAGTGGTGGTGTGCAAATTTATTACTTATTTTCAATAATGTGTTGGGTATGCTGGATATTTTGTTCCTCCACATAGACTTTAGAATCAGTTTCAAGTAGCTACTAAATAATTTGCTGGGATTTTGAATGGAGTTCTATTACATTATAGATTCAAAGTCAAGACATTCCCTAGGAAAATTCCATGGAAATCAATAAGTTAGGGTCTGAGAAACTGTGAAGAATAGATTTTTAATATCAAAATCAGGGATAAGCTCATGACTCAGATGAAAAGAATCTTAATTTCATGGAAATTTAGAAATGTTTGATAGGGGATTTATGTATGTGGAAGTAAATTCTACTGAAAATAAAATGTTGGGACAGATATGAAAACTTTATTTTGTTAACTCCCAAGGATCTTAAATCAGTACTTTAAATCAGATTTCAAATAAGTAAATTTCTTTTATTTAAGCTATTAAATGAATGAATACTATAACTTGTTATGTGAATTATATTGTAGTTCAAATTTGTGGAAGAATAGATCAGAAAGACCACAGTCCTTAAGACGAAGCCTTGAAAGGAAACCCCAATGGGCAGGAGAGATAGCTGTCAGTAAAGGGCCTCCCTGAGAGCACAATGACTGCAGTGGCCACCCCAGACCCACCTAAAAATAGGCAAGTTGGTGATATGGTGGCACATACAATTCCAGCACTGGGGAGGGACAGACAGACAGACAGACAGACAGATCCCCGAGGCTCACTGGCTGGTCTGCTCAGCCCATTTGGAGAGATACGGAACAGGAAGAGATCCTATCTCAAGATCTGAAAAAAAGGAGACTATGCTTAAGGATCAACACACACAGTCAAACTTGTCTTGGAGCCTCCACTTGCATACATGTGTGCATCTTCATGCATGCAAACATGCACACATAGATACATACATTCACACATATACAAAAAGAGTCTAGAGGCAAAAGGTTAAAAATAAGTAGTAGGAATAGGAATAGATGAAATTTCCCCTTGAAGCTTACTTTGAGTATTTGTTTCATCCTGAAAATGGTCATCACATAGTGAAAAGCCAAGAGACTATAGAATGAAGGCAAGAAGAATGCAGACAGAGATCCAGCTGGGTTTCCTCTTTAGCATGCACTTTAGACTTGGGAAAGATTATCAATTTTTTCATGTAATTATAGTTTAATATTAGAGTACCTGATAAAGCTATGATTCAATGTAAGTATATATGTACTTGTGGGTTTACCTGAAGACATATATTAAATTGGTTAAAAAAGAGTAACTCATGATGAAACATGTTTGGAGTATCTTCTTTAAACATATACACTATGCAAATTCAAATATATGTATAGACACATTTATCAACTCTTTAGGCATCATATTATAGATGATTTCCACATGTATTTTGTAGTTTTTTTTTTACATTTATTTATTTACTTTGTGTGTGTGGGAGCTCACATGTGCCATGGTTTGTTTGCGTGTGTGTAGGCCAGAGAACAATTTTGGGGAGTTGGTTCTCTCCTTCTGCCAGTTGGGTTTCAGGGATTAAACTTGATAGTCAGGCTTAACAGCAAGTGCTTTTACCCACTGAGCCATCTTGTAAACCCTGAACATGTAGATTAAATTTTATAAAGAACATATGTGTTTATTTATAAACAACCTACAAATGCATAAAATATGAATATATTTTGGGGAATTATAAAACAAATTAGAAAATAATAATTACTAATGAGCTTTCTATCTAGAGATAATTGGTATTGATACATATTTTAATCTTTTACTTTTATCTTATGTGTATTAATGTATTGCCTCCATGTATATAAGTATACTCATGTCATGCAGTTCCCTCTGGAGGTCAGAAGAAGGCATCTAATCCCCTGGAACTGGAGTTATAGATGGTTGTTAGCTGCCAACTTGGGAATCAAACCCAATTCTTCTACAAGAGCAGCCAGTGCTCTTAACTGATGAACCATCTCTTTAGCCCCTGTTATTGATATATATATATATATATATATATATATATATTCTACACTGTGTTAGGCACATAAGCATCGCCGGTGTTTTGTTGTAAAAGCTCTGTTTCTTATGGGAATAGGTGGTCACATCATGACAATATCAGGACTGGAATTTGGGGCAAGAGAATCAGCGGTGGGTCTAAGGCAAGTCTGCACTCTGTAGTCAGACTTATCTCAGAACAAAAACAATGACAAAACAGCTGACTCACTCCACTGCATCCATATTGTATGTTTTACTTCGAACATGCCCTTCTTTATCTATTTGACATTTTAAAACAAGAACTTTAGGAAGAGAAGCTCCCAATATCCGTGATGGAGCCAGGGACCTAACACTGTCTTCTGAAGAGGATTTGAGTATTTTTGTTTGTTTGTTTGTTTGTTTTTGAGACTGGGTCTTACTCTGTAGCCCAGACTGACTTGGAATATACTATATACCTACACTTGATCTTGAATTCATAGTCAGTACAGGAGTGGGCCACTATGTACTAGGAGAAATTTGAAAATAGGGAGATTAGTCCTCTCTATTCCCCACCCCTGGCTCAGGAAAAGCTATGAATTGATAGCTTTCACTTGAACTTAGGTGTTTGGAATTGTTATAATTTATTTCTGTAATTTCTGAAGTTATTGCTTCTTGTAACACCATCAGTTCAGAGAAATGCAAAAATATGTGAAAATCAATGCATATTAGGGAAGGGGGTTTGTTTGGTTTTAATGTCAAATATAAAAACAAAACAAAATAAAATTATCTGGAGTAGCCTTATTAATTTTTCATAAGTAAGAGAAGAGTTTGTGAAACACACACTTTCATTCAAATTGAGAGCCTGTTATGTGTAATTGGATGATACAAGAACATGCAACAAGAGCCCTTCTGAGAAACTCTCAGTCTTCCATGTAAGATCATACAGACAGATCAGCAGAATGAAGGTGATGCTTTATATATCTGTTGTTCCTTAGGAAAGATACCAAAAGAAAGCCATAAGTGAATTTGAAAATACTTTTAAAATATTTTATTTTTATTCTTAATTTATGTATTTGAGTATATTTCTTGTATGTATGTAAGTGGACCATGTCAGGCAACACTTGCAGAGGTCAGAATAAGATATTGGATTCACCTGGAACTGGAGTTATGGTTAAAAGACATTAACAGCCATGTGGTTGCTGAGAATCAAACCCAGGTCTTCTGCAAGAGCAGCCAGTACTCTTAATTGCTGAGCCACCTCTCTAGCCCCCTGTTTTGACAATTTTTAAATATATGCTTTGTTTTATTTTTAAGTCAAGATATTTAAGAATTTCATTATGAAACAGAATCTTATGATGAGATTTTGGAGGTGGAAAATGGCCAATGAACACTAATTAGTGGTTAAGTTATTGTAATAAAATGAAGACAAATTGCTCTTGTGCCTTAAAATAATTATAAAGCTGACTCATTACTGAACCGAAATGCTGAGCCTAAGTATTCCTCAGTCTTTCTGTTCTAATTAGATTTTATTTATTTTCAATATCTTTTGAGGAGACTAAGAACAGATCACCAAAAAATGGGTCATTATCCCACAATGTCACTTGAACTTTTGAAAGACAAAGTCATTGTTGATATGGCAGAAATCCACACAGTTCCCAGGATTTCTTTAATAAACTCACAAACAAAGGCAGCAATAACATCGTGAAGTCACTTAGTCCAGTGCTTCTCAGCTGCGGTTCCAATGAATGAATACATGTTATACCACTGAGTGTGTAATAAGTAGGGAAAGCATTTCCAAGAGGCAGAATGGCCTCATCAAAACTTAATTCAGAGAAACATAAAACAAAAAGAAAAAAAGCAAAACCTCCATATTCTCCATCTAGTCAATGAGGAATACTAGGTGGTACTTTTACTAAGTTTAGTATGTCCTCAATAAATAGGGCCAATATTCTGAATTTTGGGTCCTTGATTTAGAATAGTAAATCTGCTTAACTGTTTAGCGCTACCTAGGATAGTGCTATCTGAAAGTCCTTAACTGGGATCCTTGTTTGAAAGCTGAGGGGAATTGACTTGCTTAAAAAGCCTTGATTGCATGATGTGGAGTTAACATAGTACCCATAGGACAGGGAGAGAGGACAATCAGAAAAGATGACATATGTATACAGTGAAGAAGGCAGTCCTAACATGGCCCAGGTGGATGTCAACTCTTGCTGCCCCTTGTGTGAAGTTGTTGCTGACACACAGGGAAGCCCATTTCAAATAGAGACATGGCAAGTGTAACAATCATTGGCATGCAGGAAAAATTTTAAAAAGACATATGGATCTTTGTGAGTTCAAGGCCAGCCTGGTCTACAGAGTGAGTTCCAGGACAGCTGGAGCTACAGGGAGACCCTGTCTGAAAAGTACCCCCCCAGAAAAAGACATATGGAAAGAGTGCTATGTATTAGCATTTTCACCAATAAGTCTGATGAGGTGGGAGAGCCAGGAAGGCTTTTAGGTTTTCATAAGTTATTTTTTATTCTAAATTCTATGTAAATATTTTTAGTTTATAAACACATAACATACTATGCATAGCATCCATGTCGCATTAAGACACATGGTATAAAAATTATGTCTTGGTATAATGTCATGAAAGTTCATTCTGACAGAAGGAAGTCACTTATTAGATTATCAGGTGTTTGTTAACAGAGAACCATGGCACATGTATTGCTGGATGATTTTGTTGTAGAAGCATCATAGTATACTTGTACTATTTAAGATGGCTATGAACTCACCAGACAACACTAATATGAAATCACTGTGACATATGTGATTCATCACCTACCAAACTGTTATTGCAAGGCAAGGGACTGTGGTGCTGGGACTGCAGTTATGATGGTAGATGAGGATTTGAGAGACAAGGTGGCTCATAGGATGTATTTCAGAGATAGAACTTACAGGAAATCAGTTGGCTGCATATCAGGTATAAGGGCAAAAAGCAAATTCAATTTGCTTCTGAGGTTTTGTTTTAGATTTCAATTTATAAAAATGCTAGTAAGCTGCTGTAGCTTGGGAAAAGAATGGATGAGTTGAGAAGACATTTAAAATTAGTTTCTCGACAGATTAGCTATGAAATACCTATGAGACATCTTCACAGAGATGTCTAGTGGACTTCTGAGTTATAAACCTGTTACTGAATGAGGAGGTCAGACTATGAGACAGAAATTTAGGACTCTTTTGTGTGTTGATTTGAAATCATGGGACAAGATAGGGTTTCCTAAAGGGGCAGTAGATAAGAGAAGATGCTGAAGACTTGGTCTTAGCTAGGATCTTCTGAAATAGTTTTTTTTTCTGTGTGTGTGCATGTGTGTGTGTGTGTGTGTGTGTGTATGTATGTGTAGTATATACATATATATGTGTGTAGTATCTACATATATATGTCTGTGTCTAGTATATACATATATATGTGTGTGTAATATATATATATATATATATATATATATATATATATATATACACATGTGTGTGCAAATGCAGGTGTGTGTGGAGGCCAGAGGTTGATGTTGGATGTCTTCCTAAAATCCTCTCTACCTTACATATTGAAACAGGTCCCACACTTTAGTTCAGAGTTTGTCAATTCAGGTATTCTGGTTATCTAGCTTGCTCCAGGGGTCCCTGTCCCCAGCGAGCACAGTGGGCTGACACACCCACTTGGCATTTACAGGGGTCCTGAGGATCTGAATCCAGTCCTTATGCTTGCACAGCAAGTACTTCACCCTGAGCCATGTCTCCAGAATTCCAAAATGAAGATTTTTGAGCAAAGTATCAAAAAATAAAGCATGAGAAGCACTAGCCATGGATACAGGTGAGGTGTGTCGGGGAGGCAGGAGGTCTGCAGGTGGTTAACTGCAGAGCCCACACCACAGCCCATGTTTCCCAGCTCTTAGGGAAAACCTACCTATAATTGCTGTGGTGCTCCTGTTCCTAATTCATGTTTAAAACTCATTTGTTACTGCAAAACAAAAAGTGAAAATTGGGGCAATCTGTGGCTCAATTTAACTTACTCTTTGTCTGGCTCCACTTACTGATAGTGCCTGTTTAGGCTTGCTCAGATTATTCTTTGATCATGTTTTTCATGTGTTTGACACTGCAGATCTCTTGAGTTTAGAATGCCTTTTGGTCTTCTTTAACATGCCTAGTGATGGTCAGGCTTGCTGATGTTTGAAGCCAGGGGAAGATAGGATTATTTTTTTTTTGCACATGTCCTCCTCACTGTAATTATCTTCTTAATCGTATTTCACAGAGTCTGGTAGCTTCAGCCTTTCCCTTTGACATGCACACGTGAACCCTTGCAGTAGCTTTATATATCTCTGCCCTTTACCTGTCCCATCAATTGCCATATCTCACTGTTCTACTTTAAATTTGCAGCTTTCTCTCTCTCCCTCCACCACTGCCCTTGTCGTTACCTGAGTGATTTTCTTCACTGAAACACTCTGCCTGTAAGTACTCTATCTGTTCCATTTCTCTCACTGCTCAAATGATCTGTGCTTTGAGTCTTTCCATTCTTGCTCTTCAAGCTCACATGGGCTTCCTCTCCCTTGCTAGGGCAATAAGGCAGGAAAAGGAAATTAAAGGAGTTCTGATAGGAAAAGAGGAAGTCAAGCTATCCCTGTTTGCTGATGATATGATTGTCTACTTAAGGGATGCTAAGAACTCCACCAGGAAACTCCTAGAAACGATTAGGAGCTTCAGTAAGGTGGCAGGATACAAAATAAACCTAGAAAAATCAGTAGCCTTTCTCTACACCAACAGGAGGCAGCGAAGTAGGAATACAGGAGACTTCCACTCCAATAGCCTCAAAACAATAAAATACCTAGGAATCGAACTACACCAAAGTACCAGGACCTCTCAAACAAAATTTTAAACCTCTGAAGAAGGAAAGTGAAGAAGACACAGGAATGGAAAAACCTCCCATGCTCATGGATTGGGAAATAAATATATAAAACAAATGTCCATTCTACATAAACTTGTATACAGATTAATGAATACCAATCAGAATCCCCTAGAGCTTTCTCACAGATTTGGAAAAAGAACATCAATTCATTTGGAAAAACAAAAGACCCGATGCCCAAAGCAACTTCTGGGCGAAAAGCGACCAATACAGGGGGATCCTATATCCGGACGTCAATATACTACAGGGCTATAGTCTAAAACATGCCTGGTTACTCCACAAAAACAGACCCTTGACCAATGAACAAATTGAAGATCCAAACCTGAGCACATACAATTTCAGCCACTCATAGTTTTGATAAGGAAGGCCAAGAAGGGACACATGTGGAGGAAAGACAGCATCTTCACAAGTGGTGTTGGCAAAAATGGATCACCCTGAGAAGAATGAAATTCAACCCCTGACCTCTCACCCTGTAGAACAAAAGTCCATTCCAAATGGATCAAAGACACTCAACGTGCAAATCCAAAATCTGGAGTGTGATAGAAGAGAGAACTTGGCAGCTAGAATCTACAAGAGTAGGCTGTAGGAAAAGGGTCTTCTTAAATAGACCGAACAGTAACGCAAAGAAGGTAAGGTCGATCAATTGACAAATGGGACCTCATTAAAGCTCAAAAGCTCTGTACATCAAAGGAAACAATAAAGAAGTTGAAGAGAAACCCACAGAATGGTGAGGTAACCTTCACAGCGATACTCTGACAAAGCATTAATCTCCAGAGTTACTGGCAGCACTGGCAAAAACAAGAAGAATAAAACAAAAAAAGAACAGCAAAGTTGTGAGCAAAGATCTGAACAACGACTTCACAGAGGAGGAATAGAGATGGCTGAGAAACACCTTAAGTGTTCAACATCTAATAATTAAGAACTGCAAATATAACCACCTTAAGTTCCACCGTTATCCAGTAAACTGGGCATAAGTATCAAGGAAAACAAATGGATGCAAAGTGCTGGAGAGGGTGTGGGGAAGGTGAACACTATCGCATTGCTGGTGGATGTAAACTTGTGCAGCCACTGTGGAAACAGTGTGGCAGAACCCTTAGAAGACTCGAAATGATCCTGCCACTTGACCCAGCCACTCCTGGGTATATACCACAAGATCCTACCTTACTGCAGCATACATGTCCAGGCTATATTTATTGCCGCTCTGTCACAAAGCAAAAAAAACTGGAATCAACCCAATACCCTCAACTGACGAGTGGATGAGGAATGGTGGTACATGTACACAATGAATTCTAGCAGCAGTAAAGAAAGATGAACATCATTGATTTGCAGGTAATATGATGGAGACTGAAGCATTATGTTAAGGACGTAAACACAGTCCCAGAAAAACAACGAGAAATGGTATCTCCCCATTAATAGTGGACCAGACAATAACCCAGTTATTAAATATATTCTTGGGAGAGGTATGAACTATTAAAAGAAACAACAACAGAAAGATTGCATCAGAAGCTGACTGAAATAGTGACACGGGATGGGGTGGGAGGGGTGGGAGAGGGACACCCAACAGGTGTATATTGATTGGTGCATATTTTAATTGACATGAGTTCAACAGTAATCCAGTTTTTGCCCGACACTCTAGTCTACAGATACCTGGTCGTTGGACTTAGTAAAAGTAAATATGTGCATATTGGGAAGACATTGGTTTGAGAGACTGATAAAAACGTAATAGCATCTGAGTTAATTGTATATAATTGCTCTTGTCCACATTTAAAAAAAAAAAAGAGTCAAGTTCATGATCGCTGCCCATGATTTTGTTTTCCTCATCTCATCCAACATGTCTGACTTTTTTCTATATCTTTTAGGGTTTCAAAATTCTTTCCTCACAACTCTTTCAACTTCTTCTGCAAGCAAAACCATTCTTTTTAAAGAATTATTCCACATATAATGGCAACATGACTTTTAGGGATCATTTCTTGTTGAAGTCTAGCTCAATTATTCATGTTCTATATTTACAACATTGAATGTAATGTAACAAAGTTAATGGGAATGTACATGGAATTATTCTTTTTTCTTGTGGCTTCTCAAAAGCTTACCTATTCCATTCCAAAAAGGAACCTACAGAAATGATCTAATAATGTCTTTCCAGCAGGTACAAAGAAAAGATTTGCTAACATGTGGGGCTCAAAGTAAGCCAATAAGGTGAATGGAAAAATGCTCTCTATTAGAAAATGCCTATTTATACTTTGACCTCTTGCTTTGTGCTAGACAGTATTAATGTAGAGGCAGCAGGATGCTCAAAGTGAAAGAGGGCAATAGAGTTAGTAAGCACCAGTTGCCATGTGAGCAGAGACCTGTTTGTATCGTGGATCTCGGCAAAGATCAAACCTTAGATCAAAGGCTTTGATAAAATATGACTGAGCTCAGCAGCCCATAACCTCTTCCCACCGCTGTAGGGAGTAGTTTGGGACTGTCTACTGCCTGAGGTGTGCCTCGCACAAGGAGTCCACAGGAAAGCTGCTGGTTGGCACTGAGGTCAGCCTGAATAACGATGATGATCTGTGCTGATAGAAGAGTTGAGGTGCCTGGTTCCAGCAGGAGCTAGCAGGACCAAGCTATTAAAGCAGCCAAGCTTGCTATGATCTCAGACAGATGTGACAGCAGCTGGAAAAAGCTGCAGGAGCAAAACAAGCAGCAGTGGTTTCAAAGAGCTGAAAGTTTCCAGCCTCAGGTCAGTGATGTTTGTGAAGCTCTTGGAGAGGAGACCGAGTTGGGCATCGATTTTTCTACATCTGCCATTACACTTTGAAGGATGTAAGGTTATCTTGCTCTGACTATTCCTTATGCTTACTTAGCCTGTTAAACCAACACCCTAAAATTATGTGTTTACTTGAGTCCAGACTGCTTAAACTAACACCCAAAAAGTAGGTGTTTACTTGAGGCTGGCACAGATAATAAATACACAGCATTTATCATAAATACTTGTTGATGGGGTGGGCAAAATGTGTCAGTAGTTAAAGGTACTTGCTTGCCCAGCCTGATTTCCTAAATTCCATCCTTGGGTCCCATGCAGTTGAAGGAGAGAAACAACTCCCCTAGGTGTCTATACCACTTGAGTGCCTTGGTATGAGCCCCTACGCCCCTCAAAAGTGGGATAAAAATGTAAAAATTATAAAATAAAAGAATTGTTGATAGGTTGAACAAAGGAAAACTAGAACGAAAATGGGTCAGAGGCTAAACCTTACATGTACATAAATTTATGAGAGTGGAACCCTAGGAACAAGCATTGTGTTGTGAATGGTAGTAGTAGCCACACAGACACCATTTGAGGAAGAATAGTTCTCTATGTCCACACATTCTGCCCAATATCTGCCTGTCTGAAATTTCTCTTGTTCATCCCCAAGTCTCATGATTCTTCACTGGCTTCAGGAGTTCCTTATGAAAATATAAATGACTCATGAGAAGAAGCATCTCAACTATGTTTGATTTACATTTTAATTTACAGCTAATTAAGAACAGGGCCATGGCGAAATAGGACACACACCAGGAAAACGTCATTTCACTGCACTCAGGAGTTCTAAGTTCCTTTCTTCTAAGTTTACAATTCTAGATGGGGTTAACATCAGTAAAGAAAATCTCATCCAGGATCGCTACATAAAATGATGTGCAACCTGATTTCAATCAACACATTGCTTCATTCTACAGAAATGTTTGTCCTAATATAAATTCTAACTCCTATAAGCATGGCTACATATGAGGGAGAGGGGGAGAGAGAGAGAGACAGGGAGAGAGAGAGAAAGAGAGAGAGAGGACAGAGAGGGAGAAAGAGAGAGAATGCTCTTTAGAGGCAGAGAGACAGAACTATAGAGAGAGTTAGAGAGTCTTTGTATCTGGAGAAAACAGGTTCAAAGGTTTTCTTTTTGTTTGCTAGTCCTGACCAGTATAGCTCAGATGTAGAATCTCAGACATTATTAGATAATTGACTCAGGAAGTTTTCAAGGCAAGTCCCTCTCCAACTACACAATCCAGTCAGTCTCATTTATTAGTCCTACACTTGTCATTTTATAATTGTAGAAAAAAAGTTAGGTTTCTAAAACGGATGACAGGATCATGCACCATTCTTGACAATGTCTCTGCAGAAATATCAGAGGACCTGGTTGGTGTTACTGTCACTCTTACTTTCTAAACGTCATTGAGAACCTGCAGAGTAAAAGAATTAATGTGTAATGAGCATAAATTTCAGGTTTCAAATAATTTCTCTCTGTTGGCACATTTTTTGAGGTTTGGGATATATTCTAATGTCCTTGTCATTATTCTGATGAAGGCTGTTTGGCTGAGACTTTGAGATGCTTAGAAAAGACCCTTCCAAAGAGTGCAGTGGATACTTGTACTCACTGTTTTGGTGCATGTTTGTGACACAGTACTTCATGAAGCAATTTCAGTGGCTTTGTGACCCTCTTCCCATGGGTCTGCCATTGTCATCTTCTTGACTGGGCTGTATTCAGTTCCTACCTTGAAAACAACTCAGAGCGATTCTTGTTCAATTTTTGTCTGACTTTTCCAATACCTGTAATTGGATAGGTGATTTAGACTGTACAAAGAATAAATTTCTGAGTATATTTAAATCAGTACTTCTTTTTGAAAGATTTATTTTTATATTTTGAATTTATGTGTATGTGTGAATGTATGCTATGCATGTGTGTATCCAGAACAGCCAGAAGAGGTGTTGGATCTTCTAGAACTGGCATTACAAGTGGTTGTGAGCTGTCCAGTGTAGGTGCTCAGAATGTAACTTGGGTCCTCTGGAAGAGAAAAGGTGCTCTCAACTGCTGGACTCTCTATCCAGCCTCTAAATCAGTGCTTTTGTAGCTCTTTGGAAGTGGATATTCATATCAATTAATTACTCAATATGGGATTTTATAATAGATCAAAGGGTAAACTAGCTGTGTGGTATTAAATCAGCTATTTATTTAATCTTGATATCTGTCTCCTCATTTTTAAACAGGGATAACACCTAAAGAATCTAGGTGAGCATGAAATAGAAAAATATTTCCACCCTCTCCTCTACACATCCCATATCCCTGCCCCAAACTCTCTTAATTTTATGATCTTTTTAACATGGCTACAAATATGCATATCTGTGTACACACCAATAACTTATGGAGTCCATTTGGTGGTACTTATTTATGTGTGCATGTCTTTGGGTCTGAGCACTTGGAGCTCGTCCCTGGAGAAAACTGATTCTCCCTCTCTTAGCAGCCATTGATTGCCTGTAGCTCTTCATCTAGAGGTGGGATCCTGTGAAATTCCACTCATCCACATTGGCATGCCAACTAGTATTGTCATTAAGCAGGTCTTATTTAGGAAAACACTGTTGAGATTTCATGGGTGCAGCTTCTCTGTTATATCTAGAATATACTGTCTACTAGCAGGTGTCCCAGTCCTCTGGTTCTGACAATCTTTCTTCCCCACTCTTCTGTGATGTTTCCTGTGCCATAGGTGTACAGGTTGCATTGTAGATGTAGGGATTGCTCTTGATTTGGAGTAAGCAAATACTGGGAGATATGACGAAAAGGTAGAACATGGTGGCAGTGTTGATTGTGCCAGAGAGTCTTCCTGTCAATGGGGCCCATTATTAATGCAAGCAAGTTAAATGGTAGCATATAGCCCTACAATGTAAATAAGCATGGAGGGTTGTCACATAGGCATAGCCACATTGAGTTAAGTGACTCACAAAAAGTTGTAATAAAGCCACAGTGAAGTGTAATTGTGACTGATTTCTTGCATATAGGAGGCCAAGCACAGCTGCAGTGGGTTATGGCTGTGAGGCTGGAGCCCCTGCAGTGTGGGACAGATTGATAGCCATGCAGCCATGACAGCATGGCAGGAAAATAGATTCAGTTATATAGGAAAGCCTTTTCCTATAGTGACAAGGGAGATACAAATAGGTTGAGGGCATAGTTCCTGTGGTTCTCAATTTACATATAATCTATTTGGGATAAATAAGACATAAATAAGGGGAGATTTTAATTATGTATGATATAAATGTGTGCAGCAACATTAGAAAAATGTTAAACAGACCTAGAACAGTGGGAATACTGTTGTCTGTAGTGGTTCATTATATAATTCCAATACTTTGGAGGCTAGGATAGGAAGATCATCTTGAGTTCTAGGGTAGCCTGGGCTAAGGAGTTAATTCCAGATTAGTCTGGACTAGAATGAGACACAGACTCAAAAAACTCAACCCCCAAACAAAACAAAATCCTAGAATACTCTAAATGATATTGAGTTCATATTAAAAAGAGATCATTGTGATCTGGATTTATTTGAAAAGAAAGCAAACTCAGTTGATTTAGGGTTTTTCTAAATTCAGTATATAAGATTGAGTAAAGGTAGAAGGTCAGATCATATGAGATTTATTTGCTAGTTCAGAGAATGCAGAAGTGAGAACTTGGAGCCAAAATGTGGGCATAAATCTGTTCAAGGTGATTTGTTTTTGATGGTATCAAAGCAAACGTTTTAGGTTAGTATTACAGGAACTATTAGAATGACATTATTATGGAGTTATATAGATTTGAAAATTTTATTTTAGTAACTAATAATAACTACATGAGAAAGACAAGGAGGATATAGTTATCTCCATTTTATGGAAAAATATGATGGGGATCAGGGGGCACATTCACTTGTCCAAGGTTACATCCATAGTGAGTGGCCCCCAGTATTGGGATTCAGGTGTTCTGAATAGTCTTGAGCTGTTTCCACAAGATTTCAGTATATCTTTCAGATTTAGAGCTTTTTATTTTCAGAGAATTTCATACATGAGTATTGTGTTTGCATTATTTTCACCCTTTCCAGTCCTCCTTCAACTCCTTCCATGTCCCCACGTCTCCCTCACTATTTCTTATCCTCTTTGATTATTTTGATGTATGCATACATATACTTATAAATATACATGCATGATCCAGTGAGTCCATTTAGTAGTGCTCATGTCTATATGCATTTAGAGCCTCCCACTTGGGATTAAATTACATAACAGGGAGCTATCTGCCAGAGAAAATGGATTTTATCACACTCTGGAGATTTCATGGCTGTCACTTCCCTGTCATATCTGGAATGCACTAACTGGCAGCAGATGTCTTGTGCCTCTGGCTCCTAACATTCTTTCCACTACTTCTTCTGTGATGTTCTCATAACCTTAGGTATAGAGGTTGCATTGTAAAAGTTTCACTTATGGCTGGGCAGAAAATACTTATGAGAGCTTCACACATTCTTTGATCTACTAGGATACCACTGAAAGTAATTGATTTTGACTAATCTATGCAGCATTTGTCAATATACTAACCTGGCCTTGGACGTTCTCCATTCTTCTGGCGTTTCTCCTCATCTCTTGTAGAAATCAAACTCCCAGTGTTCTCATAAAGTTATGAGAACAGCTAGAATCTTCTATTTCTGGTATAAAATCCCTACTTCTTGAACATCTTGCCCACTTAAAAATGTGCCTGTCTCTTGCTTCATTCTTTCTGGAAGTATCGAACAGTTTACAACAGAGGCTAATTAACAGCTAATTTGGACTGGCTAGCATTGCAACCAGGTAATTCTTCTTTCCTTCATAATAAGTCTTAGACTTTTACAGTTTTGTTACTTAGGGTATGAAGAAATGTTAGTATAGATACTTTTATCTTTCTCTTTCTGCTTAGCCTACTCTCCTTTTTTCCTGTGTGAGCCTTTTCTCTTATATTACAGAATATAAGAGAAATGATAGCCTTGGGTCATGTCTAGAGTTTTACACACATTTTTTCCAACTCTTTTCTGAAAGTTAGCTCTGACTAGCTGATGTTCAACCAAGTTCAAAGCTCAGTCTTTTCTTCCATGTCTGGTTGGTCAAGGAAATTTCCAGGTAGCAGTCTTCTCAGCCTGATTGATTTAATTTATAGGGTTATAAACCATATTCCAATTCCTGTTAATTTCTAGGGCCATATCTAGAGCCGTCAACTCTTCATTTGGCCTAGTCTAGTGCTCTTGAAGCTATTTTCCTTCCATGGGAAATATACTCTGATGAAATATAGACAGAAGGTCTTCCAACCTCCAAATTGATTGCAGTATTCATTATATGCCAGCCCCACTGCTGCTGGACTTACAGAGTCTACTTCAAGCCAAGTTCATGTGTTTTGCCACTGCTTGGCTAGTAATCATGGCCTCATCAGTGGCTTCACTTTTACTCTAGGTTCATTCTGGAGCTAGCCTAGGCTGTTTTCCTTTTATTTTCATTCTACCAGTGTGCATAGAAATAGACTTGGAGGATTCTTGTTTTGTTTGTAGTTCTGCCAACCCAGTAAAGAATAGATTTATACCAAGAAGAACAAGCTCTTTGTAATTAAGAAATAATGCGGTCATGTTCTAGGTATATTTTGACTTATAGTATTTTCTGCTCTTTAGAAAACTAGGCCAGTTAAAAGCACTTACTGGTCTTCCAGAGGACACATGTTTGGTTCCCATCACCCACATTGTGGCTCATAACTGTCCTTAACCCCAGTTCCAGGGCATCTGGATCTGATGCCCTCTTCTGATCTCTGCAAGTACCAGGCATGCATGTAATGCCACTAGATACATGCAGGCAAAGTACTCATACACATAGAATAAAAATAAACAAAAATTTAAAAATTAGGTCAACATTAAAGATTTGTTAACTTACTTAACTCTCCAAAGATTTTGCTTCTCTTGAAAAGTCATTCCACTTGGCTTCACTGGACTCATCTTTCCTAATGGCAACATTCGATGGGAACTGAATGTGATATTAGCCAGCTTTCTTTCTCCGTGACAAAATACTTGAGAAAACCAATATAAAAGGAAGATTTTTAAGTTTGATTATTATTTCCAGGGGTTCGGTTTGTAGTTTCTGGGCCCCGCTAACATGGGGACTGTGGCCAGGTAGAACTCTGTGATGGGAATTCATGTCCAAGGGAGCTCTCGCATTCTGAGACAGGGAGCAGAAACCACAAGCAACAGCTGGAGTTCCAACATTCCATCCTGAGACACCTCTGTCACCTCACTTCCTTCTACTAGGCCTTACCTCTTCAAGGCTCTTTCAAGTGTGCTAAGACAGAGTTCCAAGCCTTTATAACATGTGATCCTTTTGGAGATGCTCCAAAACCAAAGTATAGTAATCATTATCTTTCTCTTGAACTTACCAAAGCTTCCATTATGGACCAGGAAGAGAGCTTAGCTTGTGAAAACACTTGCTGTACTATCCTGATGAGCAAAATTGAGTCTCCAGGACCTGCATGAGGTAGTGTATTTCTCTAACCTCGGCACTCCTATGAAGAAATGGGAGATTGAGACAGGAGAAGCTTGGAGTGAGGTGACCTGGGGTGAGCTGTGCAGCAGAAGGAGCAATGAAAGAAGCCTGGTTCAGCAAGGAGGAAGGCTAGAATTGACTCTTGAAAGTTGTTTTTTGACCTCCATATGTACACACACACACACACACACACACACACACACACAAATTCCATTATTTACACAATGTATTAATTACTGTATTGGTGCTTTATTTTTAATTTTTAAATTTTTATTTATTATTTTCTATGTGTATGAGTGTAGTGTCTGCATGTAGGTTTGTGCACCCGTGTCGTGCAATGCCAAGGAAGTCAAAAGAGGGCATCAGATTCCCCTGGAACTGTAGTCAAAGATGGTTCTCAGCTGCCATGTGGGTGCTGGGGATCGAACCCGGGTCCTCTGCAAGAGCAGTCGGCACTCTTAACCTCTAGGCCATCTCTACAGCCCCTGTATTGGTACTTTAGCCATTTTTTTTTGTTTGTTTATGTGACTTTTGTAGAAATTTGTGACTTAATCTTTACCTATTTATTTATGTGGTGAAAAGAACATTTTGGAGTTGTATAGAACGCCTCTCAAAGTTGATTTTGTACTTTGTTGTCAGGGAATCTTGGAAATTATTTTCCTTTTTGTAATTCAGCTAGCATCCTTTAAAGCAGAACCTGATACGGCAAAAGTTCAATCAATGATTTTACTACTGCTTCTCTGATTACTGTTACTTCTGCTGTTACTGTTTTCACTGTTGCTACTGGGACTATATTCTCTAGGTCCTCAGCCACGGGGAGCTGTCTTGGTAGCTCTCAGTGCTCTTTGTTCCTCACGGAGTCACTGACACTCGTTGAGCTCGGCAGTACTGCTGGCCTCGTCATCCTCTAACTTGTAGTTTCTGAGTTATAAATGTCGGTCCTCAGATATAGTGGTGACACTTGTGATGCTCCATTCAATTCTCTTATATTATCACAGGACGTCTTAGAATGTAAGAATCACATGTCTGAGCAGCAGGGAAGAACCTGGACCTTTTGAAATGAATCCATGTTAAAAATTCCCTTATTCACATCTTTGCCCTCAAAGCGTATTACACTCATAGAGAGAGCTATGTTAGCAGCATTTTCAAAGGCAGCCCTTGAAACCATCATTTATACTTGGAGTTTCTCAGTTTTACAATTGACTTAGCTTGTTCTTACTCTTATAGCAGACCATGTGGCGCATGCTGCTCTCTGTTCAAGATGGGAAGATATTTTTACAGCTGCTCTGAATGCTGATGCCAAATCATAGCCAGGAATGGGCCTCAGTTGAAAAGACTTGCCTTGAGAAAATTATGCCCCTTTCCCCAAGGAACCTTTTATTCAGTGAGACAAATCTGAAAATATATCTGACTGCAGATCTCTTGTGGTTTCAAATCAGACTATATGGAGAATCTACTGCACTCCAACTGCTACCTCTGACCAGTTTTCCTTCCTTCCTTTCTTCCTTCCTTCCTTCCTTCCTTCCTTCCTTCCTTCCTTCCTTCCTTCCTTCCTTCCTTCCTTCCTTCCTTCCTTTCTTCCTTCCTTCCTTCCTTCCTTCCTTCCTTCCTTCCTTCCTTCCTTCCTTCCTTCCTTCCTTCCTTCCTTCCTCCCAAAGTATTAATAGCTACAGTATACCCTAGCAAACTTGTTGTAGGCTAGTCTTTGGCTCATAGCCCACTACCCAGGGAACCCAGCAGCGGCAACTGTGTATCCTAAAGAATCATAACCAAATGCATGGATTAATCTGGATTTGTCTCACTCTAAGTATGCATGCAAACTAGAGCATGTACTACACATCTTCCAGAGCAGATGGTGAGGATAAAACAGTGTGCAGCAAATTATTCAAACAAACTCAGATTCTAAGTAAATGAGTAGTATGCATTTTCCATGGAACATCTACATACATTTATAAAATATTCAGAGCTTAATTCATTTTGTTTTGCATTCATTAATGAATGTCTATTATAATAATAAAAGATTGGTATCTCTAAATATAATTGCAGTTTTCATGTACACATCACTCTATTAAACCCTCAGAGGAATCTGTGCAGAGTACTTTGTTTTTTGACATTCATGTTGACTTTGTGCTCTAGAACATAGTGATAGTGGCTGTTTGTCACCTTAGTGGTATCTTTCATATGTCAACATATGAATGAATTTCAATTTCTTCTTGCTTGAAAATTTTGCATTTTCTTTAAATGAAATTGACAACAAAAATGGTTATTTTTTAGTCCCTTAATACAAATGGAGTTTTATTTTTTATGTTAATTTGTATTGAGTGCATTTCATACAACATTTCTTAATCAAATTTAGACTCATTCCCCCATCCATGCCCAGCCCTTGCGCTCAGGTGCGCACCCCCCCCCCACGCCCCATCAGAGCTCATGGATTCTGCCATACATGTTGAGTTCTGCCTTGCACCTTTTTTTCAGTCTTTTTTTTTACATTTTCAATGCAGAAGTTTATTGTTTTGGTCAGTTCTTGAACAGGGTTTTCTCTCACTTTTTTGTTCCCTTTAATTTTATATTACTCCAAAATATACATATATACACTCCACACATAAATCAAAATTACAAAGTCTGAAAATAAACTATAGGTTAATTCCAAAACACATTTAGGGATTAACATTTTAACAGTAAAGTTGCAAGCAGGTAAAAAGAAATATAACTTTACATTTTAAATTACATAGTAAGTTGTATGTTTTAATGTACTTTTTTGAAGTTTTCATAAGAATTTAATATAAATTTTACAATAAGTTTACAATGTAAGCTATACATTATTATAATATTTCAATAACTCAGGGATTATACTGAAATTATTCTATAAAGTTATCAATACTTTTTTGTTCCCTCCCATATAATCCACACATATGTATCAAAATTATGACCTCTGGGAATGAACTGTATGTTAATTCCTAAATATGTTTTGGGATTCACATTTTTCCCTTTGATTTTATATTACTCTAGAATATGAATACATATCTTCCACCCATATATGGTAACTATAATGTGTGAATATTTGTGGTAGGTCAATTCTAGAGCCCATTAAGAGATTCACATTATAATAACACAGTTGATTTCAGATACAATGAAATATAATAACAATAAAGTTGCTCAGTTTACCTGCCAACTGGGGATTTGGTGTTAGCATCCAAAAATGAGGGAAACCATTCGCTTTTTTTTTCTGTGACTGTGTTACTTCATTTTGCATAATGGCCTCGAATTCCATCCATTTACCTGCAAAGTTTCTTTACCGTTGCATAGAACTCCATTGTGTAGATGTACCACATTTTTGTTATCCAGTCATCAGTTGAGGGGAATTTGGGTTGGTTCCAGCTCTTTGCTGTTGTGAAGAGAGTTGCAATAAACATAGCTGTGCATGTATCTTTGCAGTAGGATGCGTCTTCTGGGTGTATACAAATAGAGTTTTAATACAAATAGCAATGTTTTTCTTAATAAGAGGTAATGAGCTTGGTGAACTTTGCATCAGAAGTTCATTAGAACACCACTAGTTCTATGAGAAGGGAATAGTCTACTTATTTGAAAAGCACTAGTGTGATATTTCTTGAAAATGCAGGGATTTATTATACATTGCATTATTTGAAATAACTATGTATACTATGTTGCAAATGGGAATTACATTCCAAAAGAAGAATTTTTATTATATAATAAAGCGATGTACTTTTACTTTTTCATCTTCTGTGATAATTATCTCAAACTCACTTTCTCTGTAAGCTTCATATTCCACCTCTTCCTCTTCACTCATCACTCATAACACTGTTTCCCATAACAAATTATAAAACACCTGCACATGAACCCACACCTGACTTCTCTCTGCTTATTACATGCAGTGTGTGGGATTGAATTTGTATAGGATCTATGACCTCTCCAGTTATGTGTATTCAGCTATATTTACAGCACCACATGTGAACTCACTGCCTTTGAACCAGTTTTTAAGTCCAATTAGTTAGCTATTGATTACTCCCAAGATAAAAGTGCCACTACTTCATGCACCAGTAGAGATAGGTGGCTGTGCCAGTCATTGTTGTAGCTATTAGGCTTTATAGCTGGGTTGGCATAGTTAAAATTTCTTTTTATTTATTTATTTTTATCTTATGTGAATGTGTGTTTGGCCTGCCTGTAAGTATACTTATGCATGGAGGCCAGAAGAGGACATTAGATTCCATGAAACTGAAGTTATAGACGGTTGTAAGCTACCATGTGGATCCTGGGAACCAAACTCAGGGCCACTGTAAGAGCAGCCTCTGCTGTAAACCACTGAGCCATATCTTCATTCCCCATTACTAAAACGTTTCATGTGCACTTATTATTTGTGTACAATATATTCATAAAATAAATGTGCATATAAGTCCATTCTGTGTTGTTAGATCTGTAATTCTCATTTTCTGTTATTAGAAAAGCATTTCTGCCTTTAGTTTCCAAAGACAATTGCTAAAATAGCTGCCTTTGATGGTAGTTCAGAGCAGAATAAAACAGAACCAAACAAAGCAAATCAAAGC
>VZQC01009134.1:0-61997 GCA_009823505.1 Rhizomys pruinosus
TTTTTTTTCTTAGTTTAACTCTCTTTAGCTCACTACAGCTATTCCTGGCACTTGGAATAGCATCAGCTTCGTTGGGTTTATTTGTGACCTTGCAATTTCAGGATTATTCTAGTAAATATGAAAGCTAAAAAAACCATAATAGTCTTTGGGTAAATCTAACATGAAATCTTTTGGAAATACTTGTTGGGGGGAAATGGAAGGTCCGAGAAGAAATTAGTGACTATTGTCAGCATCTGAAGTCAGTGAAATTTTATATATATTTAGGGCAATTGATGGACTAACTATAAATCAATCTTTCTTTCTTTTCTCAGAATGCAAGCAACCCAGATGTCTCAGAGGGAGGGACACTCTTCTTAGATGTTTTGAAGAAGTGGAGTGAGGTAAGCTGAATATTCCTTTTTCCCCAATTTTCCTGTTGTGTGTCTCCTCATGGATAAATTCCATAAGCCTCTATGTTCTTGTCTCCCAAGGAGAGTGACAAAAAAGTCATTCATAGCCAGATCGTCTCCTTCTACTTCAAACTCTTTGACACCTTGAAAGACAACTCAATGATCCAGAGGAGCTTGATCACGGTCAAGGAGAACATGTTCATTAAGTTCTTCAACAGCAGCATTGACAAACGAAATGACTTCATAAAGCTGACTCAGATTCCGGTGAGGCTATGTTACTTCTTTCTTTGGTTTCATTGAAGAAGCTTTTTATAAAGCACTTGCATTCTCAAAATGTAGAAATTAACTGCTAAAGAATGGTTAGAGCTGTAAGATGAACCATTGTCTGAGAGCTTACCAACTAACTGACTTTGGCAAATCAGTAGGAGATTCACTGGACTTTGTCATTTGAAAAAAAAAAAAACAAAAAACACAAGCTTTAAAGACTATTGCACACGTGATGGGTAAATGTGGTGAGGAGGAGGCGGGTGAAGCAGGAGAGGGGAGCACTGAGCAGTACTCTCATGGGCCCTGCCTGTGTGATGGAAATTCTCTCACTTTGGATGGGAGGCTATGTGTTAGCGGAAAGAGCGGTGGGAGGGGGTGAGAAGACTTGCACTCTCCTCCTAGCCCGGCCACAAGGAACTGTGACTTCAGATGAATCACATGCCTCTCAGTTTCCTCATCTTGAAAGGAACCAGTTGGACTCACTGCATGAGTTCTATGAACTCCTTTGGTCTTAAAAATCAACAGTGTCACAGGGTAGAAAATGGGAATGAGAGAGGAGAAAGTGGAGTCCCTGTGGAGATACATGGGCATCCCACTCCTAGTCTGTGGTCAGCCTCTCACATCTCTAGCCTGGCTTGTTCTTAGGGGAGGAAAGGTATCAGATGCAAGAGTATCTTAGTTAGAGAATCCTTGGGTGCCAAGATTTATATAATAAAAGTGTTCTGAGTTTAAAATGATGATTTCTAGAATGTGAAAGATATCTTTTAAACATAATGGCAAATCATGGGGTTTGTTTGGATTTTTATCTAGAAGGCAAAGGTCTCTAGAATCTGTAGGCTTTGACATAAATGGGCTTGAATGAGAGGCATGGGTGTCTTGTGCCTTCATTATTTACACTCAGTTTACAGTCTTCCTGACTCTGTTTCTAGCCTGACTCACACTAGCTCCCAGGAGCTGAAAGATGGTGGTGACTCTCCTTAGGCCATCAGTTAGAGATGCATAAAGCACTTGTTCCTAGCCCAGGTCTTCCCCCTGGCTAGCGTTCAGCTCTGGCTATGTCTTCCTGGCAATGTTTTGGATACTGGGAAATTCAATTTCTCACTGGTAATGGGAATACAATTCCCACCTACAGTCTTTTGGTTTCATCTGAAAGCTCTAGGCCTCTTGCTTCAGATGGGCAGTCTGTTGTGAGTTCTTAACCCTTGACCCATTTTTTTCCATTGTGAACATGTTTTAGACCTGTACATGCTTTAATAATTAGTCCTGTATCCCATACATCTCCCAGTTCTTGAAGATACAGCATTGTAGCAGTATTAGAAAGAAGTAGAGATAAAAGTAAATGGTCTTTGTTTTATCAAGTATGAAATTGCCTCGATGGGCCTCCTGTAGAATGAAAACCTGCAAATAGTTTACTTAATGGTATAGAAGGCAAGAAATAGGAAAAGTTCCTACAGTTCCAGAATATAAATGTTCTGTGTCAGCAAATTGATTATTATTAATCTGAATATGATTAGTGCTTATTTTGAATCCCATTCTGGAAATGGTAATACTGATCTGATTTGGGAGAAGTTTAAAGTGACAGTTTTCATTCGCTGTGGACATGATGTTCTCCATAGTACTTAGCCTATGTCAGTGGGTCTCAAACTTTGGTTGGTATTAGAATGTCTTGGGGGAAAACTTAATGACCTCACAAAAGCCTGGGCCTCCTTGTTCATGTACCTGGGTTTTGGAGTTCCTATATTTCCAGAGGACTTTGCTATACCAAGAGGGGAAGTCTTGGCCTGTAGGAATTCATTCGATATGAACAGCAAAACCTAATCCAAGAATTAAGTGGTAGAATTCATAGATGACAGATCATCTCCCCAATCTTTTCCAAGGAGGTTAAGCGACTTGTTTAGAGTCAGCATGCTTAATCTTACCTTTTCACCTTACCCCGAGGATCTTTTTAGAATTTCATCTTGAGATTTCTGTAGCAGTAAAGGTAAAGATGTACAGAATAACCCATCCTATTCCCCATTGTGCACACTTGAAATTTAATGATCCTTTTAACCTTAACTGACAAAGAAGTGAACATCATTAATTAAGGGAATATATTGCTACTCAGAATAACTTCCCCTGAAAAGAATGTATAAAAGTACAATATCCTAATGACTTGCATGCTTAAAATTAACTTTGTTGTTGCTGTTTTCCCATTAGGTGAATAACCTGCAGGTCCAGCGCAAAGCTGTCAATGAACTCATGAAAGTGATGAACGAGCTGTCACCAAGACCCATCCAAAGGAAGCGGAAGAGGAGTCGGTGCTGTTTTGGGGCTGTAAATCATCCAAATATGAACCATCGTGCCAGCACTATTTGAATTTTAAAATCTAAATCTATTTATTAATATTTAAGATTATTTATGTGGAGAATATATTTTAGGTTCATTAATCAAAGAAATATTTATAATAGCAACTTTAATGTAATGAAAGTTAATATCTATTAATGTATTATTTATAATTCCTATGTTCTATACCTATTTCACTTGACCCTTTATTCTGTCTGACTAATTAACCAAGACTATGTGATTACAAGGCTTTATCTCAGGGGCCAGCCAAGCTGCTGATTGTAGTCAGAGCCTGTGGGCTGTGTGTGGATTTCATTTGACCATATAAGGAACACTTCTAGCTGCAAGGACACCATCAGGTGCTGCTGATTAGAGAACATGTCTGCATTCTGAGCCAGGGTTACAGTGGCATATCAGACAGCATTTCAATGTGTTAAGAGGTATGGCCTGTCTTTTGAGGAAATTAGCATCTCAGGAGCTATCACACCTGGTGCTTCGAAAGATGTTGAAAACTGTGACTACACCCAAATGGAAAGTAACTCACTTGTTTAATCATGATGAATAAAGTGTTCTTCCAAAACCGTCCATGCTGTGTCAGACTTTTTCTAAGAGAGGGTTGGGAGTGAACTTACAGATGAATGAGAAGGAAGCAAGCCATTTTTAGCTATGGGAATCTTGGAGCTGCATTAAGCTCCATTGAGAGCAGAGTGCCGCTCCACTGGCAATTTGTTGGTTTTCACTGCTCCAGTTGGCAGCTGTTTGAATTTTCTTCCCAAGATCTAAGTGTAATTATGTCAGCATTCAGCGCAGAGCTACTGCTATGGAAAGTATCCAAACTGCTTAGCTTGGCAGATGAATTTATTTCCGCTCCATCTTCTACACCATATGCTGGCATCTTCTAAATCCTTACCTTGAACAAATACCAGTGGGTGTGATAGTGAATGTTAGCTCTAAGGAGAGAGGCCTGGGCTAGAACCTAGACCATGACATTGCAAGTAGTATGAGCCTTAATGACTGGTTCGTATTCGCTAATCTTTCCTTCCTTTATCTGAAAAAAAAAATAGTGAAATGTGGGGTTTTCCTCATAATACTGTGTTGAGAGTTTATTCTGTCACTCAAAATGTTTTTCTTGAGGCAACTATGATGTGCCTAGGCACTTGTGATACTTGAGTTGACAGAAACACACGGGAATAATCCCTGCACTTGGGAAATTTGAAATTGAAGAAGATGGAGATAGACAGTAAATAAAACACATAATATGTATACAAATTGCATGGTGTTT
Source organism: Rhizomys pruinosus (assembly GCA_009823505.1). NCBI lineage: Eukaryota > Metazoa > Chordata > Mammalia > Rodentia > Spalacidae > Rhizomys > Rhizomys pruinosus. The sequence goes on from VZQC01009134.1 coordinate 4,261, forward strand.
TAGAAAATGCCTGGTGCTATGGAAAACAACATATAGCAGGATAAAGAAGAAGGAATATACTTTCAGTTAGTGGGGTGGGTGTTTTAAATAGAGTGGTTTAAATAGACATTTAAATAGTGTGATTGCAGATCGATGTGAAGAGAAAACATTTGGGAGCTTTTGCAAGGGTGACACCCGTTTGGATTCCAGGCAAGCTGAATATCCTTGCAAAGGCTCAGAGGTGAAGATTTTTCTGGAAGTAGAAGAACCAGCAGTTCTGTAGAGTGGTACCAAAGGATGGGAGAGAGGAAGTCCCCACTTGAGAAGGATGCAGATGAGAGTCTCTGTATCTTTCAAGTAGACACAAGCTGAATATATAACGAATTTGGTTTGTTCTGAACTGGAAGATCCTCTGACTTGGTATTCAATGGGACGTTGTAAAATCAATGTGTTATGAATCTGGATCTCTTGTGATCACTGACATAAATGAGGATGATGAATATAATGAGACAATTTCTGTTGGCTATAGGACAGACAACGGTGACGGGACTGAGAATGTCACCATCAGAGCTTTCTTCTCCATGCTTTTACTTAACCTTCCCACAACAGTGGGACTAAGTGAGGCAGCTCATGTCAAGGGATCTTTTTTAATCCTCCGCGATAATCAGTTGTCCTTGTGCTGATTATTGGGTAACTAAGCAACAGTGGATGAGACTTGATTCTGAAACTTTTAAATCTTGATGAAACAAGAGTGAAAAAATATTGGGCTAATGTTGGCTCGGCTATAACGGACACGAGACGGTGCTGGTGTATCCACTCCTGTTGGGATGTAGACTGATCGACGAAGACTTTAAGGTAACTGAAGGAGCGTTATTGCGAGATTGTCTTGTCTGGACCACAGAGCCAGCTCACGCCTTGGGAAAGGGTTAGGAGCTCCCACTGCCCATCATCTTGAGGGTTATTTACCAAGCGGTAGAAAGTAAAGACTCAGGGGAAGCCAGTCTGGATGAGGTTAATTTTTCTCCTGTTCTTTGAGGGTAGTGTCAGTTGGACCTAGACTCTGAGATTCAGAGAATCATAAACTATATTTTATGGTGTGATGATAGCAGATGGTGAGGCAGGGAAGGTCCCTTAGGAGCATTTGAGTTGGGATTGCTCCATGTAGTAGCTGTTAGTTATTTTCTGTATTGTATGTTCTTTCTTCTATGTGCACCATCTAGTTTTTTTTTTAATTTTTTTAAAATTTATTTATTTTTGTATGTGCGTGAATGTACTGTCTGCATGTAGGTTGGTGTACTCGTGTCGTGCAATGCTGCAGAGGTCAGAAGAGCGTGTCGGATTCCCTTGGAACTGGAGTTAAAGACAGTTCTTAGCCACCATGTGGGTGCTGGGGATCGAACCCGGGTCCTCTGCAAGAGCAGTCAGCACTCTTAACCACTAGGCCATCTTTCCAGCCCACCATCTAGTCTTAAGAAGGTTGTAGGATTTCTAGAAGGGACTGACCATATTTTAGATGAAGGTAGCTCGTGCAGGAGTTGTTGCTAACTAGGTGGCTGGAACTTGCACAGTGACACCAATAAACTTTTCCCTTTTCTTTTCCCAATCTTCATTCATTCCTTTCTATTCTGAAGAGCATGATTATAAATATATTAGATACATAAGAGAAAGGTAAGCATTCATGATGGCCTATCATGGGAGTCGAACTCTGCATAAAGTAAAGGGTATGAGCAGTGGCAACGCTGGGTGGAAGGCGCAGAGCCTGGCAGAACGAGCAATGCGTTTCTGACAGGGCAAGAGAGTATTTTAGCTCCTACTGGTTTCATAATGAGTAGCCACAAACTTAGTTTCTGTTAAATAAGACAACTTTATTATCTGATAATCTGACAACAGAAGTCCAGAGCCAGGCTGACATGAAAGCCTTGGCCAGGCTGCAGTTCTGTGGGAGACCCGAGAAGAGAATCGACGTCCTTTTTCTTGCCTTTTCTGACATCTACAAGCCCACTCTCACCATCAGGTAGTGGTCTCCTCCTTCTTCAAAGCCTGCATGTTGTATCGTCTGATCCCACCTCCCTTGCTCTAATACCCCATCTCCCTCCTATAAGGACCCCTTGAGATTGCATTGGGATCACTTCAATAGCCTCTCTGTCTTGAAATTCTTAACCATATCTGCAAAGTCTTTTTTGCAATGTGAAGTAACATTCACAATTCTGGGAATTAAGATGTAACCATCTTTGGGGAGACATTATTTTGTCTACACAGAGAGGCCACCTGATGAAGGTCAAAACAGCAGAGGAGAGGAGCCTGGAGTTGGGGTGCAGCTGGGTTTACCTATGCAACTCTGCTCTCAAAGCCCATGACCCGCAGTGGCCTGACTCTCTACAGCTTCTCCCTTACAGCTCAGTTTAGGCTTTTTATCTTTCAATGGGAGCCTCTGGTAGCTACATTTGTTTTCCAGCTTTGGCTTCTCAAGGTTCATTGAAACTCACTATGCAACCACTCCTTCCTTTTGGAATGGAAATGTATATTCTGTGCCATTGTATATTGGAAGTATATAAATTGTCCTTTTGATTTTACAAGGGTTACAGTTAACAGACTGCCTTGAGTTTCAGAAGAAAATGGACTTTTGAACAGTGTTAAGACTGTGAAGTGGAGACTTTTGAAGTTGGACCCAATGCATCTTACATTCTGATATGACCACAACTGTCTGCCAGTTCCAGGTCACTCCACATGGTTCTTGTGAGCTTGGAGTTGAAGATGTGATTTCTTGGCCTCCTCCTGCTGTGGCCTGCTGCCTCTGCCAAGCCTTCCTCACCATCATGGGCTCCCCTTCTAGAACCACACGTCCAAATCAACTCTTTTTGCCATAAGTTCCTTTTGGTCATCATTTTTTATCATAGCAACTGAAAAGTAAATAATACAGCTCTTTAACTCTTTGTAATAATTCTGTAATCTACACATACACACACACAAACACACATGCACACATACATATGCACCACTCATGTACACATACATGTTTACTAGATGATATACAATGCCTGATCATGGAATTAATGTTAATGATTATGATCAGAATGAAAGCAATTATATTGCATTGACCAGAGTTATTGAGGAAAGTAGGAGTATTTGACAGACTACTGTCCCTGAAACTGCAAAATTTTGTGAATTTATGGTTATTTAGAAACAACAATAAATTTGGCATTGTGGAAAGACAAAACATATTCATCTATGTTTCTGACATAACATGTTTAAGACATGCTATCAGATATTTCCTTTGTCTATCAGATGATTATTAATATGTTGTACCATGCAAATTGGAACTTACTCAGGAAATCTCATGCTGAGAAAAGTATGGCTGAGGGCCCTGGGAGGCCAGAGGAAGAACTTGTCTCTGGAGAAAGATTTCTAGCTTGTCTTATGACCTTGCAGGGGAGACTGGAGCTGAGCAATGGTGGTGTGGGGCGGGAGACAGAGCCACGCTCATGTTAGGACTGTGGCAGATTTGGAGGGGTCGTGAAGTCTCTTTGTCTTTCTTCTCAGTGTGGCTACATTGAATAACTCTCCTTTTTCTGATTTTCACTGTTATTTGTTTGCTTAATTGGTTTATTGAGGATGGGTAGCCAAGTCTGACATGCTGGGCCTGTCAGGGCCAAGCTATGATGCTAACAAGTCCGGTAACAGGGAAAGAAACCATTGGGAATCGGCTAGAAACAAGATCAAAGTTTTGTAAGAGAACCAGTGAGGGGAGGAAGAAGTTATTTTTAACTCCTGTAGTCCTCTTGTCTCCCCTAAAGCTATAGAAGAAGAAACACTCATGAGAATCCAGGTCTGAAATACAGGCCACTGAAAGACTGAGGTTAAATGGAGAGATGGTGCTGTGCCTTCTCTTTTATGCCCCTCACTACACACTATTAGGGCTTTGGTGTTAAGAGGAGATACAGCAGTAGAAAGATGAAAGACAGTCTCTTCTTGAGGAGAAATACTTAGGGAAGCCCAACATAAAGAAACAAGGATTAGAGGAATTCGAAGAGTAGAGTCTGTGCCAAAAGAGAAGAGAAAACTGTATGAAGACTCAGTCTCAGCCGAAACACAGAAATTTGAACCATCAAGCGAAAGCTTAAAATAAGCTGGGTATGATGGCACGCTCCTGTAATCCCGACACTTGGGAGGCAGAGGCAGGCACGTATCTGTGAGATCCAGGGCCAGCCTGGCTACATAATGAATTCCAGGCCAGCTGGGGCTACAGGCAGATGCTGTCTCAAAATAAAAAATGAAATAAAACATAAAATAACTGCAATTAATATGTGTAGAGCTTTTGTGGAAAGACAGCTAAATGGAAGTTCAGTTGGATAATGCCAGAAGACAGAAATGTTAAGATTCAAAACCAGTGTAAGTAAAAAAAAACACAGTGACAGAAATGAAGGCAGCCTCTGATGTGTGCTCATTAGCAGACTCGCACACAGAAGGAAAGGGTTAAACAGAAACGTCCCAAAGTGAAAGGGAGGTAGACAAAAAGGAAAGAGAAGTGTAACAACAAAACCAAAGTTAGAACAAGACATCCAATAAAGGGAAGACAATTTCTGGAAACATAAAGCAGAACAAATAACCCTAGAAAAATCAGATGTAAACTTCAGAGGAGCAAAGGGAGAAAGAAAGGGAGAAGAAAGTGACAAAGAAAAAACCCAAAGGGGAAAAACCCACCTGACCTACAGGAGAGCACAGATGAGAAGTAGCACAGCCTTCATAGCACAGCCTGTGCATCAATCAGCTGCCCATCGTGATTGTAATAAACATCTACCAAGTAGGTGGCTTGAAACAACTCAGTCTCCAGGGCTACAATCGATGTGCTGGACAGCTCCGGAACCTGAGCTTTGCCTTCTCAGCATCCAAGGCCACCTGCCTTCTCAGCTCACCACCTTCTTCCTGCCGCTTGAAATCCACATTGGGCTGAGCCCTCACGCAGCTGTCTCTCTGGTTCTCCCTAATCTAACTACTTTCTCATAAGAATGGAAGAACATATGTGTTTACATGGGTCACAGAGATGACAGTATAATTTCCTCATGTGGAGGTCAGGTGATTATCAACTTTAAATCCACCTGTAACATCAATTCTTTTTTTGTCATTTAACTGAAACTATTCATAGAAGGAAACCAAAGACAGATTAGAAAGAAAGAAATAAAATGCTTATAATAGTTTAGTTGTCTGTGTAGGAACTTTTTGGAGCAGATAATGGAGCCACCTTGTTCTTGGAAGACTGGAAGCTCAGTCCTGCTAGTTAAGCACTGTGGTTGCAGGCACTCTCAACTGTTATAGTGTCCAGTTGTCAGCCTGGCTCACGACTCTTGATCCTTCAGTCAATCTGTAGGGCTGATTCTTAAGATGCTCCAATCCAACCCAAAAGCTAACTTTCTAAAATAACAGACTTAGCCAAACCATTAATAGTCACCAATTCAGCAGATTTATTATATATTTTTTATTGAGCATTAGTATAACTCATATAATGATTCCCAATCAAACCCAATCCCCTGGTGCTCCAATCCCCCATAAGAACTTATACATTGCAATAGCCCTATCCAGTCAAGCCCCCAAACCCAAACATCCTTCTGTGCAAATAAATCTACTGGAGTCTAGTCAGCATATCTAGGATTCCTAAGTAAGGCGCACTCTTCCTCACTCACAGTACCCAGTCTCTTGTAGTTCTCAGACCAGGGTCAGTCCCCCATCCATTTCTCTCCCTCCACTTTGAGACCTCGTCCCAGTTGGCTTGGGTCCCATTGCCACAAGTTCACATGTGAAAGCTTATGGTTGACGGTAAGCCACTGCCTCTCTACCATCATGCACCAGCCCTGCCTTTTACAATCTTTCCACCCCTTCTTCCATAATGATCCCTGAGCTGTGGGTAAGGGAAGTTTAATAGAGGGGCCCCATCCAGGGATACACACTGGAGGCTCCCATTCTTTGAAGCTTGACTAGTTGTGGCCTTCCATTTGCATCACACTCCATTGTCTAAGGAAGACTTACTGGTGAGAACTGAGGGGTGTGCTCATTTTTTCTCTGTTCCACATTCTGTGTGTAGAGGTTCAACTGTAGATGTGTCTCCTAGGAATGGAGAGTTTTCAGATGTATATGTTCTGTGTCTGACCAGATTTATGATTCTGCAGTGGCCTCCATGTGTTGCAAAGAGTAGCTTTTTTGATGAGTGGCATACGATATGCTTATCTGTAAACAGAAGATTCCATAGTCAGCATATGGTAAGAAATTTCATTTTTCTAGAGATATGACACTGATAGGCTTTTCTCTGGGCTCCATGATATTTTGAAAGGTTCATATGGAAGGAAGAAATGACAATCCTCTATTCAAGACTTTATATTTCTGAAAATTAATTTTTCTTATTACATTAATTTAGTTACTTTGTGTATGTGTATGTAGGTATGTGTATGTGTATGGGGGTGTGTGTATGTATGTATGTATGTATGTGTGTATGTATGTGTGTAAAGGATATAGATGTGTGTGTATATGTGTGTGGCTTATTTTGTGGGGTGGGTGTAGATGTGTGTATGTTGGGGGTACATGGTGGAGTTGGTTTTCTCCTTTCACCATGTGGGGGACAGCCATTGAAGTCAAGTCATCAGGCTGGCCCACACATCTCTATCCACACTGAGCCTGAGCCATCTCTCCAGACTCATTTTTCAACTTTTGTCTGAGCCGTACAATCACATAGATGGAGATATTTGCCTTTTCTCCTCATAGTGCTCAGACTTATCCTCTATGAACATTTCCTGCCAGGAACTTGCAGACCTTACCCCTATTAGACTCAGCAGTTTCCATGCCCCTTGCAGAGTATTGATTGTACTGATGTCTGTTCTGTACAGTTCAGCTTCTAGCCCAAGGCTCGTCAAATCCTTTTCTACAAAGTCAGGGTTTATATGCAGAATACTTGCCACTAAGAAAAATTTTTTTCCTTTTTGGTGTTAGTATCCTTACTTTTTTAAAGCCATCATTTTTGTGTTGGGCATTATCAAATTGTTGCAAGGAATGCACAGCTGACTAAGAGCAGTGGCAGGAAGTGAGGCATCCTGGCTCAACTGTCCTGTGCCCAGCAACTGAGTGTTCTGGAAGAATAAATAAGGTAAACTCTCACCTTGCTTGGCTACCTAGAGTGAAAGCCTGGCTGCTTCAGACAGGGCTTGTTTGGGTAGATAGTTAGAAGGATCAATGACGAAAGTGCCAGCACCATCTCAACTGCAGTCAAAAGCCACATCAGAGAACCCTTGACATCCTTGGTATGGCTGTGACCCAACCAAGTACAAGAGTACACGTGAGCAACGAGGCATCAAGTGCTGGGGTCAGGCTACAAACAAAAGCCCTTGGTGAGGACTTGGTGAGCTGATTGCATCAGATGCCAAACTTTAGGGATGTCATTTATTGTCTTCGAATCTCACTCCTCTCATATGCACCATGGGAAGTCATAAGCCGGTTATGAGGATTATAGAAAAGCATGTTTAAAAAATACTTGGAAGGTATGTATTCATATTCCAGAGTAATATAAAATTAAAGGAAAAATATGAATCCCAAAATATATTTAGGAATTAACATACAGTTCATTCCCAGAGGTCATAATTTTGATACATATGTATTATTTCTAAGGGCATAATTTGGAGTAATAAAAAGGGGAGGGAACAAAAAAAGTATTGATAGCTTTATAGAATAATTTCAGTATAATCCCTGAGTTATTGGAAAATATTATAGTAATATATAGCTTACATTGTAAACTTCCTGTAAAATTTATATTAAATTCTTTTAAAAAAAAAAGACCAAAAAATGGTCTTTTTCGAAACAGGGTCTCTGTGTAGCCCCACCTGCTCTGGAACTCACCCTGTAGACCAGGCTGGACTTGAACTCACAAAGATTCACCTGCCTCTGCCTCCCAAGTGCTAGGATTAAAGGCGTGTGCCACCACGCCTGGCATTAAATTCTTTTTTATTATTTTTTATGTGTATGAGTGTACTGTCTGCATGTAGGTTGGTGCACCTGTGTCGTGCAATGCCACAGGGGTCAGAAGAGGGCATTGGATTCCCCTGGAGCTGGAGCTAAAGACGGTTCTTAGCCGCCGTGTGAATGCTGGGAATATAACCCAGGTCCTCTGCAAGAGCAGTCCATGCTCTTAACCACTGAGCCATCTCTCCAGCCCCTCATATTAAATTCTTATAGAACCTTCAAAAAAAGTACATTAAAACATACATCAACTTACCATGTAATTTAAATTGTAAAGTTATATTTCTTTTTATCTGCGTGCAACTTTACTATTGAAATGTGAATCCTTAAATGTGTTTTAGAATTAACCTATAGCTTTTTTTCAGACTTTGTAATTTTGATTTATGTGTGGAGTGTATATATGCATATTTTGGAGTAATATAAAATTAAAGGGAACAAAAAATAGCAAGAAAAACCTGTTCAAAAAAAAAAAAAAAAAAAAAAAAAAAAAAAAAAAAAAAAAAAAAAAAAAAAAGACTGTGAAAAAGATGCAAGACAGATATAACATGTATGGCAGAATCCATGAGCTTTGCGTGGGGGGGGGCGCAAGGGGTGGGTATGGATGGGCGCATGAGTCTAAATTTGATTAAGAAATGTTGTATGAAATGTGCTCAATAAAAATTAACTTAAAAAACACTTCGAAGAAAGACAATCATCTATAAATGGTAACTATCATTTTATTGATGTTTTGTTGATAAATTAATGATTCATTGTCATAAGCTTCCCTGCATGGCAAACTTTTATTAGTTTTCATTAAAAAAATGCGGCTGAAGAGAGTTCAGCAATTGAGAGAGAGTACCGCTCTTGGAGGATCCGAGCTCAGTTCTCACTACCCAGGTCAGGCAGCTCACAACCTTCTGTGATCCCAGTTTCAGGGGATCTAATACCCTCTTCTGAACTTGGTGCGTACTGTACTCACAAGCACACATGCCCACTCATAAACAATTAAAAAAAACCTTTTAAAAGTTTAAATGCACACCTAGAAATTGCACATATTTAAGAAGTATAATGTGTTATTCTGATACATTTATAATATGTGTGTTTGCATTCTGTATTTGGTAATTGCAAATATTTGTGAATATTTGATTGGTGAATACATACGATGAATGATACATATATGACTGATATATGAACTTTGCTTCTGTTATGATTTATTTTTATGTTTATTTATGTGTTTGTGCATGTGTCTATATTCTTTTCTTTAATTTTTTTAAATTTTATTTATTCTTTTATGTGTATGAATGTATTGTCTGCATGTAGGTCTGTGCACCTGTGTCGTGCAATGCTGCGGAGGTCAGAAGAGGGTGGGTGTCGGATTCCCCTGGAACTGGAGTTCTCCTGGAATTGGAGTTACAGACGGTTCTCAGCTGCCATGTGGGTGCTGGGGATTGAACCCGGGTCCTCTGCAAGAGTGGTCGGCGCTCTTAACCGCTAGGCCATCCCTCCAGCCCAAAATGTGTCTATATTCTACATGAGTACCTACTCTGTGTAAGCCAGAAGAGGGTGTTGGACCCCCTGGAGCTAGAATTACAGGCAGATATGAGCCACCTGGTTCGGGTGCTATGAACTGAATTTAGGTCTTCTGGAAAAGCAAAAAGCTCTTTTTAAGTGGTGAGCCATATCTTCAGCCCTTGATATATGTATTTTGATGCACGCATAGTTTATGTATAATATGGATGATTCATCATCTTGTACATGTACTATTTCTTTGTATGGAACACTCAGAATCCTCTCTTACACTATTTAAATCTATCCAGTAAGTTATTATCAATTATCATCACTCTACTGCATTACAGCATACTGGATCTTACTTTACCTGTGAACACTTTCTCCCCCCTCCTCTTCTCCTACCTTTCCCAGCCTCTAGGAAGCTCCATTTAACTCTCTACTTTCCTGGCTTCCAAGTATGAAGGAGAACATATGGTAATTGTCTTTCTGTGCCTGATTATTTCACTTGACAATTTTTTCAAGGCTAATTTGTGGTGTCTTAAATAAGATTTTATTCTTTTCATGGCTGAATAATATTACATCATGTATAAAGTATTTCTTTATTTTTGTTACCCATTGATCCATTCATTTCTCTCAGGGTTTATTGCAATTCTGAGATATTGCAAATGACATTGCAAGAAATGTGGGCTTGCACATATCTCTGATGCTCTCACTTCTTTTGGATCTACATCTAAGAAGTAGGACTGTTGGTTCCCATAATAGTTCTATTTTTAAATTTTGGGGGCAATTCCACATTATATCCATAATGGCTGTGCTAGTTTACATTTCTGTCAATGGTGTAGAAATGTTTTTTTTTTCTCTATAGCCTTACCAGCATTTGTTATTTTTGATAGTAACATCTAACTGGGGTGAGATGATATCTCATTATGGTTTTGATTTTATCTGAACTCTGCTAGGCCACTGTGATTGTAACAATAATGACAGTTATGTGCCTTGTCCATAGAAGTATTTGCTCAGGGTTTGAATGTGAAAGCTTGGGCCAATTCAAGTTAAAAGCATAGATACCTGGGAAAAATAAAGTAAGAACCTCATAAACTGCTCTAGCTGGGAAAGGACATAGATTATGGCATGCCTTCTAAGAAGTTCAAGCTGCCACATTAGGATAAAACTGTATTTGATTGAGGTTGTGAATCTTCTTGGAGAATCCACTGCTCAGAAATTGGATTTATGAGGATACAGTACTGTCACTCATCAGCTATGTGACCTTAATTCACTCAGGATCAAAAGACATAATGTTTATGGCTGAATCTCAAAGTTTTATGGAAATTTAATCTGTGACGCTAGCACAGTTCTGGGAATGAGACTTGTAGTGTTCCTGGTGTAAACATTTATGAACAGTGTAAAGGAAGAAATAGAGTAGAATTTAAAGAGAATTAAATTGTGTATGTATATGTGCAAGTGTGTGTGCCTGCACATTTAACCACAGACCCACCTCTCCAGCTCCATAGTAGAATTTTTTATTTTTATTTATTTATTTATTTATTTATTTATTTATTTATTTATTTATTTATTTCTGTATGTGTATGAATGTACTGTCTGCATGCAGGTCTGTGCACCCATGTCGTCCAATGCGGCAGAGGTCAGAAGACGGTGTCGGATTCCCCTGGAACTGGAGTTCTCCTGGAATTGGAGTTTCAGATGGTTCTTAGCTGCCATGTGGGTGCTGGGGATCGAACCTGGGTCCTCTGTAAGAGTGGTTGGTGCTCTTAACCGCTAGACCATCTCTCTGGCCCCCATAGTAGAATTTTTTATTCTTATTTGTGAGTTTAATAATTAATGCAATTACAGTCTAATTTCTTTAAGATTTGTCTTAGCTCCAAAACTTGCCTGAAGAAGGATTTTGTGGTTCATATTAAGAATGTGTAACATTACTGTTTCGAATTTTTAGCTGGCCTTTTTTGAACTTGGACCTTGCCTTTCATTGAAGTGGCTATTTTGTGCCTGTCATCTGTAAGGGGTGATGCAGTAATGGGAACACAGAAGCCAAGTTTCCACTTCAGCTTCAAGTGCTTAAGACCGTACACAGCAAGGTTCAGGGCAGTTGGGGCTACAGGGAGACCATGTCTCGAAAAGACCCTCCCCTAAAACAAAACAAAACAAAAAAACAACAAAAAACTACCTTCATGACACTTACGATGGTCAGTGAGATGGCACAAGTGGTGGGTCAATGTGCTGCTACCAAGCCTGATAACCCAAGTTCTCTCTCTCTGGAACCCATGTGGTAGAAGAAGAGAACAGACTTGTACAAGGTGTCCTTGGACTTCTCCACATGCACATAACTCTCTCTCTCTCTCTTTCTCTCTCTCTCAATAAATAAATACGTAAATGTAAAACATGTTTTAAAATGTTATTTATGGCATAGGCAAACAATTTTAGAGAGAATAATAGTTAAACAAGTAAGACTTCTCTACCCTCATATCAACTATGAATTTCTCTGGCTAAAAGGAATCAGAAAAGCTGGAAACATGGCCATAGGGAAAGAATGGGCCCCACCAGGAAGGCGAGGATACCCACCAGCAGATGCTCATATCCACCATGGGCTTTCTGTACCCATTAATTAACTGGCTTCCATGCTGCCTCAGCCTCCTAAGGTATGGCTTCCAGTCTACAAATCTGATAACTCTGCTGCTCGAGTTTTCTGAGGACTTTGTCTATACCGTTAGAAAACTTTCCTGGGGGCTGGAGAGATGGCCTAGTGGTTGGGAGCGCCGACCGCTCTTGCAGAGGACCCGGGTTCGATCCCCAGCGCCCACATGGCGGCCGAGAGCCGTCTGAGGCTCCAATTCCGGGAGAGCTCCAGTTCCAGGGGAGTCCAACGCCCTCTTCTGACCTCCGCGGCATTGCACAACACGGGCGCACAGACCTGCATGCAGACAGTACATTCATACACATACAAAAATAAAATTAATAAAAAAGAAAACTTTCCAACAGTTAAGACATCTGCTGGAAAGCTAATGGAGACCTTACAGAATTATGATCTATAAGTGAAGGTATATGAGCTTCATATGCAGCAAAAATGAACCATATTGTGCTTATCTGTTTGAAATATTAAACACATATAATGTAGGTGACATCGTTATGAATGATCACACTTTGTTTCAGATCAGTAAAGTCAGAGCTGTCTTTATCTTGCAAATCAGAGGACCTAGAACAAGGAAGCCTCAGCGGAATGGACCCCAAAGATGGGAAGGTCCTGGGTGGGCTATGTGGCTCTGTGTGCAAGTGTGTGCTTTGCAGTCATGAGGTGCAGGTTCACTCCACAGTCCAGCATCTGCACACAGTCACTGAGATTATTATTTCTGCAAAAGATAAAAGGGTGAAGTGAGCTGAGTGGAGAGAAGAGCAGAGCTGTTTCCTTCAGGGCGGAGCTGCTCACTCAGGTATGTGAACTCAAGAGATGGATGAGGACAGGTGCAGTCAATTTGATGGGAGCCTTTTAGAGGTTACTGACATAGCAATTGGCCAGCTAAAATTACTTATAAGATGAGGTTGTTAGGATGCATGTGGGTGAGTTGATTACATGTTCATATTGCTCTTTCTCAACTTTCTGTGGCTGTCCAGTTCTCATACCTGATCAGCAGGACAGAATTTGCTTAACCACTTTGACATCATGTTGCTTCCAATAACCCGGGAAGTGATTTTTGTTGGTTAGCCATTCAAAGACCAAGCGATGTATACGATTTCTTAGTTAAATCAAGTAAAAGTTGGTTTCTGGCCTAATATGATGCCATGAAAACACTTCGACTTCCAGCCTTTACTGACTCAGTGCTTAAATCTTGCCATTTGAAAAGGGACAAAATCTTGCTAAGGTAGAGTGTTTTCATTTTCACGTACATGTAGGCAAATGAGGACACGGTAAATTATAGAGCAAAAATTTTCCCCCAAATCTTTTATAACTCTTAAGATTTTATGTCATGATTACAAAGAAGTAGGAAGTGAGAAAAATGTTCCTAGAATCTCAGAAAAATGTAGTCAGCGTATCCCAGCAGCAGATTGGCTCAAAATAACCTCCACACAGTGAGGAGCTTTCATGAATTTTCAAGGAAGTTTCTTAGAATTTACCATTGAAAATTTATTTACATTTGAAATAATATAAATAACTAATCATTGGGTCTTTCTAAAAATTTTATGGTGTCCAAAATAATTTGTTACTTCTTTAGGTATCTTTTAAGAGCCCCTGCAGAAATGTGGACAGGTCAAAGGCGTGGAAGGAGGAATATTGGCTGGATACCATGAAACACAATGATGACTCTAGGAGGAGAGGTTTTTTTTTTTTTAAGTAGAGAGAGAAGATGAAGCTGCCCCATTAACATCCAGAATAGTTTTGTTTTCTTGGATAAGGATAGAGATACACAGCATCTGTATGATTGTTGTGTGAGTTAGGATTGATATCACGTGTCAACTGCATGAGACACAGGGCAAGTGTTCATTTCACAAAACTGCCTCACATATGGTAAGCCTTCTAACACCCATAGTTTCTCCAAACATAAAAATCTCAGTAGGATTCCTGGAATCCTCTGGAAGGCAAAGTTGCTCCCATACATTTCCAGAAGTATTTGTGAATGAAGAGATGGTGTGTACCATACATTTATCCCTAGGATCAATGTGATAACTGAATTTTAAGAAGTCTTCCAAATTTGTACCTATATGAAACTATACCTATGCTGCCCTATCTGTTTTCTTAGTCACTTATCTTTGTGGTGTGTGTGTGTTTGTGTGTGTGTGTGTGTGTGTGTGTGTGTGTGTGTGTGTTGTCAGGTGCACATGCTTGTACTTGTACCTGCAGATGTCAGAGGTTGGTGTTTTTTTTTTTTTTTGGTCTTTTTGAGACAGGGTCTCCCTGTAGCCCCAGCTGTCCTGGAACTCACTCTGTAGACCAGGCTGGCCTTGAACTCACAAAGAGAGGTTGGTGTTTTAAGGCGTCTTCTATTATCCTCCACTTTATTTTTTGATCCAGGGTCTCTCACAGAACCTGGAGCTTACCATTTGGGCTAGGCTAGCTAGCCATTAAGTCCTGATTAGCCCGTTTCTGTCCCTTTAGCACTGGGGTTTCAGCCATGTGCTATCATGCATGCTTTTTAGGTGGTGCTGGGGATCAGAACTTGGGTTCCCACTGAGCCATGTTCCCAGTCCCCCTTCTCTTATTTCTAATCAATGCTCTATGATTAATCTTCCAGGACATTTGATATGGCAATTTCAAATGTTTTCCTTCCTTGAGGGCACTCCACACAAGGCACTGAAAATATTGGGGAGATAGGTATCATGAATAATGCATGCTATAGTTTAAACATGGATGTGTTCTCCAAGTTCACATGAGGTTTAGGCTTGATCCTTAAGGTAGTGATATATATATATATATATATATATATATATTATATATCTGTGATATATATATATATATATATATATATGTGTGTGTGTGTGTGTGTGTGTGTAGATAGATAAATAAGTAGGTAGGCAGATAGACAGACAGACAGACAGATAGAAGTGGTGGAATTTGGGAAGCCAATGCCAAGGTCCCCAGGTTAGTGGAAGCATCCTCCCAAAGGAGCTTGTGAAACTCCTTCTGACCTCGTCTTTGGCTCCTGATTGATGCTGTAAGTGGTTTGTTCTTCCACCCTGATGCACTGCCATTATCATAGGCCCAAAGCAATAGTGCTACTTTACCTTGGACCGGAATCTTCAGAACCATGAGCTTAACAAATCAATTCTCTATGTCAACCACCTCATGTATTTTGTTATAGTAAAGTGAATCCAACCAAACGATGAATAACTGATCTTGGATGAGTTGGGGACATCAAGAATTCTGGGTGGGATTTTGTCTGGCGTGAGTTTATGTGGGGAAGTGAGTAAGAAACTCCAACCCTACCTGAGGAACTACTGGCAACCGATGCTGGGAAGGGGTGAATCATTCTCTTTTGAGGATAGACTCTTGGTAGGTTGACCAGGACCCCATAGATGAGCACACACTGAAGGGTATTTGGGGACACAAACCAATATATAAAAGTATGGTAAACTGGGTGGGCATAGTCAGGGGGGTAGAGATGGGGAGGAATCTAAATATGATCAAAATATATAGCATAAAATTTGCAAAAATTCAATAGAAAAAGATAAACGGTAAATTCTAAGATGAACAAATATTACTGTGTTTGCTTTTATCATTAAATGATATGATAGAGACTATGGCCAGAGTAGTAAATGCTAAGTGACTGGAAAATAACGTGTCGGAAATTAATTTAGGGTTAGGAAATCTCCCAGTCGGTTTCTTTAGGCGAAGATGCTGAGCTTGATGAGTTGGAACTCAGGGTTGGACCCCCAAACCATGTAAGTCTACAAATGTGACTCTGTCTACATGACATCAGGACAATAAGGATCAATTCATGGACTAACCCAGTGAAAGCATTTTGTCAAAATGCTGTAAAAAGCAACGACTGTTTCTTTTACTTCTACTTTAACTCAGGACTCAGGGCTACTAGGGATCAATCAGGGAAGCAAAATCACAGACAAAGGAAACGGTAGCCGGGAAGATGTCCCGTGAGTCACCGAATAAGCACAGCCCTTAGACTTCAACCTGTGGTCTCAACAACCAAGACTTGGCATCGTTCCAGGATATGAAGTTATTTGCCTCTTAACTGATGTGTATATCAGAGAGAAATGAGTTGTCTCATTTGATGCTGCTCTGGCTACTTGTCACTTAAAATAAAACCAACTTTCAAAGATTAGCCTCTGGTCACTGCTTTCCACTGTGCCTACGCCTCACCCACATCCACTGCCTACAGCTCAGGTTGGATGTTGCAGAGACAGACGAGTCCTGAAATGTAGAAAAATGATTTTTGCCACTTACAATAATGGCGCGAGGACCTGGAGTTCCTCTTGAACTGAGAAGTAAGAAAAGAGGGTCTGAAGATTCTAGTGGGGGGGAAGGAGCATCAGTTCAGGACAGTTTCCAAAGTGAGAAAGGGCTGAGTAGCTGAGAGACGAAGATCAAGTCTTTGGAGATTCTTTTTTTTTTTTTTTTTCTTAAAGGTCACATACCTACTA
Organism: Rhizomys pruinosus; assembly: GCA_009823505.1. Taxonomy (NCBI): domain Eukaryota; kingdom Metazoa; phylum Chordata; class Mammalia; order Rodentia; family Spalacidae; genus Rhizomys; species Rhizomys pruinosus. The sequence continues at coordinate 20,824 of VZQC01009134.1, forward strand.
GAATAAGAATGTTTTTAACCACACAAGTTTCAGTAAAATCAAAATCAAATGCTACTAAGGAAACCAGTTTTTATTTTTGAATACTAGGTTAGCGAATAAGGAAAACTGTAACCCAATGGGACCAAGAGGCTTGAAGTTCTCAGCAGTGTGGTGCGATGTGGCAGGCAGTGCCAGGGTAACCACAGACTGGAATTTTTTTTTTAACACTAAAACATGGGAACGTGTTTGATCTTCATCTTTTTCCTGTCTCAAAGATGAAACCAGAATGGTGATATTAAATAAAGCCTGATTCACACACAACTCACCCAAAGAGCTGCACCTCAAATGGCAAAACAGAAAGAGACAGTCGAGGCTGTTAGAAAAAAAGGAAAACACAGGTGCATATATGTTGGATCTGTGCAGGTGCAAACCCCAGGTAAAACACAGGCACACCAGGCTTAAGGCTACTCTGGGAACATATTTACTACAAGAATGGTCAGGGGTGACACTCCTGTTGGCAACATGGTAGATATCAGCAAAAGATGGCAGCTGAGGCAAGCTCCTTTAAACCCATTGGGTAGGGCCTCAGGGAAAGGGAAAGAGGTCACTGATTGACAGCTTCTGGAGGAAGTGGACATCTGTCTGTCCCTTGGAATCCTGGGAGACTCAGACCCAACAGCCGATCCTGGGACTTCAGGTTCTTGTTGGGGTGATGGCAGTTTCCTAAGCATTCTTCACCAGGACTGGCTACTTGCTTTCTGCTCCTTACTAGAGAGTCAGTGGGAAACTAAAGAGAGGACAGACGACAGGAGTCGGCTTCTCAGAATGGAATGGGAACTGTTTCTAGATTTATCAGATGAGGGCGCTGAGAATGCAGAATCAGAGACTCAGAAGTCAGGCAAGTAGGATTAAAAGTACTTTGCTAGAGTGCAGTGCCAGGACCGGGGCGGGGCGGAGGCGGGGGTGGCTAGATGAGACCTATTCTTCCTCAGCTCCAAAAGTCTTCAAAGTGTTCGGGGGATCAAGGTGAACTTTCCGAAGAAGGCGTCTGTGAGGTGCAGATGTCAATTTGTGCCTCCATATCCCCTGGAGTCTTACCACCCTGCCGTCCTCAGGGGTTCTTGTGAAAGTAAAAAGACAATGCAAATCATTAGAAATCTTAGAATAACAACTCTCTTGAGTGGCTGCTGTGGCACCTTTATTACCCTGTCTTACAGTACATGTCTATAAAATCACCGCCATATAGACTTGATTCCAGCTCAGAGGTAGTCTGCCTCCTTGGACCTCAGTTGTGGTAGCCTTTAGGTACTTTTATCACTGAGTCTGGGAAAACACTTCTCTAGGTGGGCCTGTTTTGATCAAAGAACCCCTGTGATGGCATTGTCCATTCAGGCTTTCTTCTTTAAATGAATTTTCATTTTTACTAACTTGAGCCTTCCTTCAGTGAGTGGCATTTTGCCTTCAAGGCACCTTTCTTACCATCCCAATGTAAAGAAGTCAGGCTTCTCCTTAATGGTGTCAATCTCTTTAACGACATCTAACAATTGTAGTTGACCTGAGGACATCTGCGCCCTGTCTACTCAGTCCTAAACTCTAACAATATTCATGGCCTTTTCCTTGCCAAACAATACTTTTTCTTATTTTTATGCTTTGAATTTTCATTTAAACCTTAATAAACAGAGTGAGCATAGGCATATCACAGACTGTCTTAAAATTCCTTCTGTAATGGACTGGTAAAATGACTCAGTTTTAGAGCTCTTCTTGCTCTTAAGGAGAACCTGGGGTTCAGTTCCCAGTACTCACACTGAGTGCTCACAACTGCCTATAACTTCTGTTCCAGGGGCACCCTCTTCTGGCCTCCATGGGCAATTACATGTGATGTACATACAGACAAGCAGGCAAACACACATAAACATAAATAAAAATTTTAATTTCCCTCTGCTAACACTTAGTACATTACTTTTTTGTGTGTGTGTTTTGAGACAGGGTATCCCTTTTAGTCCCAGCTGGCCTGAAGCTGTACACTGTAGACCAGGCTGGCCTTGAACTCACAGAGATCCACCTGCCTCTGTCTCCCAGCAAGTGCTGGGATTAAAGGTGTGCTCCATCATGCCCAGCAGTATACTACTTTTGAATTAAGCTTCACTCATTATTTTCAGGAACTAGGCAGAATGCCTCTAGATTCTTTGGAGAATATAACATAAATGGTTCCTGATAGTCATTGTTCCCTTTTGAACCCTTGTGAGCTGGGACGTTAGAGTCTACATTTCTATTGATGTTATGGTCTTCCATACTCCTGCCTGACTGGCTCATTAAACTCTGCTCTCAGCTCTCACTAGACCTTCTCTAAACCCCAAGTCCAAACTCTTCCAAATTCCCACCAAAATTAGTTGAAAAGGCCTATGAATAACATGTTCAGGTTTATTACAGCAATGGTCCATATTCTTCAGTACCAGCTTTCCATATTAGGTAGGGTTCTTTAAAAGAACAGAACCAATAGAATGGATATATATATATATATATTACACACACACATATATATATATATATATGTGTGTGTGTGTGTGTAAAGGGGATTTATTACATTGGTTTATATAATAGAAACTAGGTAGTCAAACAATGGCTGTCTGCATGCTGGAGGGCTAAAAAACCCAGGAGCTGCTCATACCAAGGAGCAGGATGTCTTGGCAGTGCATATTTAGTGCTGAAGACCTGGAAGTTCCTGGGGAGTCACTGGCATTGAGTCCACATTGGAAGGCCAAAGAAACTGGAGTCTGATGTCAGCAGAGGAGGGCAGCAGAAATAGATACATGAAGAAGAGAAAGCAGGCCAGTGCTCACTGCCTTTTCTTTGACCTCTTTACATCTAGGCTACCACGTGGAAGGCACTGCGCCCTCTGAGGCATGATCTTCCCTCTTCCATGAAGCCTTTCTGGAAATACCCTCACAGACATGCCCAGAGGTGCATTTTCTAGGTGATTCTAAATCCAGACAAGTTGACAATAAAGATTAACTATCACAGCACCCATAGAGAAAAAAGTAGGGAATGAAAGCATGTCATAAAGGAAAACACCTAACCACAAAGGAAGATGTTAAGAGAGGAAGAAACTACAAACCCGGAAAAATGCAGTAGTAAGAGCTTGCCTATCAATATTTACCTTGAATGTGAATGGATTAAATTCTCTAATAAAAAAAACAGAGCAGCTGAGTGGTTAAAAAAAAAAGATCCATCTTTATGCTGCTAACAAAAGACTCAATTATCCTTTAAGGAAATTCATAGACTGAAGGTGAAAAAATAGGCCAAGATATTGCATGCGCATGGAAACCAAACAAAGAGCTGGGAAAGCTGTACTTATATCAGTTAAATAGTTTTCACATCAAAAACTATAAAGTGAGATAAAGTTTTTATATAATGATATAGAGATCACTGCATTAAGGCTATTACACAATGATAAAAGAGGATTTCTTCCTTAAAGGATCTCTAAATCTAATGAAAATTTTATAAGCAAGTGTATGATGTAAAGCTCCTATACAGTTTACTAATAAGTAAGTGTTCATGTTTTCCTGGGCAAGCAACCTTTACTTATTTATTTATTTATTTATTTATTTATTTATTTATTTATTTATTTATTTAATGTGTATGGATATTATATGTCCATGCATGTGAGTGTACCTGTGTCATGCAATGCTCATGGAAGCCAGAAGAGGACAATAGATCCTCTGAAACCGGAGTTTCAGATGGTTCTTAGCTGTCATGTGGGTGCTGGGATTCCAGCTCAGACCTTCTGCAATAATAGTAGCCAGTGCTCTTAACCCTGAGCCATCTCTCTAGCCCAGAAGGCTACATTTTCAAAGTAGCTCAAGGGAACTGAAAACATAAAGAGAAAAATGCACTAACAATGAGAGAGTTACCAAATTCAGATCAGGGGCTCCTTAAGGTCTCTATGCATTGCCATCCAAGGGCCATCCAAGGCTTTTTTTTTTTTTGTCTTTTCAAGACAGCGTCTTCCTGTAGTCCCAGCTGTCCTGGAACTTGCTCTGTAGACCAAGCTGTCTTTGAACTCACAAAGATCCACCTGCCTCTTCCTCCCAAGTGCTAGGATTAAAGGCGTGCTCCACCAAGCCAAGCTTGTGTAAACAGGGACCAGTTATCAGGGTACACGTTCTATTTCTCGAAAATACACCATCCGAGAAACAGCCCTCATCCTCAGATTCCAGGAGAAACCACAGAATATCTCAATAGCTGACAGGAAAGGACCAAAGGTTGTTTGTTGAAAATAACAGGGAAAGACCAATGGTTAAAAATGTTTGCTCTTCTGTCAGGATGTACTCAGTGAGTAAAATCAACCCCCCAAGGTGCCGCCAAAGCTGCCAGGTGGCCTCGACTTATCAGTATAAAAATCATGCTTCCTCAGTCCCTATGAATCAATTACAAAATGCCAAAACTGGAAAGGAAAATTCCCTGTTTGCAGTTTTTCCTTTTACAAGACACCCCCCCCCCGAGTTTCAGGACCACTTCTCCCAGCCTGCTGTCAAGGAGAGTGGGGTCCAAGCTCAGCTTGAATTAAAGACTCTTTGCATTTACATCAGAGCCATGTGTCCTGGTGGTCTTTTTGGGGGGGGGGTCCCAGTGATCTGGGCATAACACTTGCAAGGCCTTTTTAAAGGCAAGTTTCTCTCTTCTGTCACTACAAAAGTAGAGGGGGTAGATAAAACCTTGTACAACTGTCACTTTTTAGTCAAAGGTAATAAGAATTTGCAGAATGAAAGATGATGCTAAAATAGTATGATAAAATAGCTATTATTCAAGTTTGTAAAATAGTTGTATACCACTAACTTGATCTTCTAACATAGTTTTGAAAATAAAATTATTTTCCTGCTCCTTCTCTTCCACCTCTTTCTCCTTTTTCTTCATGTTGGGGATCAAACACAGGGCTTAGCTTAGGCAAGTGCTCTGCCACTGAGCTCTTCCTTGAGCTCAGAAGATTTGATATTATAGCATTATCTTTCCATCACTTAGCTCATGACCACTTAAAGGATGGCTCAGGTTCCTTCCTTCCTTCCTTCCTTCCTTCCTTCCTTCCTTCCTTCCTTCCTTCCTTCCTTCCTTCCTTTCCTTGACAGGGTCTTACTACATAACTCAGGCTAGCCATGAATTTGTGATCTTCCTACTTTAGCCTCTTGAGGGTTGGAATTACAGTCTTGTGTGGTGCATCTGGTACAAAGACCTTTATTCTTAAATTCAATTAATGCCATCCTTATTTTATAACTAGATTTAGGCTTATAAGAAAATAAACTAGGTTTTTATCTGTTCAACCAAAATGATGTGAACTTACATAACACAAGCATTACATAACTTACATAACACAAGCATAACTTACATAACGCATAACACTATTGGCATTGATCCTCCTAAGAGGTAGTCCCTGCCCTTCAGAAACTCATAATATAATGGAAAGATATTCAGAAAGGAGCAGAATGGAAGTAGACAATAGATCTGGGGGAAGAGGGTTCAAAAAGTAAAGGGCTTCAGGAGGGTTGCCATATAATATGGCTCCAAAACCCAAGACCAGACAATTCCTTCTTGTTAAATTGTTGTGAACTCTATATAGTAAGCTGGGTTTGCTTACTAGGTTGGAAGTTCTGCTTATTTTTATCTACTCTATGTGAGTATTTAACAACAAAGTAGTACACCTCCCTTCTGTGGATGCTGTCGTTACACAGATGCATAGGGTAGCCTGTACAAAGGGAAGAAGGAAGGAGAAATTATGGTGCTTTTTTGCTTTTCCTCAGCCACATCCTTCCACTCCTGGTCACCAATTCTGTAAGGCTCTGGAGTCTGGAAGTGGCGTAGACAGAGATATCCTTTGTTTTTGTTCACTCTGTCAGATGATTCTCTGACCTGCCTTTAAAGTTTCCAAATTTGGATCTCATTGTTTAGGTTTAAATACACTCTCCATAGCCATCTGTATTTAATAGGTTCATTTGCTTTTTCCTTAACTCTAAGAGCAAATTACTATTAGAATTGCTGCTGTTTTTGATGTTTGTGAAGACTATCCTTACAATGTCCTGTCTTCTCACTTTATCAACTTCTTTTTTTCCAAAGATTTTGTCCTTCATACTGTTGGAGTCACTCCCATGGTAGTAACTTAGATTTTTGTATTAATTACTTGTCTCATTTCTGGGATAAAAATACCTGACCGAAGCAATTTAAGGAAGGAAGGGTTTATCTGGGCTGACAGTTTTAGGGTATATTCCATCACAGTAGGAAAGTCATGATGGCAGGTGTTTAGGTGGGCTGGTCACATGGCACACATTGTCAGGAAGCAGAAGGAGATGAAGGCCAGGGCTCGGCTTGCTTTCTCCTTTTTTTTTTAGTCAAAGACTCCAACCCTTGGAATAGGGTTGCCTACTGTTAGGGTGGGTCTTCCTACCTGGATTTACCTAATCTAAATAGTTTCTCACAGCCCTGGGGAGATGTTAACATAATATAGATAATCCCTCACAGGCACGGCCTGGAGGTTTCACTCCCAGGTGATTCTAGATCCTAAGTGGACAGTGAATTTTAACCAATACAGATCTTGCTTTTACTGGCATCTGAAATCTTTTTCTAATTTCTTTTTTTTTTTAATTGATGCTTTGTGTATTTCATACATCATTTTCCAATTCAGTTCAGGCATATTTGCCCTTCCCTTCCCCCCATCCCACCCCACTCCGTCCCAGATCATGCATTCTGCCATAACTGTCCTGCATTTTTATCTCAGTTTTTTTTCCCATTTCTTAGCAATAGGTGATAATTTATGAGTACGAGCATCCTTCATGTAAAACCAATTTGCAAGCAGTTGTGCCCAAACCCACACAGCCCCTTGGTCCCACCATCCAGCAGCGGGGGCTTGTATATTCAATCAAGTTGATCAAATGAGTGTCCAGGCTATATTGCTGTAGGTTCACCGTTCACCCCAATCACAGCCCTTACATTCTATGATGCCCCCTCTTCCGCAGATTTTTCCCTAGGCTTAGACAAGGGGCACAGATGGAAACAGAAGCTCACACCTGTACTACTTTACACTTTACCAAGTGCTTAAACATACATTTTCTCTTCTGTTGTTTGACAGAGAAAATTAAGATCAAGTTCTTCTTTTCCAGAAGGAAGCAAACCCAGACATTAGTCAGTACATTAGTACTACAGAGTGTAGCCCTGAGACTTTAGATGTGCAAAGGGGTTTAGAAATGCAAGTACGACTTGGGAGGCAGAGGCAGGATCTTTGTGAGTTCAAGGCCAGCCTGGTCTACAGAGTGAGTTCCAGGACAGCCAGAGCTACAGGGAGACCCTGTCTCAAAAAAAAAAAAAAAGNTGTAAACTGATGTCATTTTTTTCATTTTTTCTTCCTTTCAATGTTTGGACAGGCCAACCTTTCTGTTGGCACTTTCTTTGGTACATCCTACTCGATTCAAAGCTGTATCTTTTTCTTTCTCTAACCGGATAGTAGTTGGGGACAGTTAATTAGACAAACGGTTGAACATACAAATCTTTTTCCCTTGTTAGTTTGATTTTCCTGTTGTTAATTTTAAGATTTGAATTGCAAGGTTTTTGACAAAAAGGTTTCATTTCTATCTGTATCCCTCCCCATTTTTTTTTCTTTTTTTGGGTTTTTGTTTTTTGACCCATGGATCTCCAGAAGGCAGTTGTATTATACATACCTATAGGGTGGAATCAAGGCACAGCTTTCATCAAATTCACCCATGCTGTTTTGGGTGACTGAAAGTGATTAACTTGGGAAGCAAACTTAATTTTTTCATTAAATCATCTTATAGGTGAAAGAGAATGCTACGAGGTGATACCGTACAACAGAAAAATTATAGAGAAGATTTGTATGTGCCAATCGCAAAGTTATTGTTATACAGATTTTATGTAGAATAAACGTGGACAGCAGCAATTTATATCTCCGTTTAACTCAGATGCATTACAGTTTTTATTAGGGCCTGTAAACCAATGTTGTTTAATATACACATATTTACTTTTACTGAGTCCTAAACCACCATGTAACCTGTATACAGTGTCTGGGAAAACTGGATACTTGTTGAACTCATGTCAATTAAATATGCACTAATTGAATATACACCGTGTCCCTCGCCCGCCCCTCCCACCCTTCCCAATTCACCATTTCAGTCAGTTTTCTGATGCAGTCTTTCTGTTGTTGTTCTTTTTATGCATCCCTCTCCATGAGAAATAGTTATATCTGGGCTATTGGCACTAGCATCCACATATAATTTCAAGGTGAAACATTCGACATTTTCTGAGCATTGCATTTCGTCTAATATGAAGACGACACTAGGTTTGTCCAAGCTTGCCTTTCTGAATCCCGTATTCACAGGACATTAGCCCATTTCATTTCTCCCCCTCAACAGACTTGCTATATGTAAATCAGAGTCTTTGATACTTTTATCACAAATCTGCTATTATGAAATAGTGCCACTTCCTGGCCAGAAGCCTAGCCATCAATTTTCCTTTTAAAATAATTTAAATAATTTAAGTAATTACCGTTATCTTATCCATTGGCAAGTTTGGTCCTCTTTGTCTCCAAAATACAGCCTGAAATCTTTCCACTTATCTCCATGGATACATGGCTGCCCTTCAGTCTGAGCCAGCATTCTCTGTCCCCCGCAGGGTTACACCAGGTCTCTGCTTCTACACCCACTGTCTTCTCAGTTGACTTCAATAGCTTAAAAAAACTTGAAAGTTGTCAGCATTGATTTCTCTCATTTTAAACTACCAACAGTACATTATTTTCCTGAGTCACTGAATTTAACATCCATCAGGGCTATTGCCTGGGATAATTGTTACTGTGATGTCCAATGATTCATTTTAAATTTTGCTTACTTTTCCAATGTTTATTAATTGAAAATATTTTCAGAGGAAAAGTTGTTCCTTATTTCTCATTTATTTTTTAAATTTAGTTATATAGTTAAGCCAGTATTGATTCATATACTAGCTTTATTATGTGAGCTTTTACATAATAGCATTGCCATTCATAACTTTGGCCATGGAGAGCTCTTTCCAAGCTATCTCCCACAATGCCCTTTCAGCTTGCTTCTCAGACAAAAAACTTCAGCACTTCTTTCCTGTGGACACCACGAGATGCTCAACTATCATTTTTATATTTGTCAACTGTTACTGACATGTCACGGTTTCTAGCTCTCTCAAAGAACAGAACTAGGAAATGTATGTTGGTTTCAATACTCATGTGTGTGTGTGTGTGTGTGTGTGTGTGTGTGTGTGTACATGTAACACACACATTTGTTTCTGTATCTATCTATATTAATCAATCATGAAATCATGAGTCATATGTAGCCTTGACACTTTCCATATTTCTAGTTTGTTTTTTCCAACAGTGATAGATCTTCAGTTTAGTATCTGCAAAATGTATGTTTTTGTTCAAATTTCACATACAAGTAGAATAGTCATAGAACTGAAAACCCATATTCCTGAGAGGAACACATTTGCAAGGTAGAGCACAATGTGCCAACTCGTCTTGCTTTGAGTCATGATACTTAATAAAAACATTACGGTAGATTACTCAGATAACTTTTTTTCTTCTTCCCCTGGCTCCTTCAGGGTGTGTATTAGTTACTTTTCACATTGCTGAAACCAAATACCTGGTCTTAGCTGCTTAAAGGAGGACAGGCTTCTTTGAATTCACAGTTTCAGAAGCTACAGTCCATCACAGGGAGGTGGGGAGGGGAACATGACATCTAGGGAAGCTCAGAATGTGGGGTGTCAGGTCCTACATCTTGGCAGATCAGGACCCAGACAGCTTAGGCCAGAACCAGAAGCAGATGTCATCTTCAAGGCCCACCCCCAGTGGCTCATGTTTGTCACAGGTGTCCTGTCTCCAAAGGCTCCCTAAACTCTTAATCACCACCAGCTGGGAACCAGATCTTCCAGCACTCATGCCTGTGGGGGACATCTCATATTAAATCACTGCAGGGAATTATCTTATTCATTTATAATATACATAGTCTCCATTTCATTTCTCCCCACATCCTGATGGATTGTACTTTATTTTTTAATTCTGGAGAGCAAATAAATACACAGGTCCATGTGTTTTGCCAGATCTACCGAGATGTACACACTCTACCATATGCTATTCTTTTTCATAAGGCCTCAGATTCCTGTCCTGTCCATTTGGAGTCAGCCCTATGCCACATTCTTTAACACCTGGAAGCCACTTACCTATTTCCCAGAATATGATTTAGAGCATTATAGACATGGAACCATAAACATGTAGCCCTTTCATCCTGGCTTCTTAGAGGCATCAAACATCTCTGTGGATCCTATTTGTAAGAACTGTTTATAAGGAGTCCTAATGAACCTTACCTTCTAGGTGCTGCAAAGTTTTAATATGAGAGACTTTTTTTTACCTCCTTTTCATAGAACAAAGAAAAATATGATGGTAATGAAGTCAATCTCTAACTGTAAATTAAAGCTGACTGTTATAGAGGTTATCTCATAAAACTGGTAAAAACTACTTTCTTTAATTGACTAATAGACATAGGAACTATGAAAAGGATTATTCTCTATTCAGAACCAAATACTAGAGTCTCTCTAAGCTGTGCATTTAAGAAAAATATATTAATACAGGAGAGCTCTGATATCAGCAATGGATTATTCTTCCAAGGAGATGTTGGCCAGGGGATCCAATCCCCCCCCCACCCCAAAAGGTAAAGGCTTCTTGCCTGCAAGAAGAGAGGCAGTAAGGCCCTGCTGTCGAAGACCTGCTGTAAGCATGGGAAAGATGTATTGAGACCACACTTGCAAGTGTACAGTTGGTCTCTGGTATACCAGAGAGTGCTACCAAAGGCTACTAAACCAATAAAGCAAATATTGGTCTCCTTGAGTCAAGCAAGACTCCTTGTCAGCAGCCAAGACTACACCTCACCTGCCTGGAAATACTATGGCAGCATGGCAGCCATGTCTGTATATCCCAAATCTATTGGCTATTAGCTCTCTCCTTGGAGGAATAACTCACGGCTGATGCCACAAGCTTACATCATCCTAGTGGTAGGAGATGTTATAAGTCATAGTAAGACCTTGTCATCTTTTAACAGAAAAAACATAATTCATGGGATTAGCATACCATCCAAACCTGTGTCTATACCAAAGTAACCCACCATAAAATAAGTATGGTTTAAATAACCTATATATCTAATTGCCTGTGCTTCTAGTAGGACTGAAAGGTATCCTGGAACAAACTGTCAGCAATGAAAAGAAACAGCCAAACTGGTCAAGTCCAAAACGCATCTCCAGAGAAAGTAGACTGGGTTTGCTTCGCGTCCCACCTGTGCCCCTTTTCTAAGCCTAGGGAACAATCTGTGGAAGAGGGGGCATGGTAGAATGTAAAGGCTGCAATTGGGGTGAATGGTGAAACTATAGCAATATAGACTGGATGCTTATTTGATCAACTTGATTGTACATACAAACCACTCCAGCTGGATGGTGGGAGCCTTGGGCTGTGTGGGTTTGGGCACAACTGCTTGCAAATTGGTTTTACTTGAAGGATGCTTGTACTCAAAACTTATTACTTATTGTTAAAAAAAGAAATAAATGAAAGTAAATGTAAAAAAATGCATTTAAGATTTGTCCATACTGTTGTGTGGCTCAAAAGTTGATTTCTTTTTTTTATCAAAACTTACATTCCATTGAATTTAGGTTCCAGCACTTAACTTACCCAGTCAACAGTAGTGTAATGTTTTCAATTCAGGAGTGATTATGAGCAACGTTGAGACAGTAATTTGTCTTCCAATTTTAATTATCTTACCTCAATTCTGCTTCTATGTTAGAAATGACCCAGCAAGAAAGTATATAAAGTTAAAATATGAAAAGTTGAAATAAATTGAGGCAGCATTGGGGCTAGAATCATCTGGAAAATGTCCAAGATATCACCAATGTGGGGCCCATGAAGTGTTTCAGAATTACGGACATGTGAAGAAAAATATGATTTCTTTTCTCCCTGTATTAATGAAAATGATAGATTCTCTTTTGTAGGCTTATTTTAGGGTCTGCAGGCTAAATTTGTAATGTGTGCACTAGTGGTGCTCCTAGCTTGCTGCATTCTGACCACGAACGACCAGCTTTTTCTTCTACTGCGGACTCAGATGATGTCTTCTTTAGGGCTTTTCTATGAAGAGGTCTCTTGACATGGAGTGTTCCTCCTGACTGCCCCCTTGGTAGTCTCCTTTTTATCATGGAGGCTTCAGTTTACCTGGCATCCTCTGAGGTGGACCTCAACTCACTGTCCAGTCTAAAGCAGCTTCCAAGTCCCTCTGTTACACCTTTTATGTTCCACAGAGCACTGAGCAGTGGTAGCTAGCATTTTTTTAAAATTTATGTAGTCATTTACCCTCTGATCACCTCATTTAATCAGCCTGCCAGTTAGCACAAAATAGTCAGTGAACATTTGTGTAAAGAAAGGATAAATAGAGAATAATCATCCTTTTCATGAAAAAATTGAGAACATTCTTGATACTGATTGGTTTCCATCAGATACCTTAAAAATCAAGGAACAGGAATTATTTTCCTTTCACTTTCAGAATTAGTTCTATGTTTAAAAAATTATTTTATTATGTTTTATTTTTGTTTATGTGTATATGTGTGTGTACATGTACATGAATGCAAATGCCTATGGAAGCCAGAAGAAGGCATTGGTTCCCTTGGAGATGGAGCTACAGATGGTTGTAAGCTGCCTGATATGGGTGCTGGGACCGGAACTTGGATCCTCTATGAGAGCAGCAAGCATCCTTAGCTGCTGATCAATCCCTTTAGCCCCAAACTAATTCCACATCCTTTAAGCAATTTTTTTTTTATCCACAATTTTTTTGGGTCAATTTTTTTTTAAGTTGAACATTTTTAGGAATAGATACTTGGAGAGGTTGAGGTAGTCCTCCTTTTAAAAGCCCGTCAGTGAATGGTTTCCCTCATTTGTGGATGCTAACACCAAATCCCCAGTTGAAAACCAAGCTGAACAACATTATTGTTATATTTCTTTTTATCTGAAAGCAACTGTGTTGTTATAATGTGAATATTTTAATGGACTCTAGAATTGACCTACCACTTTCAGACTCTGTAATTACTGAATATGGGTGGAAGGTATGTATTCATATTTTACAGCAATATAAAATTAAAGGGGAAATGTGAATGGCTAAACATATTTTGGAGTTAACATATAGTTTATTCTTAGAGGTCATAATTTTGATACATAAGGGATGGTTATATAGGCATATGTTGGAGCAGTACAAAGGGGAGGGAACAACAACAGCATAAGGACTGGGTCAAAGAACTGACTGATACAGTTAAACTCTGCCCAAAACAACAAGCCTCTGTGGTGAAAAACTTTGGAAAGCCTGAGAGAAAGATGCAAGACATGTATGGCAGAAGGCATGAACAGGGGTGGGGTGGGGGCAGAGAGAGGGGGATGTGTCTAAATTGAACTGAAAATGCATGAAATGCACAAATCATCAATAAAAGTATTTAAAAAATATATACTAGAATCATCACAAAATACTTGTTTATAAAGCAGTCATTAAAAGACTTCAACATAAAAAAGCTCATCTTTGTAAACCTTCTGGGACAAAAGCCAGAGACACCTTGTGCTTTCACACATATAGAATTGGGTGTTGAGTGGGAGGATGCAGGGGACAGATAGTAAGCTCAGGGGGCAGAATTTTTGTTACTGATCAGTGCAGTAATTTGGGGATAAGACAGATGTGAAGCCCTGAATGTCTTCTTTGAGCTACTGAGGAGTATCCTTGGCACTCAGCAAGATGAAAGTATAGGCCCGGGAAGAGTGGAGGGGCCCAGCTGCAGTGAGATATAGGTTTGGGGTTCAAGAGCAGAGTGTGGGCTAGACTGTGAGATCGGGGTTTCTTATCCTCTAGTAGAAGTTGAAGAACTGGGGATAGATGAGAGTAGACAGTGTGTTTTGAATGGGGGAAGGTGGACAAAGGTGACATCTTTCAGTTACAGCAACATGAAGGAACTGAAAGCTAGTGAGGCATTCAAAAGAGGTGGCCAAGCATGAGAAAAGCAAAAGAGCCCCTGAGACAGTTGAGCAAGAAGGCGTGGTGACGCCAGATGTCAAAAGGTAGAAGAAAAGTTCTGAGACTGGAAACCAGGCTTGTGATTTGCCAGTTTATGGTCACCAGTGGCCTTTGGCAGTTACATTTCCAGAAGTGTCAGTAAATCTGCGGGGAAGAGCGTGGAAAGCAGTGGGCAGAATAGCAAAGTGACAAGAGACAGAGCTCGTTTGTCTGGTTCATACGCAATCTAGTTCAGCTCCGTGCTGCTTTTAACCAAACATTGTACACAAACTGGCATTTCTTTAGTACTATGGGGTCAACTAAGATCTAACAGTTAAAAAAAAATCTTAGTAAGTTAAGATTCTTAGTATCTAGAGTATATAAAGGACTAAAAAACATAAAAAAACCTAATTAAAAATTGAGGCAAGGAATAGAAGAGAGGTCTCAAAAGATGAAATACAAGTGCCTGCGAAGTATTTTTTAAATGTTCGATATCTTTAGCCATCAAAGAAACTCAGATTAAAACCACTTTGATATTTCATCTTGCCTCAGTCAGAATGGCTAATATTCAATAAACAATAAATGCTGGTGAAGGTGTGGAGAATGGGAACTCTTCTTTGTTGCTGGTAGGAGTGCAAACTGGTATGGTCGCTATGGAAACCAGTGTGGAGATTTCCTCAAAAAGCTAGAAATAGATCTACCACATGATCCACTCTTGGGCTTATACCCAATGGATTCTGTGTCCTACCACAGAGATATCTGTTCACTGCTGCTGTAATTCCAATAGCCAGGAAATATCAACAACCTAGTTCTGCATCAACTAAAGAATGGATAATGAAGGCGTGATACATTTATGCAATGCAATATTATTCAGCTGTTAAGAAAAACAAAATTATGAAAATCACAGGTAAATGGATAGAACTGGAAATAATCATCCTGAGTGAGGTAGCCCAGACCCAGAAAGAGAATCGTTACATGTTTTCTCTCATAAGTGGATGCCAGGTTTGAATCTTTAGATATGTGTGTTTCAATTGGAAAAATCCATAGATGTCAGAAAACTGGTAAAGACCATTGTGGGGGTCTTCATGGGAGAGGAGATAGAATGCAGTGTTACAAATAGGGAAAGGGGAGTAGTGGGGTGGGGAAAGGGAGGGCAGGGGAGAGCAGGGAGCAAGAGGAGGGTAAGTCACACTAAAGGCCTTCAGAAAACTTCATATGGAAACCTACTACTACAGAAGCTTCTTAAAGTCTATACATATACAGTATAAAAAGTGGTTCAAAGAATATATCTTATAACAGGGGTCATTGCTCCTATTAGACACAATAGAATAGCAAAGCAAAAGCCCAAAGCCAGAACTGGACTCCCTCTTTCAAAGCTGTCAACCAGGGCTCCCATAGACTATCAAACAATCCTTCCCATTGTCTTGTTCTTGGACACCTACCAGAACTTCACAGTAAGAACCTATTTCTGAAGACACTATAAACATTACTTGTAGAACAAACAAGGAGAAATCAAGCTGGTACTGAGTGCAAAGCTTCATCTCTACCAGCTGTTTTTCATAGTGCTGGAAGGTGCTATGCATGTGCCTGGAAGAGAAAAATAATCCTTGACTTTGTCTACCTGTGACTCCTGTGAACTACAACAATTGGGCTGGCAAGCTATGCCTGCTGGTACAATAGGGGCATGGGAGGTATGGGAGTTACCAACTACTTTTGATTGGATTTATGGTCTGCTTCAGAAGATGGAGCCCCTACTGGACACTGATATCATGCCTAGGAACTTGTGACTGAACAGGCAACAAGCCATAAGGGAGAGCCTACTACTATCATTCTGATAAGTAGACATATTATTAAACTGACTCCTAATAATCTATTGCTTCTCTCTGATTGGACACCTCTATCGAACTTCTGCCTCCCAAAGCTGAGTCAGAGATCGTTATGGAAGAGGGAGTGGAAGGATTATAAGAGCCCGGGGTGATGGATGTCCACAAAGAAACAGTTTTCCAGACAGCTGTTCAGTTATTCATATGAACTCACAGAAATGGCCACAGCTTGCAAAAATGCCACATTAAGCTCAAGCTAGACAAAAATCTCAGAACAGAAATGGGGAGGTGACAAACACCAGCCCTGGCCCAGGAACAGCGGGCAACTGCCAGCTGCAGGGGCAGGGAGACTCAGTCTCCTTTGAAAGTGTGACTCTGGGGGCTGGAGAGATGGCCTAGCGGTTAAAAGCGCCGACTGCTCTTGCAGAGGACCCGGGTTTGATCCCCAGCACCCACATGGGGGCTGAGAACCGACTGTAACTTCAATTCCAGGAGAACTCCAGTTCCAGGGGAATCCAACACCCTCTTCTGACCTCCGTGGCATTGCACGACACGGGTGCACAAACCAGCATGCAAACAGTACATTCATACACATACAGAAATAAAAAAAAGCGTGACTCTGACTAGGTTAATGGGGCTCCAGGGGATGGGCCCATATTGAAGGGCATTTGGGGACACAATTTTCACTCAGTAGACCTTAAATATATATGTGTCTATAATTTAGAGTACAAAAAATAGGTCAAGGAGTGGGGCCGGAGAGATGATTCAGTAGTTAAGAGCACCCATTGTTCCTGCAGAAGACCTGAGTTTGCATCCTAGCACTATCAGGATGGCTAACGACCATCCGTAACTCCAGTTCCAGGGGATCTGATACCCTCTTCTGACTTCCACGGGCATTGCATGCCATGGGTTCACTTACACACATGCAGTCATAACACTCATACACATAAAATAAAAGGAAATACATTTAAAAAATAGAGCAGGGAATAGTAATAATAAGGGGGTGCAGACAGAAGAGGGGTCTGAATGTGATGGAAATACATTGTGCGAAGTATACAAAACTTCGAATTTTCAAGAAAAATCAATAAAAAGTCTGTCAAATGTGGACTATTATTGTTTAAAACTTAGGTGTTTAGCTATTATCTCTTTTCAAAAGGCATCTTTTAAGTTTAAGTGGAATTTCCTGACATCTGATTTGCTCACTATTCGTGATTGCTCTCCTGAGGATCTGACTTTCTGGCTACTTGAACACTTCTGTCAGGAAGCATTCTCACTCCTTTTCATGTAGAAAACAAATATGAGTTCACTTCTTCCTACAAAATAAGTAAAAATTTAAATAAAATGAAGTATAAATCTTAACTGAAAGTCAAATTAGCAGAGGTTTTTTTTTCAGAATTGTCCTTTGATATAATAAATGACCTCAAATCAAAGGGTAAGTACTGTCTAAATGTCCTTGGCTCATTTTAAGATTCCAATTGATCCAGAAGCAGCATTTTCAATATAGTGCACTTTTTCAATGGATGAATATATATTTAGAAAAAAATCTTTGACTAAAGGACTAGAAATGGTCTTAAATTTGATTGAGATTTTACATGTTACATATCTTATTTGTTTAGTTTTCCAAAGGCATAAGCTTGTAATCCCTGTGAGGCAGAGGGTCAGTTCTGACTTTACTCAGAAAAGGCTGAAATCCAGGTGAATATTTCCCTTGTCATATGTTTGAGAAATAGCCTCAGATCTCCAGAGTGCCCGCCCAGGGCTTTTGCTAAGAACTTTCCAGTATTCCAGTCAGGTATCTTTATCAACAGCTTCAAAAAAGTGCCATGTCTAAAAGAGAAAAATCTAGGCAGGAACAGACAGAATCAGTTTTATATATAGCTCAGCTAAGTATGTGAAGTTGGTGGTGACGAAGCTGTGGGACTTGGAGCCTGGTTACAGTAAGGCGGCATGTGGGCAGATGATTCCTCCTGCCAGCGGTTCTGAGCAGCCCTGCGCCACCCCGCCTGTTTGTTTTTATTCCACAACTGTCTCAGGGACGGTGAACTCTTTTCTGTATAAGAAAAAGCCAATAAGTAGGACCCAGAAGATGCCTACCCTGCTGGCTTGCTGCCAGAAAGTGTTTACTCTGAGCAGCAGCTGCAGGCTGTTGGGAACCCGCAGCCGATGTACTTCAGACGAGTGACCAAGGTGCTTGGGTGTATGTATGCTGACTCATTCAAGAACAAGTGATTTAGAGAACTGCTGTGGTGTGGGCGGTAGAGTGTGCCATGCCTCATTTTCCAGCATGCTACCTTGGTAGCATGGATGAGCCTAGCGAGTGATAAAGTCAAAACATCAGCAATTTCCTTTCTTTGTGATGCCCCAGCCATCAGTTCCTGGACTTGGCAATCTTTTAGGAATAATGAAATATGAAGATTAATATTTTCTGAGGACCTAAACAATGGACTTGGGGCTTTTTCTAAATGCTGTATATGCATTGTTTGATCCTTGCCACCTTGCGAGCCATCGGCTATCATCCATTCATGTCTTTCAGTCATATCATCTTTCAGTCTCCGGCAGCTGCAGTTTGGGAACGTGGAATAAATAGCTTGAAGATACTGGGTGGGACCCAAGAATGGCTCTCATCTATGTTCTTAATGTGTTGAGGTTTTAGTGCTATTTATTTATTTATTTATTTATTTTTGGTTTTAGTGCCATTTAAATAAAACTAAGTGAGCTCTACTTAGTATACAGTAAGTAAAGTTTCTATACTACTCTCTGCTATTTTGCATATATATATATATATATATATATATATCAGAAGATGAAAGTATACCCAATGAATCTGAAAATATATACTAAATTGTGATTAGAATAAGAGTATGAAGGGGCTGTCCTCTTTTCCCATGTACTGGATACCTGCTTCATATAAATAGTTACTCCTTGTTCAAAGATACCAAAGAGAGCCTTTCAGTTCAGCAGGCAGAAGGCAGGTTTGGCTTGTGGCTGCAGCCTGTGCTGAGCCCAGCTTATAGTGAGATTCAAGACTCTTTAGGGTAGAGCTGGTAGGAGTGGTAGAGCTACTGAGAAGCCAGAGGTTAGGAAGGAGGTAACTGAGATAACCCTGGGTCAATAAATTGCTCTGATGTTACATCAGTCCTTTAGATGTACATGTCATCATCTGTAAAGCCGTTCGTTGACCCAGTCTCAGTGTTATTGGACACTGCTTTTCCACAGAACTACGGCTCTTGTGCGACTTGGGGGGGGGGTTGAGGCAGTTAAAAACAGAATATTTCCACCCATATATCAAGCCTCATCACCGTGACTTCAAAATAGAGATACTTTTTGTTATTATTTTATTTTGTAACTACCTAAGTTACTAATGCCTCCCACTTTGGACCTGAGTGTTCCAAATCATTATTCCTTGCTTAATTGGTCTCCTAGGAGTCAGAGAGCTCTCCACAGGCGTTCCCACTGTCTCCCATCCCCTTGGTCGACCTTCCTCTAGTCCTTGAATTTCAGGGCTGAATTTCTCTGATCATACTGACCACCTGTCAGAGACGCTCTCTGTCCCCGTCCCTCTGACTTCAGAAAAGGCTGTGCGCAGTAACGTTAAATCACTACTCTTCTAGCTGTAACTTTTCTCAGGGCCCTCTAAATCACGCAGGTCCCAGCTGGTCTCTACTGGGCAGAGACTATCCTCCCCTATCACCCAATTTCTAGGAAGGTTACAAGTTTCAGAAGCCCTGAAGAATTCCCCCCTTGCCCCAAAGACAGGAAACATACTTCCCACATTCAGTCTAAAGCCTACCTCCCTTAGCATCCTCTCTTTAATGGAATTAATAACTGCCACTGATAACACAGTGTTCTTTCCAGAAAAACCCTCCTTCTTCTTGCAGTGGAAGCTTAGCCTGCAGCTCTCCCCAGTCCTCATGACACCTGAAGCAGGAACAAAGGCTTTCTAGCTCTCTCAGAGGCTTCCAGAGGACTCTTTGTGTTAGCCTGATCACATGGCACCAAACCCTGCTGCAGTCTCTCTCCGTCTCAGATGAAGGGGCATGCGAGCCCATACTTCCTCCCAGCTTCTGCAGAGAGCTCAAACCTCAACCCACCCACTTCATCAGGAGGCTCAGATGTAACACAGGCCAAATGGAGTAGACAAGATGGCCTCATAGCTCTCTTTCCTGTTGCTGGGGGGAAATACCCTGACAAAAGCGACTTGTGGATGGAAGGAAGGGTTTACTTGGCTCACGTTCCATGCCGGGAAAGTCATGGCACCCAGAGCCTGAGGCAGCTGTTTACATCTGTATTTGAGAAGAAGAGAGTAATGAATGTGTGTGCTCAGCTGGCTTTCTTATTTTTAGTCAGTCCAGGATCTCAGCCCTGGGAGGGGTGCAGCCTATTTTTAGGGGGAGTCTTCCGAATGCCTCAGTTAACCTAACCAAAATAATTCCTCACAGGCCATTCCAGATGCTGTCAATCCGACCACACTAATCATGAGGAGCCGACCATTTCTTTCTCTGAAACACAATGCACAGGACTGAAGATTTATTTAAACACACTCCTTGGAGACTACATGATACATAGTGTCTCACTGTGAAGTGGGTGGTATATAGATGGTCCTTAGTAGATGTGGAGTGAATAAAGAGGCATCTGTATGAGGAGCGTTTAATGGATCCCAGGAAAGGTGGATGCTGCTTGCCTTCCTCTTGTGTTATGGCAGAGCCTTTCTGTGCTTTTCTCCCCCCTCCCCCACTGCCCTCAACAGACTGCTTGCCACAAAGTGTCCAGAAGCAGCTTGCTATTTTAAAAATGGTTCTTGCCTCCATCTCCTTCAAAGTGGAAATTGGTTAAAGTAGGAAGAATATTGGGTGTGGACTTCTGAGACCCATGGATGGATAGTTCCTCAACTTTGTGATACTAGACAAGCGATTGGCTCCCCGAGATTTAGCATTTTCACCTGGGAAGAGTTATATCTTGAAAACCCAAGGACACTAAGGGGATGTAGGACCATATGACAGGATATTATAAAAATTGGTTTGTATTCTTAGTATTATTAAGTTTATTCATAGTTCAAGACTTCCAACTTTATTGTATGTTGTGACAACTTGTTCAAGGAAGAACAAAATGAAAGCTAACAGTCTCTCCTTCCTTTGTCTAATGTCTATGCATTGTTAGCTAAGGTGAGTGCTGTTCTCTTTCTTTCATTGAACAGCTATGTACAGAGGTGTTATTACTGGCCTCAGACAGTCCTGGATGTTCAAGTAATTGTGTAGATAATAGAAGATGCTCTAGACCTGAACACATGATATAGTGGGTAACACAGAGTTTAGGCATGTAGCTACTTAGTTAAGTACCTAATTAAATAATTGCTACTAAGTCCCCTAGAAGAAAAAGTACTGAACTCTGTCTTTGCAAAACCCTCGGCTGGCCAGGCATGGCAGCTGCCACTGTCTCTTATTTCTGGACCTGTCCAGTGGCCTCTGCAGTAGCCACTGGAAGGTATCCTCAGTCTTTTGGGCTCCTGTCCTCCTGTCAGCTATCTGTGTCAGTCCCTCAGGACTGTCTCTTAGTGCTGATCTCCATTAAGTGCATGGCATCTGCCTCCACTTAACATGGCTCAATCTTCTCTGCACTTGGACATTAATCCTCTTCCTAGTCTGCTCATCGCGAATCTTTTCTAGACTTTTGGCAGTAGCTGTGCATCTGAAAATGGGTTTAAAGAGTGGAAAGTTGGGCTGGAGAGATTGCTCAGTGGTTAAGAGCACCAACTGCTCTTGCAGAGGACCTGGGTTCGATTCCCAGCACCCACACTGCGGCTAAGAACTGTCTTTAAGGTGGGTGTGGTGGTGCACACTTTAATCTTAGCATTCAGGAGGTAGATGCAGGAGGATCCCTGTGAGTTCAAGGCCAGACTGGCCTACAGAGTGAGTTCCAGGCCAGCTGGGGTTACAGGGAGACCCTGTCTCAAAAAATAAATAAATAAATAAAAAGAGTGGAAAGTCCTCTTTAGTTACTCAGGGAGTGTTTGCTAGCATGGCATGTCAGTGTCTGCCTTGTCCTGGGTCAGAGCTTGGTATTTGATCTTTTTCTTGTAACCCAGAGGGTCAGTAGAATGGAGCTGAGGACTCATGTCCCACATTCTAACATGACTGGAATGTATGGCATGGTTTGTTGACTGACAGGCCATCCATACCACGTCTGGGGAAAGAGCACTCTATGGGTAATCGGCACGTTTGGTCTGGTTACCAAGTTTTATGGCCTTTAGAAACTGTTCCTTTCTGTGGTTTTCAAGTGTGACATCCACAAAACAAATACACATTAATCATAAATTATTGATGTTTGTAAATGTATGTGACAGAATAGAATTAGATACGACACAGACCCTATTCATATTTTCTGATAACTCTAATTATTTATACTTTGGACTTTCTTATTAGAATATAAAATATCAAGTAATAGAAAGAAAAAGATGTGTGCTACTTACAGGTATTTCAGCATATGATGGGAGACCAGAAGACTATCATCTTGTGGCACTGTAGCATCTCAGTCTGAGTAATCGTATTGCATGATGTTAACCAGGATGATACCAGCAACAGCTGCTAAATAATGCATTTTCAGAGCATAACCCTACCCTTAAATGATGTATGACAGTATACATTTTTTTTCAAGTTTAAATATTTATTTTTTATTGATTTTTTTGTATTTCATACATCATTTCTCAGTCCAATTTAGACACATCCCTTTTCCATGCCCCCCACCCCACCCCAGTTCATGCATTCTGCCACACATGTCTTGTATCTTTTTCTCAGTCTTTTTAAAGTTTTTCTCTGCAGAGGTTTATTGTTTGGGCAGAAGTATACATTTTATAACAATTTTCTTGTTTTCAAACTTATAGTGTCCAACATAAAGACATGTAAAGGACTTTTGAAGCATTTGGAATTGGATGAGGTATGAGGGTGGAATCCCTGTGTGACAGAATTAGCATCCTCACAAGAAGAGATGGGCACAGTGGTCTGTATGTGGAGTCCCAGCTCTGAGGGAGGCTGATGCAGGAGAATCACTGGGCCAGCCTGGTCAACATGGTGATATTTGACCTTTTAATAAAAGAAGACAAGAAGAGACACTATGTGACTTGGTATCTCTCTCTACATTTGCTGAGGAGAGGTCACATGAGTACTCAGAGACATGACAGCTGCCTGGCAAGACGACAACAGGGGCCTCAGAAAGAAACTGACTGCTAGCATCTTGAACTTGATCTTCTCGGTGATGAACTCCTGTCATTTTGCTCTTCCTACCCCATGGTATTTTGTTATGGCAGCTGGTTTCACTATAAAGTGAAAATGAAATCTTTCAAGCATTGATTTTAAAATGAGCAAACAATCCCTGGTTTTTATTGTTATTTATGTTTGAGAAGTTCATAGATCTTTGCATTGTTTTTATCCCCACCAGTCCTCATCCTTCTCCCGTGCCCTTCACACCCCTCAAACTTACGTACCTCCTGATAGAAGCATAACTGTCTTTCAAGTACTCTAATCTGCTTTTCTATTTTAGGAATGTACAGTAACGTAACCTACTAAGTAGAAATGCTAAATTACATTTTTTAGAATATAAAATGAATATATAATAAAACAAAAACATCGTTATCAGTTATTTTAGGTTCTAACTCTGCTTTAAAAAGTCAAGCCCACCCAGCTGGATGGTGGGACCCTTGGGCTGTGTGGGTTTGGACACAACTGCTTGCAAAATGGTTTTACACGAAGGATGCTTGTACTCATAAATTATCACTTATTGTTAAAAAATGAAAAAGAAAATAAAGAAGTAATAGAAAAAAAGGTCCATTATGTTTTCTACTTTTGTGAGTCCTGCTGGGTGGATATCAGGAAATCTTTTTGTAAGCATAATTTCTTACCTCATTTAAAAAATGCCAGTAAAGGAGCTGGAGAGATGGCTCAGCTGTTAAGAGCACTGACTGCTCTTGAAGAGGACCTGGGTTTGATTCCCAGCACCCACATGGTGGTTAAAAACTGTCTTTAACTCCAGTTCCAGGGGAATCTGACGTCATCTTCTGACCTCCAAGGCATTGCACTACACAGGTGCACCAACCTATGTGCAGACGGTACACTCATACACATAAAAAATAATAAATAAAAAGTGCCAGTAAAAGAAAAGTTTTTCCTTTGATCTCCCACATTCTTTTCTATTTATCTCACTCAGTAAGTTTCATTTTTTTTGAAGAACCAGGGGGAGATGTTGACAGATTGATAAAATTTATAGCCCAGCGAGCAGTGAAGTGAGACTGCATCTCATTGCATGAACTCAAAGTGGAGGTCAGATCAGACACAGGTAAAATTAAATGCTTGAATTCTTTACTGTATAAAATAGTTTAATATTTTACTTTGAATTTTAGGGGGGAAGAATAGTTGCAATAATGTATGTTATCATTTTTTATTAATGAATGGTTAGTGTTTTTGGGAAGAAAAGATGAATGAAAAGACAAACACATAATGGTCAGCCATTATATTTAGTAAACTGTGTACTCCACTTTCTTCTTCATGGTCTAGGTTTTCTTAAATTTTGAGTTTTACTTTATGTGAACTTTTTTTCATGTCTTGATCTGTAAATCTGAAACTAGCAAAGGAAGTCTTTTCTATTTTTATCAGTTCTATAGTCTACATTTTTAATTTATCAAGGAAGAAAATGAGACTATCAAGAACTCACTTCTGCTAAGAGTTACTTTTCAGATATTAGAGAAATTTCATGAGAAAGTTAAATGGAAAATGGCAGAAGGCAGTCTGGTTCAGACCACTTGATTTGGTACTTTTTGCAGACATAGCTATTTTTCTCTCCAACACTGGATATTAGATGGCTGGTGTATTTGTAATCGAATATCCAAGGATTGAAAACAGAGAAAGAACTAACTCAAAGCATGCTTTCAGAGTCAGACTACATAATAGAAAATCTCCCAGTCTACATGAGGCACCATGGCCCTCCATGGTATGACATATAGCAAGGCCTTCATTCCCACACCATGTTTATACTTCAATGTTTATGCAACTCTAAAGTTACAGATTTGGTGGGTGGCTTCCAATGTGGAAACATCTTTATTCCTTTTTCTTTAGAGGACCCTGGAGAGATCATCCTGTTATGGTAGGATGCTAGCTGGGATTAATAAAAGACAAACCGTTGTTTCATTGTGGGACTATCACTATTTCTCTTCACATTGCCATCTAATTCCTCTTTCACCATAATCTACATTTCTTTCTTTCTCTTTTGTTCTTTTTATCTTTTGGGGGTTGTTGTCATTGTGAGATTGCACCTAGGCTCATGCTCTGACTCTGATGTTTGCTGATGTAGAGCTTGCCTACTCGCCAGAGTGAAGATCAAACCAGGGTCTTGACTTTCCCATTGTGCGATAGCCCCTGACAGGATTTCACACTCACAGAGTCACAGTACTGTTTCTATTTGTCTGGATCCTTTGGCTTCTCTTCTCCACAGATCTCTGCTCTCTTCACCAGCTTCTTCTTTCCTTCTAGGGTCCTCCCTGCATGAAAACAATCTATCCACCAAGGAATGCTTCCTTCACCAAGTCAAGATTCTCAAGGTAGGCCTGCACTCACTCCTTAATGCGGTTAAGATCTGTCCATGATTGTGATGTGATCTAGGACTTTGTGGTCTAGCAGGAGCTGAAATCCAGTCATTCAGTAAATATTTGTAGAGAAATACAGTGAAACACCGAGTCACACATTTGATGAGCAGCAGGCAGATATACTTCTTTCCCAACAGCATGATTTCTGTGGAGGGATCCAGATGATAAAATGAGTGTGAATGAGTGCTGGACTGGGTAGCAGTGGTAAAGGATGAGAACAGGGTTGGCTGTTTAGGGAGAAGGAGGTGGCAAAAGTTTACGTGAGCAGATGGCCTTTGAGCAGAGGCTGAATGAACAGGCTCGGGGCTGAGAATCTGGGGAGCGTGCTTGAAGGAGGGAACAGCAAAGTTTGTGAGTTGAAATGTCCCTGTGCTGTTTGAAGGACAGCCAGTGGGCCAGCAGGGCTGAGGGCAGTGATCAGCGGTGTGGAAGGCACAGTCAATGCTTTAAAAATTCTATACATAGGAAATCAAGGCTTGGAAAAATTAAATGTCAGTTAGTTATTATGGTGAAGTATGGCCTTCATGACAAAATAAAGGCCTACAAACGAGACCACTCTCGGGTGTTTGCAAAGGGAAATAGCCTAGGTACTTCCTGGTACAGTGCTCTGAGCTATTCTTTTTCACTAATTTATTCAATGTATATTTGTCAAGTGCCAAATATGCGCCAGACACTTTAGAAGGTGATGGAGTTTTTGTGATAAGCAGAAGAAACTCATCACTGACCCTATGAACTCACAATGTAGGTGGGGAGACAGTGAATCGAAGCAGTAGAGTGATATTGACTTAGAGGTGATGGCAGTGACTAAGGGAGAGGCAGAGTCTTCATTAAGGATACCCCAGAATTATCAGTATGTACATGATTACAACCGCCCCCCCCAATTCTGTATAATTATGGCACATTAGAGGATACAAAAAGAGACAGTGGGCTGCACTTAGCACATGCTAGAGGGGGAAGGGCAGCACCAGGGAGGTGATGCCTCGGACCTGCTATGCAGCCTTGTGCACAGTCATCTGGGTAGAGGCAGCAGATAGAGGGAGGTTCTGGGCAGAACAAGTAAGCTTGTTTGGAGAACTGAAATATACCCAGTGTGATTGGATACAGAGAAGATGGACTGGGCTGGAGAGATGGCTGAGTGGTTAAGAGCATTGCATACTCATGCAGAGGACTCAGGATGGATTCCCAACAGCTACATGGCAGCTAACAACCACCTGTAACCCTAGTTCCAAGGGCTCTGTACCCTCTTCTGATCTCTACAGGCATTGCATGACATGGGTACACTTACATGCATGCAGGCAATACACTCAGACACATGAAAAATAAAAAATAATTTAATGAAAATAAAATATAAAAAAGAAGATGGACCCAAGAGGGGGGAAGGCCTTCCCACAATGGGCTACAGCCGGAACATGCAGGGATCGGGACTTTGAATTTTATTGTGAATGTGCTTGGAAGCAATTGAAGATTTTATGCAAGGGAGCGATAAGATGAGGTCAATGATATAAGGTGATTGTGCTGTACACTGCAAAGGGAAAGGTCTCAGAAGAGGTGAGATGGAGGGAGGAGTGGATGTCAATGTGAGGACTCAGATTAGAATTTGTTCCAGAAGCCAAATGTTGGGTCAGATCCAAGCCATGACTGTGGGGACCAAACATATTTTTGAAATATATTCATTAAGTATACCTCGGATGACATAGGAAATTTTGATTTATCTCTGTTGTGAAAAGGTTAGAAATGTAAAGAAAACAACAATACACACCTTCCAATTTAACACGTCCTAAAATCCAATAAAGGAAGCATATTTTAGCCTGAATAAGAATAGAGGATTTGCAACGTTAACAAATATCTCTCACTTACTATGCCAGGACAGACACCCGACAAAAGCCCACCTTCCCAGTATGAATGGGCTAGTAGCAGCATCAGTCATAGAGTGTAATGATAATAGAATAAAATGCGTGTGGAATTCCTGACTTGTAATAATTCAAGTGGTATTATTATCCTCAAGCATGTTATAATCATACGTTAGTTTGTACTCTGGCTTTGCTATAATATTTACCACATAGTAATACATTGCAAAGACAAAGAAGTACAGGGTTGAAACATTTGGGGATCCATTTCTGTGTCGTGGCATCTGAGTGTTACACATCATACTAAAACACTGTGGTCCCCATCTTCAGCCAACCTTCTAGGCCATTTGTACACCCTAGAGAACCCAGTGGCTCTGGACGAGTGCTTTGCTCATGGCAATGAGATGGCTCGCCCTGTCACCTGCTCCAGCACAGAACGTCACGGAACACTGGATGCAGAATTCAGAAGTGTCTGGTCTGCCTGTCTCATCCCATGAACTGGCTTCTGAAGAACATTTGCTGTACAGGGTTTTATCTCAACCACAAGACTGCAGTTCTGAGCATGTCTTCATCTGGCTCTTCATTTATGTGGTCTCTGTTTGCTCATTTTGACCCCACAATGTAAGTATTATAAGAAAAATAGAAACAGCCGGGCGTGGTGGTGCACACCTTTAATCCTAGCACTTGGGAGGCAGAGGCAGGCAGATTTTTGTGAGTTCAAGGCCAGCCTGGTCTACAGAGCGAATTCCAGGACAGCTTGGGCTACAGGGACACCCTGTCTCAAAAAGACCAAAAAAAAAAAAAAAAAGAAAGAAAAATAGAAACATGGGTTCCTCATATGCCCCACAACAGTGGAAATGGAAACATTGTTTTTGGGTGATCACCTCTGTACTGTGCTTAACAATTTTCCACTGCTTGTCTTCAACTTTCTTATTTTTTCCAAAGTTAACCTTATAGATAACTCCTTTCCTGATCGGCCCCGAGTTTTGTGTTGTAGACTTGTGTAGGTTAGGAGTAGAATTTGGTTGTCCTGCTGGTTAGGAGACTTGGAACTGCTTGCTTAATCTCCAGGAGCTCAGGTTTCCTTATCTGTAGAATAAAAATCAGAATGCACAACTCATGAAACTGGTAAAGAAGTCTATGTGATAATGTGTGTAACACATTTTAAGGTGCCTAATTTATTATAAAGAATTATATGCATAAAGAATAGGACAGAATAGGAGAAAATAAACACAAGAAGGCCCCGAAACCAAGAGACTGAAACTCAAGGAAGACTAGAAAAGTGCTGGAGAGATAGCTCCGAGGTTTAGCATACTTACTGCTCTTGCAGAGGAACCTAGTTCAGTTCCCATCACCCGCATCCAGCAGCTTATAAATACCTGTGACTCCAGCGCTAGGGGATTCAAGGCTCTCTTCTGGCATTCATGGGTACTGGCATGCATGTGGTGCACATATGTACAGGTAGGTGCACATATGTACAAGTAGGTACACACACATGTATACATAAAGTAAAAATGAAGCAATACTTTAAAAAGAGTAGAAAAATAGGAAACAGTGACATGGTAGAGAGATGATGCACAATGATTTCTTCCAGGATAAACCTTCTGTCCTGGAGGGGAGCTTGTTAAGACACAGAATGCTCTAAAGGGAGGTGAAACATTCCATCCCACAGGGAAGCTCGTTAAGTTCAGAAAATAGTAGCTTGAAGAAGTCCCTGAAGCCAATCAGATTCACTAGGTCTCTCTTCCAAGACATATATAAACAATAAGGACTTCTGAGGGACACTCAGACAAGTTCAGCCACCCGGGAGAGCAGAGATCTTCTGTGCCACCTGGAAGAGGCTCAGACCAACTGAGCACCCAGGAACAGACACTCCCCAACCTGTTGAGCTGCTTGAAGGTGTGGTGTGCTCCAGATTTCCCTCTTTTGTGAGCTATCACCCATGCTGGGTGGGCTTTGGTGATGCAGCTGTCTGTGACTCATTTCTGTTCTTCTAAGTAACCCCTCACCCATACTCCTGTAAGTGACTCCAATAAAATTCATTGCTTCACCAAGCTGGATTTTGGTAGTATTGTTACTTTGGGGGTTTTCATCTATTTTCTATTTTAATTCATGTCTCCCTAGGAATAATATCACACAACAAATAAAAGACAAATGGATTTTATTGTAGAGAAAGAGACAAGGTTTCAGAATTGAAGATAAGGTTTTGCCCTTTACCAAGAACTGCATAGTCAGAGGTAGAATGGCCTTATCCCAGATATATACTCTCTTCAGAAAACTTTTTTGGAAGTTAATATGGAAGGAAGACTCTCAAGAAAGTCAGATAAGACAGTGCATATTTCTGACACTTATCAGGGAAGAGAAACAGATGTTTTCCTAATTTTTGAGAACACTTATATGAGGTATTGATACTCATACAGCATCCAGGAAAGGATTTTCCAAGCAAAGGTCTGTTTTGAGAAACAAATTGTCTTCCTATAGCTACTGTGATACAGTGGTGTACTATTACGATTTCTTCAGTGTCTTAATTCCTTTGAGCTGCTATGACAAAAATACTGTAAACTGGGTGGCTGAATCACCATTTATTGCCCTCAGTGGAGGTTGAACAGTCCAAGAATGAAGTAACTAGCAGATTTAATTTCTGATAAGATCCCTGATCCCTTTTGTTCCTATGGCCCACATGGCAGAAAGACAAGGTAGCTTTGTGAGGTTTGTGAGGTCCATGTTTTTATAAGATAACTAATTCAGTTTTAAATTTAATCAAATTGCAAAGGCCTCAGCTCTAAGTACCATCCCTTTGGAGGCTGGGTTTCTATTTATGGATTTGGGGGGAGTACACATTCAGTCAATAGGATGGTGGGATAGACTGGATATTAGCTTTCTGCTACTATGACAAACACCTCAAGAAAATAAACTTATGAAGAGGAAAGGTTTCTTTTGGGTCACAGTTTTGGAAGTTTCGTCTATGGAAGGGTTGACTTACTGCTTTTAGACCTCTAGTGGGACACTACAGCAAATGGCAGGAGAATGGGGTAGACTAAATTTGCTTACTTTATGGAGGGGAAACAAAAGAGAAAAAGGACACGATGCGGTCCTCTTTCCCCTTTAAAGACATTCCTCCAATGCCCACCACTTCCCACAGTGCTAAGATAGGGCCAAAGCTTTCACATACTGGCCCTGGGGAGATGTTTCAGATCAAAAGGATAGCAGATGGGTAGGTATTACTCAAAGGAGGGGCTGAAGAAAAGAAGACAAAAATCCCTGTTTATGTAGCATGTATTCTCTGGGTCCCTGTTCAAATGTTATGGATATATAGCTGAATCAAATCAGGATCTTGACACGTGAATTCCCAAAGTTGGTGGTTTAAAAGAATGCCCCCTGCTGGTCCTTTCTCGTGATTCTTAGGCTGAGCTGGTCCATTTTCTGCGGGTCTTGGTTAATGTCCCTTATACTTTTGCAGTGGTTGTACTGGAGGCTTATCTGAGCTGCTGGGATGGCCGATATTTCTCCCAATGTTATCTTTCTCCCAATATTTCTTTCAATGTTATCTCAAGGGTTTTCCTGTCTGTAACCTTTCTGATAGCCACCCATTGGGCAGTTGCTTTATAAAAAGGTGGCAAAAAGTGGCATCCAAAAAGGAGGAAGAGGAAGCTGGTGGTATTCTTGGAAGCCCCAAATGACATAGCATTATTTTTTATTATATTCTGTTGATTACCGTGAACCACAGTAATCTCAAACCAACAAAAACTCCTCTCACTGACTTGGAGTATTTGTTACTTTCCGTCTTGTAAAATTTTCCATCCAGGCTGATTTCAAGCTTCTATTGTTTTGTCACCAAACACAGAACTGGGAAGAGATACGCACATTGGGTCTCAATAGCTGGCTCAAGCTGGGGTCAGCATATCACAGGCCTAGTCCAACCATATTTCAATGTAAGAGAGCACCACAGAAAGGCAACAACACCAGAAGCTGTGGTTTACTGGGCATATCATCCTTACAGACCATCATTAAAGCCATCTACTCTACAAGACTCATACACACCAGTGAATTACTGGAATTCAGCAGGATGTGTCAAAGATTATACTTACAGAACAATGGGAGCACAGGAAAAATAACCTCTCTGCCAGGGGCTGTCAGGGACGAGTCACAGTAGTGGCCATGATTAAGCTTGGGAGCTCCTGCCTAGCTTCTAGAGCACGTCTTAAACCTTGCCTTCTCCAGAAAGCTTTCAATTACTCCTCATAAGCCTGTGCTGTGGACTTTCCATGAACACTTCTGGAGCATCCTGCACATCTACTATCACTGTGCTTGT
This sequence comes from Rhizomys pruinosus, assembly GCA_009823505.1. Taxonomy (NCBI): domain Eukaryota; kingdom Metazoa; phylum Chordata; class Mammalia; order Rodentia; family Spalacidae; genus Rhizomys; species Rhizomys pruinosus. The sequence continues at coordinate 52,488 of VZQC01009134.1, forward strand.
TGTTTTTTATGGCACTTATATGGGAGGTGTTTAATGCATCATTCTGCTTTTGTTTGACCAGCACACAGCTGGAAGTAGGGTTGATGGATAGGTGGTGGCGTGGGTGGATAAAGGAGAATGTAGTAATAGAATGCATTCTACCCAATATTGACTCCCTAGGGAGAGGGGAACTTCAATTCCAGATGTTCATACCTAATTGTCCTCTTTTATTCCAGCTCTAAGATGAGTGAAGTTTTCATTAGTGACATCTTTTTATAGAACATGTGGACAAAGTATTTCTTAATAGACTAACCTTTCTTGAGCTATTGGATAAAGACGATAACGATTCTCTTTTCAGAATTGAAGGTGATTGTATAATTTCAGTCATACAGAATAGGAACATAAGAAGCTTCTCTCTGCAGTGTAGCTTCACTTTGAAATATTTAAGAAGCACTGGGAATGGTCCTTTTCTTAATTCAGGTTTCACCTGAAAAACATAATTTGGAAGTCTCTTTTATGTGGCCTATGTCAGACATTGTTTCATTTCTCTGTTTTTTTCTTTGAGAAAGGTGGTAGGGCTGGGTGTTTGCTTTCTTTGTTGTTGTTGTTCCTTTTAAAAATGTAATGCTATGTAACACTTATCAAAGACTGACTTGTATCAACTCATTATTTCCAAAGCTGTAAGCTACCTGAAGATGTTGTGTGAGTTGCCTCTAAAAGATATAGGTGTGTGCTCAGAAAAGCCAGCAATTCCCATCATCTATTGTCCCAGACGAAGAGAAGGGCTGCAGAATTTGCTACAGATACTTATAAGGGGGTGTTATGGTTTTGAGTTGTAGAGAGGGACTATGGCTGTCAAGATCCCTGGTAGCTGAGAGTGAATATCAATCACAGGTGCTGCAGAGACCTGAGCCTGCTGGGAACTTCTGTCCCTTGGGGAAGAAAGCTGAGGATGATCAAAAGGATTATTTTGTGATATTTCTTTGTATTCCTGAAATGGCTTTCATAAGTAAATATAACTCTACTCTGCACATAATAAAAAATTAAGCTGAATCTCTCCTTGTAATGTAATATTAAATGTAGCTCACAATGTTAGGACAGAGCCACATTAAATATAACGAGTGGTCAAATGTTGGTACCTAGCTTATGTTTGAACTTAAGAGGGTGACATCATACTCAGTAGAATAATGATTAAATGTTTTCCTTATTTTTTATTTTTTTTTAAATTTTATTTATTTCTGTATGTGTATCAATGTACTGTCTGCATGCAAGTCTGTGCACCCGTGTCGTGCAATGCCGCGGAGGTCAGAAGTGGGCGTCGGATTCCCCTGGAGCTGGAGTTCTCCTGGAATTGGAGTTTCAGACGGTTCTTGGCCGCCATGTGGGTGCTGGGGATCGAACCCGGGTCCTCCGCAAGAGCGGTCGGTGCTCTTAACTGCTAGGCCATCTCTATTTGGAAATAAGGGCCTAATAAGGACACCTGTGAATATGTGTTGCTATGATCGAGGTTACTGTGAATACAGATGAGCAAGGCACATGGTACTGATCATGCAAACCCCGTAAAAGGCAGGGCTTGTGGTGAAATCATGTTCCAAAGTGCTAGAAAATTCCTGATGAGCTAAAATATCTCTGATTTATACAGGAACACAGTGACCACCATCTTGGGCACACATATGCACACACATACGTACACATACACACACACATAAGCACATATGTATACATACTTAAGTACATGATAGACTTGGAACCTTCTGTGTTTCTCATCTGCTCCCTGTGTGCACCCCTGACCCATTACTGTTTGCCTGATGAAGCCACTTTCAACCTGCCTGGCTAGATCAGACTTGTCCTGCATTTTCTCATCCTTCTTTCTGTGTGGCCCTTCAGTGACCTTCACTACTACAGTTAATGTGCCTCAGATCCTGTTCGTCTTTATCTCACTCTTGTCCTGGTCCCTCTACCTCTGCTTTATGAGATCTGCCTTCTAAATGCTCTGTAACTAGGCTGTCTAATGAAGAAGAGATTTAGAAAACCGTGTGGTCATTCATCACAGTAATGGAGGAGGTAAGCTTTGAGTTAGAGATTCGGGAAAACCTGACCTGCACTGAATAATTTGCTGGCCTGTATATGCAAATGTAGGAGACTGTCTGGGGCTGGAGAGATGGCCTAGCAGTTAAGAGTGCTGACTGCTCTTGCAGAGGACCTGGGTTCGATCTCTACCAAGCCAAAGAATGTCAAAGTCTGATGTATCACTCTTCCGTTGCTGTGAGAATATCAACACACAAGCTTTTGTTTCACCTACCATTCACTTAATATTTTTATACAGCTAAAATTTGTGACATTTATATTCTATTTTATAAGCCAATTTCCATTGGTTCCACATGTTATAACAAGATGCCAACTAGGTATGGTCTGATTCTCTTCTGTCACAGTTTCCCTTGAAAAATTTGTGGACATTGCTCCTCACATTGAGTACTGTTACCACATTCCTGATAGTTTTCTTTACAAGGTTTTGGTGTTACTTTGTTTCATCTTTTCTTTTTAATTCTTTTTTTTTCCATGATCTGATTTTTTTTATTTTCTGGAATGGAACCACTGTACACTGTACAAACCATATCTACTGATGGAATAAATAAGTGAAAAATTATACTGCTGTACAACACACCGAAAAAATTTTTATAAGAGGAAAAAAATTAAGTAACGGTGAAAAAAAGTTCTTTATATCTCTAACCAGGTCCTTGGCAATAATGAACATTCCAAAACCATGACACTGATGACGGGCGGTCACCACCCTCTAAGAATCAGTCAACAGCCTTCCAGGTGGTGGGTGTAAGTGGCAGCACTTTGTGGAATGTGTAGCCATAGTTCCCCCACCTGCAGGTTTGGGGGAAGTTTGCCCTGGGAGCCTTTTAGGCCATGGGGCCTGATGTCCACGGAAGGCATTTGCTTGGGATCCCCTATCCCCAGTTTGGCCGGATGAAAGGTCTTAGATTCTGTGGTGGGGATGAGGACACGGGGTGCAGGGGGCAGGAAGCTGCGGCTCTGGGGAGAGGGCCGCAGCAGGGAAGGAAGCACACTGGATTTTGCAGTCTGACCACTCTGCGTGGAAGGCTTCCCTGGCCAGCGTGGAGTGCAGAGCTGCTGGCTCTTTGCCTGGCGTGGCCGTGGGGGTTAGCCCAGTTGGTCCCCACCAACGGCCCATTCCTACCTTCAGGCACTTCAGAGAAAAACTAATGACAGCCTCAGTACCATGGACGTCATCATCTTCATCCTCAACTGTACCAACTCCCCTTGACTGTCAGGAGAGGCCCTTGGAGGGCAGAAGAGGAGCAGGAGGCCCTGGCAGCCCTGCTGGCTCCGTGGATGTGTGTGTTGGGTTTTTCTTCAGCTGTGTATGTCGTAACCTCTTGCTTCCCAAAAATGAAAGAAATATCCAAATTCATCTTTCATCAAAATGGAGTTTTGTTGCAAAAGAAAAACATTGCCCTAACTCTAGGATCTGGAAGTAAAGCCTCCTTGACCTTGAGATACTGTGCATCTGGGTGCTTTTGAGCCAAGATGCAGACCACAGTTCTTCACAGAACTGGCTGCCTGAGGGCAGAATTGCTAAGTACGAGGATTTTTTTTTTCCCTTTTAAGACAGAAATACTTCAGCATTGCTAACGTCAACATTAAGATTCTCAAAGTCTTTTTTTTTTTTTTTTCCTTATTTCAGGAGACATTTTTGCATGAGGTATTTGAAGTTCAGTAACATTTTGCTTCTTCTTGAAGTGCAGGAAATAGATAAGGTCCCTTAAAAAATAGGAGCTTTGGGGCTGGAGAGATGGCCTAGCGGTTAGGAGCGCCGACCGCTCTTACAGAGGACCCGGGTTCGATCCCCAGCACCCACATGGTGGCCGAGAACCGTCTGAAACTCCAACTCCAGGAGAACTCCAGTTCCAGGGGAATCCAACACCGTCTTCTGACCTCCGCGGCATTGCACGACACGGGTGCACAAACTTGCATGCAGACAGTACATTCATACACATACAGAAATAAATAAAAATTAAAAAAAATAGGAGCTTTACCCTCAGAAACTTAGAAAATGGAGCCTGGCAGACACTTCCCATGGTGGTCCGGAGAAAGATCCACACGTCAAAGGTGGTACCTGAATATGCACCGATTAGTAAAAAACAAAACAAAACAACCCCCCCCCAACACACACCCCATAACACACAACTCAAAGGAAGTTAGAACTCCAGCACATTGAAGAAAGCTTAGAAAAAGTTTGAAGGTCTGAAGAGTCCATACATTAATTAAGAGCAAACCAGGCCTCAGAACTCAACAGTCAGGCAGTTCGTCCAAGGGGCCGTCTCCACTGAGTGAGAGGAGGCTGTCTTGGTGCAAGCAGAATCAGGGGAAGGGGTAGACTCGGTTTTATGTGAAAATCTTCCCAGTTCCTTGGTGCCTTGTTTCTGACCTTTGAGGTCTAATCATTAAGGTTTGCTCCCAAGTGGAGACCAACAACATGTGCTGGGAATGAGGCTCCATCCACCTGATGCCTCTTAGAGTCAGAACATGATGCAGGGGCGTCTTGCCTGGGGTTGAGATGGGAGACATGGGTAAAGGACAGCAGGTTTCCATGGATTTGAAATCCAAGCAATGTCCCATGAGAAAGTTCAGGACCAGCTATTCTGCCACCCGCCCCCAGCCTCCACAGCCTTATACTGTCTCAAAGAGACAAGCTCACAGTCAGTCATTTAGTCTTCAGAGATCCTAGAGAAAGCAGTGATGGAGGTGGTGGTGGGGAGGGTAATATGGTGGAAATGCCAGAAGAATCTAAGGGCTTTGCATGTCAACATGGGCTTCTGTGGCTTGTAAACCCCTAGCCCCATGGCTCCAGAAGGTACAAATGTGTCCTGCACCAAGGAAGCCAGCCCTTGGGGAATGGGGCTGACATGGTAACCCCAGAGGCCCTGGAAGTTGAGGCTGACCCCATCAAGTGCTTAGGGCATGCCCACATACTGCCCCTCTGAAAGAGGAGCCACTGAAGGGCACCTGCTCTTGGGTGGCTCTGGCCTGCCTGCTCTGAAGCAGTCCTGGGGCAGGGAGGAGAGCCAGTAAGGGGACAGTAGCTGCCCCAATCAAAATGAGAGGGGACTTTGCAAGGAGAGATGCAAAAACCAGGAAACATGCCAGAGGTCACCTCAAGGGCACAAGGAACAAAAAAAAAGAAAGCAGAAGGAACTGGTTGAACAGTGAAAAGCCCCAATAAAAAGTGAATTCCTGATTGATTCCACCCTCAAATAGCTTATATCATTAAATAAAGAAGGGAAAAATACAGCAGCAACACAAAATGTAATCTTGGCTTCCGAGACAGTGTGCAGACACTCCTGAGCTGCCAGCCGGCCTCCCCAGGACAGTCACTTCAAGGTCGAGTGTTTTGCTTCACAGCAGAGTTCGTCAGTGTCTGAGAAGTTCTGCCACTCTAGGTTTTCTTGGATTTGCACTTGGTAAACTTGAAACATTAGTAGTTCTGTTCTCACCCGAGAGGAATCACTCAGGCAGCGTTGTTCTAGAATTAAGCCTGCTCATGTACCTGCCATGAAACACGGATCGGAAGGTTCCACTCAGCATCTACATTTCTTCCAAGTTCTGTTGAGAGGCCTCTAGCTTCATCTTTTTAGAGGGTGGCACTCCTTCCAAACCCCGAGAGATCGCCGACGTCTCTGCCACCAGCCCTGACTCTGCAGATGGCTGCCGTTCTGCTTTATCTGAGCTGTTCGTCGAGTTTTCCATTGAAGACCGTGAGTTCTGCTCATCAGAAGCATCTTCAGCTCCAGTGTGCTCTTTCCCGTCAGCCTGCATCTCATCCACCTTGGCTTCGGTGCCATCACTGGGCACAGCTACGTTGGGCTCTGGGGCAGGGCTGAAGTTGCTGCTGTTCTCCTGTTTGATGGGAAAGGCATCTGCTATGGAGCTCTGGTTGCTGTTATCATCGTGCATGTCCATCATCCCCATAGAGGAGCTGTTCTCGGGAGTGGTCACCTCCGAGCCATACTTCTCATCCTTGCCTTTCTTCTTATTCTTGTTTTTATCATCAACTTTTGGTTCTGTCACAGGGACCCACTTGTAGATTCGTAATGATGTGTCACCAACGGTCACCCATTTCTTCTCCCATTTGTGCACTTTCTCGTAGCCACCATGACCTTCTTGATATCATCTTTGGCCCGGCTCCTGGTCTCGGCTTGAACCGACCTGCCCAATATGGTTCTGGCAGGGAGTGGGGGGTGGGGGTGGGGGTGGGGGTAGTGGTGTAGGGGAGGATGGTGGGTAAGAGGGAGAGAGAGGCTGGGGAGCGTGCCTGTGGGTCCTGCTGGCACTCAGCGGCACCCTCGTGCCCACACACACACACACAAAGCCTGGGCCGCCACGGGCCCGGGGCCCAGTCTCTTTTTAATTCTTATAGTTTGGGATTCTAAAGTTATTCTTTCACTGCAACAATGCCTCAATGTTAATAATTTTTATGAAACTGTAAGTACAGGTGTATTGGTCAGGGTTCTCTAAAGAAACAGAAGCAACAGGATAAATATATAGCTATATACAATTTATTGAACTGCTCATGTGACAAAGTTCAAGGATTCCAACAGTAGCTGCACCACACTGGAAAGGCCGAGACGAGAATCCAGGGAACTGCTCAGTCTGCAAGGCTGGATGTCTCAGTAGTCCCAATCCAGTGCTGAAGGCCCAAATGGGTTCCAGGAGATCTGCCGGTCTCAGTACACGCTGGGATCCGAAAGGTTGATCACAGCAGCAAGACAAATTCACCAGATGAGAGAGGAAAGCCGCAGGAGAAAAAAAAAAGGGACCAGCTCCTTCTGCCGTGGCCTTAAATACTGCCTGCCGCCCACATTTGGGGTGGGCCATCTGGGTTGAGGCGGTCCAATCAGAAGACCCTTTTTCTCTTATTTGTTCCTTAGTCCAGTCAAGTTGACACCCGGGATTAACCATCACAAGTCCACCCCTTGTCAACTTGACACCCAATAAATAGCCTCTCCTTATGTTATGCTTAAATATCAATTGCAAATGATGGCAGGGTCATAATTCCACCCAACATGTTATAAGTATCTCATGTGCAATAGCAAAGCATTATATCTTAGAGTAGGTGGTAATGTCCTTGAGAAGAACTTAGTCCTTCAGTATCTAATAACCTAAATATGACAACACTTAACACATATCTCAGTTGCACATTCAAAAGGGAACAACACAAGTATCCACTTAATATACATATATATATATATATATATATATATATATATATATAAACAAGCACATTCTTAACCAAATAGGACGAAGGTTAATATCTATTATAATCCACGTTTCTGCAACTGGTCCCGTGGCTTCAGCTGATATTTATGACTACCTTCTTCTACTACCCATTCTGTATTTCCTCCGCCATCAGCAAGCACCTCTGCAGGTCTTGGCTCTTTCCCTGGAGGAGTGACCCATACCTTCATCCCTGAAGGGTCTGGGCCATTTATTGTCCTGTCTGGTTTGGGTTGTTGGAGTTTCCCATTGACCTTAATCATAGGACATGGTAGCACCAGAAGGCGCCCTACAGCATCTCCTGCCTTCCAGACATAATCTTCCTTGCCCCCATTGTGGAGAAAAAGTCCAATTTCCCCATGGTAGTCTGGATCAATCACTCCTCCTACTACTGTTATTCCTTCCTTAGCCTGTTGGCTTAAAGGCAGTAGAAGCCCGAAGTGGCCAGGGGGAAGTCTTAGCTTCCAGTTCAATAGAACGTTTGCTGTATCTCCTGGCAAAAGCACTCCCCCCATTGGAGCCAAAACATCTAGACCAGCAGAACGCAAGGTCGTGGGTACAGGAAGCAAAAATTTTCCTACTGGGTCACTAGGGGTGATAGTGAGTGGAATCATTCCCACTTCCACCCCTTGGTTCCTGGACCCATGAATTCTGGCTATAGGAGAAACAGTACCATATAGTGGACGCTGATTCAAAGCATAGACTGCTTGCTGGAGAACCTTGCCCCAGCCCTCCAGGGTATTGCTACCTAATTGGTGCTGTAACTGTGTCTTCAAGAGGCCATTCCATTGTTCTATCAAGCCAGCTGCTTCTGGGTGGTGGGGAACATGGTAAGACCAGTGGATACCATGACCATGGGCCCACAGTCACACTTCTTTGGCTGTGAAGTGAGCTCCTTGGTCAGATTAACCATCACAACAGGCAATCCTATATTATAGAAAAATGTATGTATACATTTAATAAAATTTTTCCTCTTTTGTTTCAGAGCCTGAGTAGACAAATAGGCCTCTCCTTTGTTTGGCTTCCAAGTTGTAATCTTCTCTCCAGTCATGCGACACTTACTATTTAATTTTCTGAGGACTGTTCTGACTCTATTCTCAGTATTATTGTTTCCAGTATTCCTTTACACACACGTGTGCATGCCCCCCCCCCCACTGTTTGTTGAGACAGAGTCTCTCTGTAGCTCCAGTTGGCCTAGAACTCACTATGTAAAGCAGGCTGGACTTAGTCACACAGAGATTCACTTGCCTTATGTAGAGCAGACTGGACTCAGTTGCACAGAGATCTGCCTGACTCTGTCTCCCAAGTTCTAGAGTGCTGTGAGTGGTCATAGTTTAGGACAAAATAACCAACAGAAAATGTCTGTCTGTGCTATCCAATATGGCTGCCACTAGTCCCATGTGGGTATTTAAAGTTAACCTTGATTTAATTAGAATTAAATAAAATTTAAAATTCAGTCCCTCTGTTACCTTGGCCACATTTTAAAATGTGTTTTTAAACACTCAAAGCCCAACTGTTCCCTGTGGCTATGAAATTGGGCAGCACAGATTCTATAATGTCATCAAAGAAAGTTCTATCTGCTAGTTTTGGTATACAGAGTGAAAAGAACAGAGAAAAGACAGCTTGGAGCCTTAGCCTTTGCAGCCAGTGCTGGGTGGGTTTGGTTTGGTGCCTTTATGTCTTTGTGTGGGTGGGCTCCTGAAGCACAGGAGCCCAGAAATTGCTCCAGACAAGTCATATCTGCCCCCCCAACTGGAATTGATGAGAGGGTATCCAAGTGGACTTTTTTTGGAGAACCTTCAGAACAGGAAGGGAAGAGTGACTTAGACTTCCAATATCCAATATATAAACAAAATTGAAAGCCTGAAACCTAGACAAGTCAATACTCCATAAACAAGGAGGAGGAAAGAAAAAAAAAAAAAAAGCATCGGAAGGAGGCAAGCAAAATCAGCCGCTAACATAGTGAAAAGTCATTTGTGATTTGAATCACAAAAGGGAAACCCACATGACAGGGACACGACAAAGGGACAACATGGGAAAGGTGCAGGATAATCCAGCACCAGGCTCTACCAACCCTGTAGGAGATAGCTACAATGGGATCCCCCTGGAGGTGACCCAAGGAACAGATCTTAGAGGAATAATTGCAGACCTATGCAGAGAAATTAAAGAAAATAAAGAAGAATTCAGAGAACTAAAGAGAGAGAATGAAAAACTCAAAAAGGACCT
>VZQC01009134.1:69726-128392 GCA_009823505.1 Rhizomys pruinosus
TAGTTCTTTTGGGAGTTTGTCAATCTCTCCCGTTAGTTCTTTCCAAAGTTTGTTCATTGATAGCCCTCCGGTACCTTGACACACACACACATGCATGCACACACACATACACGCACATCCCCCCCCACATGCACACACACACGTATGCACATCCCCCCACATGCACACATACACATGTACACACATGCATGCACACATACATGCATGCACACACACACATGCACACACATATTTACTTGCTACTATAAATTAAAATAATTTTTTTTCAAATTTCTGAAAGCCAGAAAATCTAATATCCTAATTATTACATTCTAACCAAACTACCCATATTCTCTTTACATCCTTTCAAATTACTGTATTTCACCCCAGACTCCAGGCTTCTAAAGCACATGGAAATACTCACTGCTGCTTCCTTGGGTTCAAAGCATAAACTGATAATGCAGTCATTCATTTGCATTCAAACTGCATAGATTCTTTATACATCACTGGTGACAAGTTTAGAAGAGATTCCCAAGAGCAGAAAATGCAAGGAGAGAAATATATCATAGAACTCAATTTATCACACATAGATCAATCAAAATTATTGCTGTACAGTCTAGCCTCCCAGAGTAGTGTTGTCATGGGCTACAGAATTTAACAGTAAAGGAATCAGCTCGGTGTCACAGTCATTTTCTAGTCTCTAAGAAGAATTCCCATCTGTGATATATGCAGCATCACAAGTACGTTTGGATGGCATCCTTCCTGTTCTGCTCTGATCTCCCTTAATGTGGGTGTATCTGGTTGAGCTTACGTCTGTGTGTACTAGCTTTTCCAGTCAGTGGATCCCAGAAGCACAAATGAGAGTCACAGGACCTCTCTGTCTATACCTATGAATTGGGATGTGGTGATTCAGAGGTCTGGGATTGGCTCCTGGGAGGTGATGTCACACTACCTATATAATAATCTGTTGCATTTGAATACAGTGCTATTTTGTATTTGGATTTACACCCTGCCATGTGTCCCAGTGATGTGCTTTCCCATGCATGGTTTCTGCATGGCCTGTTGCATCGTGGAAATGACCAGGAACTACTTCAATTGGTGCCCCCAAAGTGGGGCTTGAAGAAATCATGGAGAAATCCGGGTATGTGAACCTCACAATTCTGGTTCTTTTCTATTAACCTTTCTCTCTTCTTCTTAATCTCTACTTTGTGCCTCTGGGACATGGAAAAGTTAGCTCACACACACCTAAGCTCAACCAGATATGCCCACACCTTAAGACCAGCACCTCTTCTCTTCTTTCAAGCTGGAAATAGTCTCCGTTTGCCACATAACCCCGTTTTGTCTGCCATCATTTCTGTACATGTAATAATGTGCACACTCCTTTCCACTTGGAGTGAAAGTCACCTCTGGTCTCCTGCAAGATACTTTTCCTCCTTTAAGATACTTTTCCTTCTGTAGAGGGGAAGGAAGTTTGGTACTACAGCTGGATAGCTTTAGTTGTCGACCTGACACACCTGGGAAGAGGGACCGCAAGTGGGGAATTGCTTCTGTTGGATTGGCCTTGTGGATATGTCTGTGGGAGATTTTCTTGTCTGTTGAGTGGTATGAGACTGCCCAGCCCACTGTGGATGGTGCCACCCCTGGGTAGGTGATCCTGGGTTATATAAGACGGCAGGCTGAACATGGGCCAGAAGAGTAAGCCAGTGAGCAGCGTTCCTCCATGGTGTGTCCTCCAGGTTCCTGCCTGGGGTTCCTGCTTTGGTTTCTGTCAGTGATGAACTGTGACCTGGGAGATAGAAGAAAATAAATCCTTTCCTCTTTAAGTTGGTTTTGATCAGTGTTTTTTAAATTATTTTTATTTTATGTGTATGAGTGTATTGCCTGTATGTTGTGTAAGTGCACCCACAGAGTCAGAAGGAAGCATCTAATTCCCCTGGAAGTAGAGTTACAGACAGTTGTTAGCCTCTATATGGGTGCTGGGAATTGAACTTGGTTCCTCTGTACAAGCAGCCCCTTTGAACAGTGTTTTTATTACTGCAATTAAAAGCAAGCTAGGAAAGGGACAAGTTGTTAAAATTATTTACTAACATTTTGGACTATGATCCTGCTGAATCTTGGGGTGATTTTCTTCATGGAACACATGAAAAAACCCAGCAAGTATGGTTGGGTTAGGTGTTTGTGATGGTTCTGTAGTTGATGTACTGAAGCCTAAGAAACTAGCTCCAAAGTAACTTGGAACAAATTAGTCCTGGAAGAGAGTGAAGCCCCCCAAACTCCAACAAGTGGTGGTGACATGAGCCAGCCTTTGGTGTTGGTGATTCTTGCATTGTAAAAATGTGGCTCGCCAAAGAGGAGTTTCAAATTTTGCAAGTGAACATGCATCAGCTGTCCCAAGGCCACGATCTCTCATCTTTGTTATAATCAGATGAGCTAATCTCATTTTGTAATCACTAGCCATTTGACATTTGTCTTGCCACTAAACTCTCCAAAGGTTTTTTTTTTTTCTGTTCATTCAATAGGGTTGAAAATATGCAACATGCTAATCTATCAGTGATGTTCATGTGCCATGAGTTCCATAGCAAACTATGCAAGGATATATGCTGTTCCTACAGCTCAGACAAAACAGTGTTGAAACTCTTCAAGCTGCATTGTAAACGTGTGCATATCTACTTGTCAAATCGATTTGCCATATCAGCTGCATAGACCTAAAGAAGAATGGAAAAAATATATGGGCTTTTGACTTTTTTAATCCAAGGTCCCCGAATTGCTGTGGATAGAGTTCAGTTAGACTTTATTCCTTGACTGATTCTACTCAAAGCAAAGGAAGGAGAAGAGATACCTTCTCCTCTATAAAATCTTTAATAGAAGAGCAAAATGATTTGAGCTCTCAAACAAGAAAACTCGAGGTATATAAAAGAGACACCTGCATTTATATTACAAAGTAGATGTATGCCTGCATCTAGAACTTGATGATTTGTGGAAAATATTAACATGAATTCTTCCAAATAAGCCAACTCCACTGATTACAGAAGGGAAAGTGCTGTGAGTTAGATCTACTTCAGAGTCATGTTGATGATGAGTGGGCAGACTGTTGCCTGGAATCGCCTGATTTGATCAAAGTGAGGACCAAAATGAGGAGATATGAATTTGTTGCTGTACCAGAGAACATCAAGAAGGATTTAAGAGGTGTTTCTTTGGACCTCTCCCACTGACAGAAACCTTGCTGACTTCCTGAATTCTCAGTCTCTAAACTCTAAGTCTGACCAAACTTAACTGTCAAACTCTAAGAACCTTTCATACCTGAGAGTAAGTCAGAGGAATAACTCTAAATGACTCTTTGTCAAGAAAGTATTTCTTTGTCCCCAGTGAAGGTTTTTGTATTAGCCTCAAAGCACATTGAACCCACAATAAGTTTACTGGAAATGTCAGTTAGTAAATAGACACTTTACAGTAATTGAATCTTAGTGTCACATAGTTCAGACCACAGGCCCTGGCAGCCCAGAGCAAGAGTGGCTTGTAGCAAACTACACTGACAGGAAGCAAACTGAGTCCCTCCACAGTGTTTGGTCTTAAGTTGCAAGAAGGAAAATTCACCACCCACTACCCTCTCTATTGCCACTGAGCTGCTGTCATTGAAACAGTATTATGGGCAGCCAGGTAAAATATGAAGAAGCCAGCCTGTGTAGGGCTTTTAAAAACACATTTCAAAAAAGCTATCTGTTTTGTTGAGGTTTATCATGTTACTGATAAATGGTCAGAGTGATATGTACAAGGGAAATCCCCAACCCCAGCTGTGGGGGATTAGACCACTGGTGTGGGCTCTATTGACATTTTAGCAAGAAGTGATAAGAAATTCCTGTTTTTCAAGTGGTTTTGATCTACTATCTATGAACTCTAAATCCATGTCATGTTGGGTTTCAGTCTCCTGACTGACTTCCATATAAGACAAAGTGTAATCTAGGTGAAAGCCCAGGGTAGGCTGCCTCCACGGCAGAATGCTGGGTGAAAGTAAGTCTCCATGAGCCACTGTGTAATTCTAATTCTGGTGACAAGATTGATGCTAAATTAGCTGTCAAAAAAATTGCTCCCTTCTGTTTAGGACCCTCTGGTTAGTTCGATCTCCTCTCTGGTTTCCATGGAGTTCTCCATGGATCACTGCTCACAAATGGGCTCAGTACTTCTCCCTCTTAAAACAGAAAAGGCAAGTCAGTAAGTGATCTTCTCACAATGTTTCACCTACCTGTAGCTACTTAAAGGTCCATTCTTGTTGCCTTCAGACCTGCAAATATTTGGCTATTTCAGCATCTTAAATGTCACCCAGTGACATCATCAAAGAGTGAGAGAAACACTCCTTCTTTGCTAACTAGACCTGCTATCCTCTTTGCCTGATGGGAGCCACGGGTGCTGTCTTGTGATTGAGACACAGGTTTATCTTCCTCCTTATAACTGGGCCCACAATGAAGGCTGCTCTCTTCCTTCCTCCTGGATCCCACTCTCTCTGACTTTTGGTTGCTTAGGGCCCCTCTAGAACAGGTGGCTCTTCATAAATCCCAAATAGTGTCCAACATTCTTGGGCCTTGATTAAGTTCTTGTGAGCCTTCTCTCCCTATGTCTAGCTTCCGGTTTCATATCTGGTGGGAATTCCTGTCACATAAAACATACTTCCTGGAGCAGACTACTGTGTGACTTACTCCTATACATATTATATTTAGTCATTTCATATTACATGCCATCATGCACTGTATCATCAAGATGGAGAATAACTGTTGTACACCAAAGATGAAACTAAAAAGAAAATAATGTGAGCACAGTAACTTGTATTAACTTGCTAGGGAAATGCTCAGAAAGGGAATGACACGCTGTAGTGTGGACAGAATGTAGAGTTTCTTATCTACTCCCCCTGACAGTACTAAATCTGAGTGGCTGAGTTATTGTCATTGAAAAGAATTGACACTTGAGAGCCGTACTCTGGACCCATTCATGAGTGGTAGGTAGCTTAGCAACCAGTCTGGCCATTCCCAGGCTCTCAACACTGGACAGACTACTTCAGTACCACACAGAGATTATATAAGTCTGGCAGACCCTGGACATTCACATGGCTCTGAGCATTACAGTGGCCAGGAGACCTCTGCTCTGTGGTGATTAATGGATTCTCATGCATGTTCAAGTCAGCTCGGACTGCAGCTGTGATTGCCATAAATGCCTCTTTGCCATTATGATTTTGAGCTTGCTGGGAGCACATCAAGGGTAAATCATGATTTGGCTTAGTGTTCACACCCGTGCCTGCCTCTTTTCAGCTTTCTGCATTAACCTAGCATGGAGGACAAGTCCATTTCAGCCTCCAGAGAAATTATAACTGTGTCTACTTCCAGATCTGGCTCAATATCCAAAAGATACTTCAGTAAGCAAGGGAATTATATGCGGGCATGGTAATAGTTATTCATTCAGAGAAGACCTAGAATTGTCCATTCTTAGTAAGTCAGTAATATTAACATGTTAATTGGAATTAATGCTAATAAGTCATAAGTGTCACATAATTTACATACACTGTCCTGGATAGTCATCATGCTTTCCTTTATTTATAGAGGAAAATACAGGAACACTAAGCCACTCATTGAATATGGTAAGTCAGTGATGAAGAAATGGCTCATTTCTAATTTTATTTAAATTCTATCAGGTAAGTTAATTCTTCACTTCTCTCCCGACATACCACCTGAGACAAACAAATGGAGTAGAGGCCTACCCAGACTAATGAAGTTGGGGGGGGGGGACTGAATAATATCTGTCCCAGCTTTGAAAGTATGAACTTGATCCTATAGACAATTTGAAATTTATATAGATATTTGTGGGCATAGAATTAATGGAATGACATTCTCTTTAAGAAGACTGATTGAATTTATGGGCCAGAGAGTCAAACACCTGAAAGCCAGAGGTCAGGGACCATCTGAAAACCTATTACAAAAAAGATGGATAGAATGTGGAAGAAAAAAAATTGTAAACCTTTGTATTAGAAGACGCAAAAGAGCTTAAAAAAATGTCCAGATAAACTGAGTTCTCAAACATTTAGACTTAGACTATTAAAGAAACCCATTCTCTCTTAATTAATCTATAGAATCAATGAAATTATGATCAATAGCTCAACTGGTTTTTCTGTTTGTATTCAAATGCATCTTAACAAATTCTGGGATGAATATAGAAATGTAGGGTCAAGAAACACCAAACTGATGCTGAAGAAGAAACAGGTAAGGATTCTGTCCTATGAAAGATCATGCCTTCCAGATGCCTGATAAACGAGCTGTCTCATCTCCGTATATGGAAAACCAAGAGCAGTGGCAGGGAACAGAGGCCAACAGTGATCGAAGTGTGAATGGGCACTCAGTACAACACACAGTTGGCATCTCGGATGACTGGAGAAGAGTGACAGGTCAGTAAGTGGTGCCGGAATGACTGTTCAAGCAAGTGTACATTCCATATTCACACTCTGCACATGATTCCATTCTTCACATTTTGTTCACGAACTAAAGCATTAAATGTGAGAACCGATGCTTCAAGCTTTTTAGAAAAAAAATAAAAGAGAAATTAAAAAAAAAAAAAATTATAATATATATATATATATATTATATATATATATATATATTGTACAAGATTATGCTACAAATAAAATCTAGACCCGTGTCCCCCACCCTATCCCCCCCACCCCACCCTAGCGCATGTATTCTGCCTAACATGGTTTTCATATCTAAAAGAGAAATTTTCATCGCCTTATGTTACAAAAAAATTTAAATCAAATCCCAAGTTAAAACAAAAACATTAAATATTAAGGATGAAACACATTTGACTACACTAAAATGAAGAACTTTAGTTAATTGTCTTATTGCTCTGACAGCATAGCTGATGAAAACAAATTAAAGAAGAAGGAGTTGATCAGGCTCATGGTTTGAGGGGATACAGTTCATGTGGTGGAGTGGGCCTGGTGGCAGGAATGTGAGACTGCTGGTGACACTGAGCCCACAGTCAGGAAGGAGACTCATGAAATTCTGAATAGGTTCTCAACTAGTTTTTCTGTTTGTTGTATTTTAATGGATCTGAACAAATTGGAGGATGAATATAGAAATGAAGTTTCCTGAATCCTGGTGCCAATCTGGTTTCCTTATTTTTTGTTACAAGTCATAAAAAAAGAAGTATAGAGAGGGTGAAAACGAATCCAGATTTGTACACATCACCCTGCTTCCTGGTGGCTACAGGGATGCTTGGTACCAGGTGTAGTGCCTACACTTGTCAGATGCCTCTTTGCAGACACACAGCCTGTGGGAGCTTCTCTTGCTACGAGCGAGCAGGTACAGTTCAGTCCTGCTAAGAGAAGGGGAACACAGTAGCTGCCTGCAGCTACTGTAGGAAATTGACCCTTCAGCCCACAGGTCAGTTGGTTACTTTTGTAACCCAACCTGAGAGGTACTTCCAACTCAGGTCCTTAGCCTGGGAAAATGGAACGTTTCCCATCTGGCCGTGCTTTCCACCTGCCCAAACACTGCTGGTCTCTGGACAGGAATTGCAGGCTGATGGCTGATGGTCTATCGTCAGCCTACGCCCACTCACAATTCACTTCACAGCTGTCGACCTGATAGGTCTCCATCCAGCCCCACACCAGATTACCAGGCTGGTGGTCTGATGCACCGCCGTCCAACCCACTGGCCATGACACTCGAAATCCAGGCCTGCTTTGGCCTGTATGTTAGAAGAAAAAAAGGCTAGGGTGCTGGGCGTAGTGGCGCACGCCTTTAATCCTAGCACTTGGGAGGCAGAGGCAGGCGGATCTTTGTGAGTTCAAGGCCAGCCTGGTCTACAGACTGAGTTCCAGGACAGCTGGGGCTACAGGGAGACCCTGTCTCAAAAAAGACCAAAAAAAAAAGAAAAAAAAAAAAAAAAAAGAAAGAAAATAATGCCAGGTAATTTTTGTAATGATGGTAATGGGGAATTTGCTTTATTGCCTGCATGCAACTCACTTTTTTATTTTATTTTTATTATTTATTTATTTATTTATTTATTATTATTTATTTATTTTTTTAGTGCATGAATGTATTGTCGCATGCAGGTCTGCGCACCCATGTCGTGCAATGCTGCGGAGGTCAGAAGAGGGTCTCGCATTACCCTGGAACTGGAGTTCTCCTGGAGTTGGAGTTACAGACAGTTCTCAGCCGCCATGTGGATGCTGGGGATCGACCCCAGGTCCTCTACAAGAGCGGTCGGTGCTCTTAACCGCTAGGCCATCCCTCCAGCCCCTCAACTCACTTTTATAAGCAAAATGATGTCAGCTCCCAGAGCCAATCACAGACCCCCAGTTCCAAACCATTGCATACTGCTGCTCCACCTAGCATCATGTGCCTGGGCCATGTTGCCTGCTTGCTCTTGGGATGGGGTCAGAGAAATCTCGTGACTCCCACATGATGCCCTGAGGGGTGCTAGCTGAGAACTAGCCCCTACTTCAAACTGGATCTGCGCACAACAGCCCAGGGGGCAGCAGGACCAGTAGCTCTTCTTGCAGAAGGCACATCTGTACTCTTTGCAGTTGCAGGAACCGGTGCAGAAGCAGGACCCATCGCTGCAGCAGGATCTATCACCTGCTGGCACAGGAGCAGTAAGGGTCCATAGTATGTTGAAGTGGCACCTAGAACTAGAAGAGAGGTGTACACAGAAGTGCTAGGAGGAGGCATGGTCTGATTTCCTCCCTTCCTCCCTTTTATTCAGTTTCATGTTCCAGCCGCGGGACAGCATTGCCAACATTCAGAGCGGGTCTGCCCTCTTCAGTTAAACCTCTCTGGAAACACTCTCACAGACATGGCCAAAAGGATGTCTCCTAGTGACTCAAGCTGATAAAGAAAATTGAACATCACACCTTCTAGTCATCAATGAGTTTGTAAAGAGGGGTGGTAAGACGGCTCAGCAGATAAGGGTGCCTGCTGCCCAGCCTGATGACAAGAGTTTGATCCCTGGGATCCACGTGGTGGAAGGAGAGAATGACTCCCACAGGTTGTCTTGTGACACTCACAAGCATGCTGTGGCACATCCAAACATTCATGCGGGTGTGCGCACACAAATAAGTAAACAAATGTAATGGAAAATTTAAAAAAGAACTTGTGAAAAAAGCTGCTTGTTACTCTAGTACCAGCAACTCATTGGGAGCTCTGTTATATAAAGTATAAAATGATAAGAAAATGACCACTCTACAAGTACATATTTTATATAAGAAATATATATGGTTAGAGAACCTGGGGGTGTGAATGAATATTTAACATCACCAGTATTCTGAAAAGGCAAATTAAAACCATAGTGAGACATCAGCTTATACTTGCTAATTTGACAAAAATTAAGAAGTTGGAGTGAGAAATTGTTGAAATTAAGAGTTAGAGGGAATGCGTATTAACACATTATTAGAAGTGGCACATCCCTAAGAGCTGATTCAGTATTACACTGCAAAACTATGTAGATTCCACAGCATTTGTATTCAGAGTCTTAAATCTTAGAGAAAAGCTTTCAATGTACAAGTGAATCAGGTGATTTTGATGAAATACAGATTCACATCCAACAAGAAATGAGCCTTTCTGGATGCTTAATGACCACACTTAATGCCCATACCAATTTGGCAGAAGGACTTAAGGGATAACTTTGTTCCTTGCCCTCAGAGGTAAACTAAGTCCCAGGGGACTATGCATGGGGGCATCTCTTGAAATGTCCAGCAAATGTGAGTTGCCAGTCTTCCTGTGCAGGGAGGTCTTGGAAATCCACTAATGGGACTTCAGCCAGTGTCCAGTCTATAAAGAGGAAAGTCTGCTCATGCTTCAAAAAGGGAAGCCTGGTCTATCAAGACCTGACTTTGTCCTTGAGTACATGGAACTGGAAAGTGAAAAGCCAAAAGGAGCCAGGGGCTACCTCCTCCCCCCCAAACCTGAGGACCAGATCCTCAACTGACCTTGAGAAAACAAAAACCTTAATTAATCTGGGCTAACTGTGTGGCCTTAAACATCCAAAAGGAAAGTATAACCAGAAATAAATAATTATTAAGGCCTGAGAAATTGTACTTCAGGTATAAAACTTGAGATCTTAGTAAAAAGACAAAAAGTAAAATAATAATAATAAAAGCACTATTGTTTTGCCTGTCTTCAATTCTTACTAACAAGTGCAGCTGCTCTATGGCTGCCACTGCTTTTGCCATCCTTCAAAGACATGAGACACAGCTTTTCAACCTTTCAATATGGACTCATGTCTCTCCAAGAATCCTCCAAACCTTCAGTGCCAGATGGGGACTGCTGAGACATCCAGCTTGTGGACTGAGCTACTACTGGGGTTTCAGCCTCTTCAGAGTATAGACTGCCATTGTTGGACTACCCAGGCTGTATCATGGAGACCAGTACAGGAGGATCAAGACAGGACGTGGTGCTTACTGAACTTGACTTGGTGACCATGGGAAGGGAAAACCCCAGTGTAGAGCACAAGGGCAGGACTGATGGTTGTTTGGGCTTGCCAAGGAGGAGCCTTCAAACATGACATCTTTCAGACTACTAAAAAAAAAAAGAAATCATAAGCTGAAGATGCTAAAAGATATATGTGGTATGCATATATGAATATTTTGGAGTGATGCAGATTGGAAGGAACAACAACAAAAACAACAAAAACAACAACAAAAGAACTGACTGAAATGGTGAACTTCCACTCAAAACAGTAAACTTCTGCATCGAAAATTTAAAAAGAGACTGAGAAAAAGATGAAAAACATGTTTGGCAGAATGCATGAGCTCTGGTGAGGTAGGGAGGGTAAGGAAGGGGGCATTGGTCTAGATTTGATTGGAAATTTTGTATGAAATGCACAAAGCTTCAATTAAAAAATTAGCTTTGAAAAAAAAAGAGTAACAAGAGACAGAATCTGGGAGGTGGAGGGACTCTCATGAAAGAGCTTTGTCCATCACTGAAATTAATTTGGGTTTTACTTAGACACAAATGGAAGCTTCTAGATACAATTGAGAGACCACTGGGAGCTTCTAAGCAGATACATGATGTCGTCTGACTCATAGATGACAGTTTCATTCTGGTTACTGTGTGGAGAACGGAATAACTGGAGGCAAGCGAAGCCTCAAACCAATATGGAAGCTGTTGTAAATAGCAAGCAGAAGACTAATGGAGCAGCTGGGGTGAGTGCTCACTGGACTCAAAAGTAAATACATCAGGACTGTGGAGGTGATGGAGATTTGGAAGAACTGAGGTTGAAGTCTAAAGAAAATGATTCCGTTTTGGCCTAAGTTCATGCAAAACTGTGGTGTTGTTTACTGAGTTGGAGATGGCTGGAAAGGCAAGTTCAGGGGAAGGCATGGGAATCACAAGATCATATTTGGGTATGTTTTATTCAAGATTTTTGAAAAGAGGAGGTGTTCAGTAGATAGTTGGGTATGCCAATCTGGAGAGAGAGAGAGAGGAGAGAGAGAGAGAGAGAGAGAGAGAGAGAGAGAGGTCTAGACTGGAGAAATAAATTTTCGGAGTCATCTTATTAGCTAGAATTACCACTTCCACAATGAGGGAGCCACAAAGAAAACCCACTGGAGGCTTTGAAGCAGATGTGATGTTATCTGATTCACAGGTAGCAGTATCTTTCGGGTTACTATGTTGAGAACAGACTAATTGGAGGGAAGAACAGCTGCAGGAAGGGCGAGAAGGATGCTGTTGTCATAAGACAGTCGGAAGATGATGGAAGCAGAAGGAACAAGACATCACTAGACTTTTAAAAATTTAAATCTTGATTGGAGAACTAATGGAGATTTTGAAGAACTGAAGTTGATATGTAAAAGAAATGATTATTTCTCTTCTAAGGTAATATAAAAATAATGATGTCATTTGCTGACTTGGACAAGACAGAGGAAATGGAATTTTTGGTTTTCCATTGCTATGAAAGACAAGATAATACATTAGGAAATAAACATACACAGGGTTGAAGCTTGGCAAGATGCAGTCTTTTTAACAATATAAATTCTCAAAAAATAATAAGTTCAATATTATCCCAATAAAAATTTTGAAGAGATTTTTTTGGTGAAATTTTACAAACTAACTGTAAAATTAATGAGTGAAAAAAATACACAAGTATAGCCATGTGGGTTTTTTTTTGGTATTTTTTGAGACAGGGTCTCCCTTTAATCCCAGCTGGCCTGGAGCTTGCTCTGTAGACCAGGCCGGCCTTGAACTCAAAGAGATCTACCCGCCTCTGCCTCCTGAGTGCTGGGAGCCATATGCTTTTAAAAATAAACAGAATGAATAAAAAGGGTATCAAACTTCACTAGGAATGAAGAGATCAATAATAGGTAATAAACATAATAGAATATTAAAACAGGAAAGGAAAAATGACCAGTGGAATAGAATCACGAGTGTAGGAATGAGCTCTGATGTTTATGAGGCATTATCTAAAATGCAGCTATTGATTTTAGAAAAACAACATTAAATTTATAATGTACATAATGTCATTTAAAAAACCCAAGTAGATTAAAAGAATGCCTATAAAAACAAAATTATAAAAACACTACTAAGAAGTTGTCAGAGAATGTGGTTTTGATTTTGTGGTGGATATGATCTTCTTAAAAACTACAAATGCTGGGGCTGGAGAGATGGCTCAATGGTTAAGAGCACTGGCTGATGTTGCAGATGACCAGGGTTTGATTCCCAGCACCCACATGGCAGCTAACAACCATCCACAACTCCAGTTCTAGGGGATCCCATGGCCTCTTCTGACCTCCATGGGTACTGCACAACATAGGTGCACTTATTTATACAATGCAGGCAATACACTCACACACATAAAATAAAAATAATAAAATATTTTTTAAAACTATTAATGCCTTAATAATAAGATATAAAATTTGTTTTACATTCAACAAATCATCAGACTTCTGAATAACATAAAAATCTCATGAAAACCAACATATCACTAACTTTCAGAATAATAAAAAAGAACATGTGGAAAAAACATAAAAGAAGATTATACCTAGGAAAATATACATGGGACATACTAAAGATGAGTGAATAGTGTTCAGATGTTATAAACGACCAATGACAATAAACAAGACAACAGTCCAAATAAAAACTAGGCCAAGAATACAAGAACAAGTAACAGAAGTTACAAATGGACTGTAAACACCTAAGATGATTGTACTTCTGGTAATCAAAGGAATGTGATCAATGGGGGAGGACATTTGTTTACTTCATTGAACCATTATTTTATGTTTGATAAATTATCTCTCTTACACTAAAAGTTATACCTTAAAACAATGAAATAAATCTGTATGTACAGATGCAAAAGGACTGTGGTTATAAAACCTGTTCTCATGCACATGCTAGGGATATACGGTGTTAGTTGTATTCTGTAGAGGAAAAATCTGAGATGGGTTTCCTGCCTAAGACTTCAGTGGGAAAGTGATCTCCTGAGAAAGGGGAAGAGAGATACAGGCTGGGACAGGGCAGGCAACATAAGACCTGCTCAGACTACCTGTGGGGGCACTCTAGAGCACAGACTGCCTCTGAGTGGGTCCCTTGAGCTCATTTGCATCCCTGTGACAGCTTACCACCTACCAAGTGTGCTCTGCCCCCCCCTCCCCAAGAAGGGAGGTAGTCACAGCTCCCTTTGGTCAAGGAGAATGGCTCAGAGGAAGGGAGCATTACTGTCTTGGACTCTAGTTGAATCATGAAGGAGCTCTGGAAAGAAGAGCACCAATTTCTGTTAAATACCCCCACTGACACTCCCTCAACACACATGTGCACAGATGTCCACATGTGCACATGCAAGAGCNTTCTTGATTTTTGGTATAATGAGTGTATGTATGAATACTTTAGACTAATATAAAATTAAAAAAATAGGAAAACGATATCAAGAAATATGATATGGCCCAGTAACATACCAGCTTTGTTTTCAGAAATAATTAATATTTAGTATAGGAAATGCAGTATCAGGCTAGTTGTAACTTAGCCTTTCTGGGTACTTAAAAACCATACTACAACGCCCATAACAATTTGGCCAAAGGACCTAAGGGTATAACTTTGTTCCTTGCCTCAGAGGTTCAACTAAGTCTCAGGGGACTCTGCATGGGGAGGAAATCTTATTGAAATGTTCTACAAATGTGGTTGCCAGTCTTCCTGTGTAGGGAGATGCTTAATAAGATCCACTAATGGGACTTCACAGCCAGTGTCCAGTCTATAAAAAAGTCTGCTCATTGCTTCAAAAAGGGAAGCCCTGGTCTAGCAAGTCCTGAATTTGTCCTCAAGTAGATGGAAATGCTAAATGAAAAGTCAAAAGAAAAAAAAAAAAAAAAAAAAAAAAAAAAAAAAAAAAAAAACCCAAGTAACACCTGAGGACCAAGATCCTCAACTGACCTTTGACCTTGAGAAAAAAAAATTTTGGTTAATCTGGACTAACTGTTTTGCCTTAAATATCCAAAAGGAGAGTATAACTGGAAATAAATATTTAGTAAGGCTTGAGAAATTTTACTTCAGGTGTAAAACTTGAGCTCTTAGTAAAAAAGACAGAAAGGAAAAAACAGAGCAGAGAGAGAAGCCACTGCTGTTTGGCCTGTCTCAGTTCTTCCCTGTAAGGTGCACCACTGTGGCTCTACTGCTTTTGGCCATTCCTATCACATATGAAAATAGATTTTATTTTTTTTTTTTTTCTGGCCTTTTTTTTTTTTTTTGGGTCTTTTTGAACCAGCTGTCCTGGAATTCACATCTGCTAAGACCAGGCTGGCCTTAGAACTCACAAATATCCACTGCCTCTCCTTCCCAAATGCTAGGAATTAAAGGCATGCGCCAACACAAAATAGAAATAGCAAAGACCCCGACAACACAGTATATATAGGTATCAAATTGCATGTCACAATCTTTAAAGAAATACTTATTTACAGCTTAGTCAATACTCACATATATAGGGCAGCACTTGTTGGACTGTGCAGATACAAGGGCATTTCAGCCGTCGTCCAGAGTATAGAACTGCCATTGTGGCACTAACCACAGGCTGTATCTGGACCAGTACAGGAAGATCAAGAGGATGCATTGCTTACTGATGTCTTTGGGTGCCATGGGAAGGGAAATCCCTAGTGTGGAGCACAAAGGGCAAGATTGATGGTTGTTTGGGCCTGCCAAAGAGGAGGCCTTCAAATATATCCTTAAGGAAAACATGACATCTTTTTAGCAAAAAAAGAAAGAACAGAATCTCCAATTCAAGTGATATGTGTGTGTGTATATGTATGTATATTTGCATATATATATAATATTTATAATAATACTATTTATATATATGCCCACAATACGAGTTGGAGAGAACAACAAACAAAGAAGTGGGGGGAAAAAAAAAAAACTCTAGAAAGACTCAGAAAAACAGATGCAAGAACATGTACTCGGTGTGGTCCGAGTTGCCAGGACACTCCTGGTGGGGTGGGGAATGGAAAGGGAAGTAAATCTAAGCTTGGATTGAAAAATGATGTAAGACTTACGAAAAAAGTTTAATAACAATAAAAAAGAAAAAATAAAATACTAAATCCATATTCAGTTTTTTTAAGATAATTGTAACTATGTGAAATAACACCATCCACCCCCAGACACCAAAATTATATGCCAGGATTAATTATGTGAAATAATCTACACTGTATTACCCAACAAACAAAACTCAACCTTATGATTAACAATAAAAAATATAAAAGGCTGGCTTATAATAGCAACATAGAAATTAAGTCATCCTTTGTTTAATTGGGTTTTCTATCTTTCTCTTATAGTCCTTAATATGCAGACCAGGGTCTCCCCCTGTACCCCACAGCTGGCCTAGAATCTCCACCGCTCTGCAAGACCAGGCTTGCGCAGTAATATCTCCACGAGATCCACCTTACCATGACTGCACCCATAGTGACTAGATTAAAAGACATAACACCAACCAACACCTGGCTTAAAGAGAATTGGCTATCTTAAGACTATGAAGCCTGAGTGCAGGGAAATATGAAACACAAGGTCCATCACGCAGAGCCCAAGCCGGGTGCTCGTTAAATCAATACAATCGAGAGAAATTCAGCAATAGCTGTCGCATACCTGCTCACACTACCAACCAAACATCAGTAAAGAAATATAATTTACTAAATTAAGTAGATTAGTTATCAATACTATCTAAGATTGAACCACTCCTGTGACTTACTTAGTGATCTGTCTAACTAAGGATGCTTTCATGGCGAGAACTAATATCAAACCTTTTCGGAGGAATACAACTAATCAAGCATTAAGAAACATATCTCTTCAAGCCGAATCTAGTTATTAACGTATAGCTGTATCACTGATAGATCTACATAGTTTAATACAGACTAGTAAACACAGAATCCTACAAAATTTATTCATATAACTCACATAACATCGTGGAAAAAGGATCATTAAAATGTTCAAGAATCACACACGGCAACATCTCTCACCGAACGAATAAGGAACCCTGAGTAAGTAGTTTAGATGAGCCTTTCAGAGAGTATACTAGTAGTCTTCTTGCTCTGAGCCTTTTATCATTCCTGAATTATGGAGTTTATTCTTATAGGTTTACTTATGGTTTCATTCAAGAGACCGGTCGCGGTTGGTTCATCCAACGTAATCTAGCTCCAATGCATATTCATGTCTTATTCTTAGCCCTCTCTCTCGTAAAAGAACCAGTCAGTGGAACATATTTGTATGATTCTCAACAAAAATCCGCCTGCTCTCGCCTCCCAGTGCCAGGCCTAATAAAAGGCGTGCACCACACAACAACCCCTGGCTTATTCTTTTTGGCTAAGAAAAGACAGTCGCATTGCAATGCATTCTGAAAGGATAATCTAGATGAAAATTCTTCACATCTGCAAATCACCTTTAGTACCATCCCCTTCATTAATAATATAACTTTTTAACCTCATAAAAAGCAAAACAATTGAGAAAAGAGAATAAAAACTCAGAGCAAGCTGCTAAACAATGAGTGAAACAACTATACATAAATGTTACAACACAAGTGGCATTAAATTCAATGATCGAGTATGTTCACAGAACGGAAGTATATACAATCTTCTTTCTTAATAACTGGCTTTTGAAAAAGGCAACAGTGATAAAATTATCCCTGACATGCTATCGACAAACGAATTAGAGAAAGCCAAAACCACATTATTAGAAAAGGACTTTAAGTAAGACAAAACTCACAAATCAGACCCATCGGATTGTTTTCTCACAAGAGTTAAGCTTCAAACCAATTGTGATCTAACAATACCACATCTGTTCAACTTTTCAACAAATGCTAAGCAATAACTAAGATCCTCTGGGTAACTTCTAATGTTTCTGAAGACTTAATCTTACAGTTTAGGCAACATTGACATGCTGATATTCTTACATAACAGACCATCCCTGCATTCCCTCGCTTACTGCTCACTTCCGGAACATATTATTGGTCTCATATTGAGCCGATCAAGAAACTTATATAACTCATCCACTGTTGGTATATCTACTTGTACATCTCTATCATTCCGCAGTGGCGGATTCTGGAGCGCTCTGTCAATCAAGAAAAAAAAAAAGGCAGAATGTTGGCAATAAATATAAGTATTAAGTACAAAATACACATCACATAAATCCAACCACCTAAGTACGAGTATCAGCAAAATTATATCACCTACTTCAATCAATTGATTGTGGAATAAGATGAACTAGTTTCTAACGCTAGAACTAATCAAATTCATCCATTTGAGTTTTAGGAACCCGTAAAAAAAACTACGTAAGCATTCAAACAACACAAATCAGAACAATGACAAATATTCAAACAACTCCTACACAAAAAAAGCTAATACCAACTAGGAATTGTCACTCATTTTTTTAGTGGAAATGGGCCAACTCATGTT
Source organism: Rhizomys pruinosus (assembly GCA_009823505.1). Lineage (NCBI taxonomy): Eukaryota > Metazoa > Chordata > Mammalia > Rodentia > Spalacidae > Rhizomys > Rhizomys pruinosus. The sequence goes on from VZQC01009134.1 coordinate 87,604, forward strand.
CATAACTATCATCATATACTTTTTATTGTGTTTTACACTGACTTTTGTCAATGATCTCCTAGCAAGCAACGCCCCTAAATTCCATTTTAAAGCCATATCTAATTCATGATCTTCTTGGCCTGGATTCATTCTAAATTATCCCTTTGCGCAAAAAAGTTCTAAAATTTCCACTTAATGATGCAGACTTCCAAAATTAATAATGACAGGAACACACATACAAGGTTCAATTTCATTTATGTCACAAGTCTTCCACAAGGCATCCCCATTCATTACAATGTATCTGAAAGTAAATGTTGCATAACACTGCCTAACACACTGTATTTCAAGTCCTTGTCTCCTTGAATAGCTACCCATTATTGTATTTTATGTTTTTTTATATATAGTCCTACTTTTACCTACAAAAACTCTTAAGGTGGCTGTTAGACCTTAAGTCATTTGTTCTCACCTGACCACCAACAAATTATAAACAAATATTTGTAAGATAAATTTTTCTGTACAGTTCTTTTTAATTTTTAAAATTACATTTTATTTATTTTGGGAGGGATGTATATGCCATACTGCCCATGTAGAGGTCCAGAGGACAACTTGTAGGAGTTGATTTTCTCCCAGTACCATGTAGATTCTGAGGATCAAAGTCAAATCAAAGTCAAAGGCATGGAAGCAAGCATCTTTACTGGCTAGACACTTCCATTACATTCATCTAGGTTCATAGTCAATTCCTTTTTAGTAAGCTACGGCAACACAAATTGATCACATACTCTTCCCCACTGCTAGACCAACAAGCTCATTCACGAAACTACGCACTGCCACCTAGGATACAGAAGAAACTGTTTTCCAAAAATGATATCCTTTGTGAGTTCAAGAGGCCAGCCTGGTCTACTAGAGCTACAAGGAGATTCTGTCACAAAAAGACAAAAAAAAAAAAAAAAAAAAAAAAAAAAAAAAAAAAAAAAAAAAAAAAAAAAAATAAAAATAACTAAATTAAAAATAAAATAATATTAAGATTAAGAAAGAACGGAAGCCTATTATCCCTGACACTTTTAGTTTTCTTCAATGATAAAACCAACAGATATTTTCTCTCCCTTCCTTCCTTTTTTTGGGGAGGGTCTTTTCTGAGACGGGGTCTCACCCTATACCGCACTGGAATGGCTGGAACTTACTAATGAGATCCGGGTGGCCTGAATTCAACACAGATCTGCCTCCTCTGATATTCCAGTGCTGGGATTAAAGGCATGTGCCACCCAACACCCGGCTCTTTCTTAGTACTTTTCATATGCATGGTAATGCGAAACTATAAGGACGTTTTTCCCAATAATCAGGTTAAAGAATAGTGCTAAGCAAACAGGCAGTGGTGGCAGCGGCACCGCCTTTTAATTTACCTAGTACTTGGGAGGCAGAAGGCAGGCAGATCTTTGTGTAGTTCAATGCTCACGCCTGGTCTACAGAGTGAGTGTCGCGGACAGCTGGGCGACTTAAAGGGTAGAACTGACTCGACTAAGACAATTCCAGACACACATCCCCACATCAACACCACACACACCACATATCAGCTCTAAACACCAACCAAACAAAAAATAACATTATCCCAAATAACCACAACACATGCACAACACCAACAATCACATCCAAGGCACACGCCCACCGCCAGCAACACAAAGCACCGCACAAAAAAATAAATGCATAAAATGATTTATGCCCAACAAACAAACGAGAGAACCATTAACACATAAGAACTTTCTTCTTTTTTGGATGTTAGCACCAAATCTCTCTCTCAGACCAACGACCAGTGTAATGAGTCTATAAACCACTAACACCCGGACTCCCTATGAAGGTTTCACATGGGCATCGACTCTCGCCTCCATCAATAATTATTTCCAATGTCACCTAAATGAGACAAGACAACCAAATTAAAGCAAGTAACGAACTCTTTATGTATGCTCTCAACTACAGCCTTTATCCAAGCACTCGTACATGGATGTGCACACTATCTATCACACTAGCACTGGGAGGCGGGCAAGCAGATTGGTGAGAAATCTAAGGCTGGCCTCGGCTGCACAGCAGCAAGCTCCAAGGCATCAGGTGGGCTAGAGCAGAGACCCCTGTCCTCAAAAAACTAAAATTGCACCCCCAAGACTAAAAAGTTCAATGTTAAAATAATTTAGTTCTATGATATCTGGTATTTGTACAACGAGTTCTGCTTTATGTACTTCTATACTGTACCACTTCATCCATGCAATATCCCTATGGAGACCAAGAAGAGCACGACTGGAATCCCTGGGAACTGCAGAGTTTATGGAATAGTTGTTGCCCACCAGTGGTGCTGGGAAACTGAACCAGGGTCCTCTGCAAGAAAAGCTAGTGCTCTTAATGACTGAGCCCATTTCTCTAGCCCATCAGAAAGTACGTTAGTCTTTTCTGTAATAACTTCAACAAATACACATAAAACATATAGTTCTCTGAGCTTGGCAAAGGTATCGTTTAATTTTGTTCATCAACCAACAGATAAAGACTCCTTGGGCTGGCATATGACTGGCACATCGATACGAAATCCATAGTCAAATCACGGGTGGATAACTAATGGACCATAAGCACTAGTCACATGCTGAGCAGAAGTCTATTATAGGGAGTTTTTTGGTAAATGAACTCTTAGGGCTTAAATAAAAATTGGAATTTAGATAGGTCTGGAGAGATGGCTTAAGAGCACTGATTGCTCCTTCGGCAGACAAGAGTTGCATGGCCTGGTGGCTAAGATGTCTTAGGCAGGCCCATGGTGGTGGCATGCCTTTAATCGGCTAGCATGCCGATGAGGCAGAGGCAGGTGGGTTCTGTGAGTATCAAGGCCAGCCTGGTCTATACGCAATCAATTCTAGCAAGTGGTAAAATAATACCATACACATACATTACATACATACATACCATACATACATACACACCACACACACCTACACTCTTAATAAACCAAATGTCTTAAACATAAAAAATTAAATGTTCAAATATCCCCAACCCCCAGATTTTTTCAAACATTTTAATTAAAATAAGTACCTTTTAGGGTAAGGTTAGACACAAGTAGAAGCTGGAGAGATGGTCAGCAACAGTATAAGGCATTACTGTCCGCGGCTCTGACAGCGTGTATTCCAGAATTCCAGTATGCCAAGCAGAACCACGTGCTGTGAATGTTCAAGGTCACCCTAGACTCTACAGAGCGAGCCTCAGGCCAGCTGGGAATAAAAAAAAAAAAAAAAAAAAAAAAATACCCAAAAAAAAAAAACATTAAAAAGAAACAAAAAAGTTATAACTAGATCAACAATGAGAAAGCTTCTTAATTATGTATGGTTTTTCTACCAGAAGGGGTATTTTTTTTAATAATACCCTTTATCAAACAAATGAGAAGTTACTTTTAGAACTGCAGAATTGATCTTAAGAGCTTCAAGTCTTATCTTTCAAAAAAAGTCTTTAAAATGAAAGCTAGATCGCGGGGCTGGAGGAGATGCCTCAGCAGTAAAGAGCGCCGCCTGCTCTTGAAGAGGACGCGGGTTCGATTTCCCAGCAACCACATGGTGCTAAGAACCATCTTAACTCCCGTTCCCGCAGGAATCCACTGAAGACCCTCTATGGCCTTCGCGTGGCACCACACCGTCATGAAATATGGGTGAACTTCCAACCTTAAGTGCAGACAGTGACAGCTCAATACACAAAATACTAATTAAAAAAATAATATTTTAAAAAATGCTAGATCCAGATGGGCATAGTGGTTCATTGCCTTTAATCCCTAGCACTCCTCTGGGCCTGTCTGTGGTTCAAGCCAGCCCTGGTCTAAGATAGTGGAGTTCCGCGCACTAGAAATGGACAGCTTGAGGGGCTTACGGGAGACCACCTGTCTCTAGACCTAAGAACCAAACAGCTTAGATCCACAAAATAGAGTCTTGGGGTGCCACAATATGTACTCATATAATCTTACATCTACCCCTCAGCCTAAGTCTCTGTGTATATCTGAGGCCAGCCCTTGGTCTAACATAGTGAATTCTCAGGGGTTGCTAGGGGGGCTAACCAAAAACACAAACAAAACCAATGGAAAATTAAAAAGGGCCCCAACACCTTCAATCAGACTCCCCTTCAGATAAACAAATTCTTAAAATCCGGGGCCCCTAAATAAATACACTCTTTGGGTTTTATTTAATGACAAGACCCAAACCCATAAGACTTTTCACTGTTAGCTCTCTAAAGGTCCAAAATTAAATAGTTCACTTGTTTCCCCCCTTGGAACCCAGGGTCTTGCGTTAATTATCCGATAGGCCTGGGCAGGGCCATTACTAAATCATTGTACTAAGACCAACACCTGGCTGACATGGCACTACATTAAAAAAAAAAATAACCACCTTCTAATATGACTCAGTCTGTTGGTGTGATACTTCTGGTTTATTAATTTCATTTTCAACACAAGATCTCTTGCGAAGACAATTCATATACCCAGGACCACTTAAAAGGCAGGCTACAGCTTTAATGGTAATTAAACAACAGAGCCAAGAAACAATTTAGTCAGGACTAATAAGAAGGGAACATAATATGGATCTATAGATCTTCAATTGTATTTTAGGACTTTTGTACCAAAAAAAAAAATTTAACACAACAATTAAAGAACCTTATACTTAAATGCTGTGCAACACAACCTTTGCAACTTTCCACAAGACCAATTAGCGCGTATGATGTAAAAACACAACTACCTACTAAAGATTTTGCTTGTGCTCTGACCAAACATGGTGGTCAGACCGTGGTCCTCGATCATTCTGTCAGCTATGAAAGCTAATTACTAAGTTTATAATCACAAGTATGTTCAATAGCATATCAAAGCACTGGAAGCAATATATTTGAATCCTCACTGAAAACAGTAAGAATTTGAGGAGTAAGCTTGGCATGAATCTCTGATAAGGGTGGATCCACTAGCTTTTTTAGTTCAGCCAGTTTGACTGTTGAGAAACTGTTTGAATAAAAGCCAGAGTGAGGCCCAGGTCTGGAGCACAGCTCCTGAGACAGATGATTCTTGGAGTTTGTGCCACTCTTAAAACTAATGCTGCTGGACGGGGCTGGAGCGATGGCCTTAAGCGGTTAAGAGCGTCGACCGTTCTTGCAGAGGAGCCCCGGGTTCGACATCCCCAAACCCAAATGGCGGCTGACAACCGTCTGAAACTCAATTCCGGAGAACTCCAGTTATCCAGGGGGTCGCGAAACGCCTCTCACTTCTGACTCCGCCGGCATTGCACGCTCACGGTGCCAACAGACTTGATGCAAACACATACATTCATACACATAAGGAATAAATTAAATTAAAAAAAAAAATTAACAAAAAAAAAAAACATAATGCTGCTAGAGGCTTGGTGGTCTGCAACGCCTTTAATTCAACGCATCTAGGGAGGGACGAGGCATCGCAAATCATCTTAGGTTTTGTGAGTTCAAGCCCGCCTGGTCCTACCATAGTGAGCTCCAGCCACCTGGGGTATAAGGAGACCCTGCCTCAATAAACAAAAAACAAACAAAAACAACAACAACAAAAAACTAATCTAAGAGTAAGGGCGGTAATTTATAATTTCCTTATGTTTATTAATTATATTGTAGTATGACATTGTAATTCCCTGGAATGTATGATAATTGTCCTATGTCCTACAATGCTAGTGGAGGTTAGAAGAAGGAGTCAGATCCACCTGAACTGGAGTTAGAGAGGCTGTTAGCACACACATTGTGGGTTTCTGGGACAATGAACCTGGTTCCTTTTGAAAAGCAGGCCAGTGCTATATAAACCACTAAGACTCTCTATATCTAGCCCCAGGACTGATCATATATCTATATTATTACACAAGCTTATGTAATGTGGCTATTTGATGTCGTAAGAGAAGAGAACCCTCCAATTTTGATAACTCAAGGTCAAGAAATCAAAGCAACAAGAGAAGTCCTGAAGAACAAGGGAAACAGTAATGTCTCAATGTATACAATGTATATAACATGTCATACATTAATACATTGTATACATTGTATGACACTGTATACATTGTGTAACACTGGGTCCAGGGCTTAGGTGGCACCAGGGTGCCAACTCATGGAAAACTCCTGAGGAAAGGGGAATTACTGATTGTTCCCAGTCATACATGAGGGTGGTAGGACAGCAAGCACAAGGCTTTGTAGTAGCTTGTATCACCATGCTTTAATAATTCTTTTTGGGCGAAGGCTGCGAGAGATGAAAAACACACAACAAAATACCTTCCACACTATATCACAAGCTCCACATACTGTAAGGGAACTGTATTTAAACAACTACTTTTGAACGCACAAGAAGTGTACCTCTTCAAATTTTTCACCTTTCAACAGGTAAATGGGGATCTCTTTGGTCTCAAATACACATTGTGGCGACAGATGCACAACCAATGAATGCATTTACTTAAGGAAGCAGCAAATTATGAATTTTAATCAACACAAATTTTTTTTGTTTTGATTTTGTAGCTCACTGGGTCTCCCTTAGCCCCAGCCTGGGCCTGGATTTACTCTGTAGACCAGGCTCGGCCTTGAACTCCAAAGATCCACCTGCCTCTATCGCCCCCAGTGCTGGATTTAAAGGTGTGTGCCACACACCTGGCCTTCAAAGGCAAGTTCCTCTAGCTGCCCCAATGTGGGTCGCTGGGAATCACAAACCTGGGTCCTCTGCAGAACCAGTTGGTAACTCTTAACTGCTGAGCCATCTCTCCAAGCCCGCATCGACACAAATTTTGGAACCTTTAAATTTTACTGAGAAATATTTTCCTGGTATTCTAACCATGGGAGAATTAACTCAGAAACTTAGTGACCAATTAAGTAATTCTTCTAAAAGATTTCAAGTTTGGGGCTGGAGAGATTGGACTCAGTGGTTTAGAGCCTGAGCTGCTCTTCCAGGGGCCCCAAGGTTCAATTTCCAGCAGCCACCTGTAGAGTGGCTCAACAAAGCAAGTCCACTGTAACTCCAGCACTGCACTCATGTGCACAAAACCAGAACAGACTCATCTACACTATAAACATATTTTTTAAATAATTCAACTGAAGCATTTAGATCTTTGGAACCTGTAAGACCACAGTCAACCTGGACCTGGAACCCCCGAAGTAGTCACCCTTGACCACCATCCTACTTGGGGAAGACAAGGTAGCTGTAAATACTTCCGCTATGGCCACTAGTTAAGAAAGAGAAAAAAAAGCCATGTTTTGTGCTCAAGCTGTTTGGTCTTAAACAACTCACAACCCCTCACCTAACCTACCTCTAAAGGCAGCTCATACCCTGTTTTGTTGTACTTCTCACCATACATCCTATTGCTTACCCTCTTTCAAAGCCTGCCAAGCAGCGCACACTGTATGTTGGTTGTATATGGCTCTGTGAAGTAAGGGCACCCAAACTGCCACGGCTAAAAAAATAAACTCGACTTCCTTTTATGGGAGTCCTGAATACGTTTTGCCCAGCCAGGGTCTCCTTGATGTATGACCTAACAGAACCAATTAGATATGGGCAGGCATATCAAAGGAAAAACAAAGGCATACTACAAAAGAACCTCTAAACAGAAGCTTTTTGAACACCACCACTAATTCTCCTGCCTTCCACTGAGTTCCCTTCCCTGAGGTCAAAGGTCATGGAAGAAACTAACTTGGGAAAGTACCTGTTTTGGCAGCTACAGACACTAATAATGTGCTTTTAAAAAGCTGCCCTATAACTCCATGGCTATCTTTCTCTGAGAATCAAGTATTTTTTTTTCCCCATTTCAACAAACTCCTTTGGGTCTTTTTGGTGTTCTGAACACTTCTCTATGAAATACCAACTGAAGATTAATGTGGGTAAATTAAAATGTGGTTTAATTTCTAAAAGAGAAAAGCTAGTCTGATATCCCCTTTAAAGAATCTGCCAGGTGTGGTGGTGTTTTAAGGCCAGCACTCCGGAGGCAGTCAGGGGGATCTCTGTGGTCAGCCTGGTTCACCAGAATGAGTTCTAGCCGAGCTGGGCTACAGGGAGCATCCCTGTCTCAAAAGACAAAAAGAGGAATTCCCTTTCCTGTATCATACTGGCTTATGAATTATAAATTTCTTAAAAAGGGGAAGGGGGATCCAAAGGTAATGTTTAAGGGGATTTTACAATTTAACCACAAGGATGTCAAGATCCTTAACTTACAATCATTAGAAATTTAGAAATTGGCTGTCTTCCATTATACAGGTGAGATCTATATTTTATCCAAAAATTTTATGAACAATGAGTCCTGCAGACAGGATCAAATTAACCAGGCAAAAAAATAAAATTAAGGAAAAAAAAATTGCATCAAGGGTAATGAAAGCAGCAAATACTACAATGAATAGGCTCTAACTTCTTGTGGGGTGCGCTAAAATGAAGAAGGAGGATGAGCTACACGGAAATTCAGGTCTTGTTAGTGAGAACAGCTTAAACTCTGACCAACGGCCATCTTTTATTTCATGCGTCCTCACCAATCAGGCAAAGGAAAAATAAAGCTTAAACACACAGCAAAGAAGGCGAAATTAAGCAGCGAGGTAAGAAGACAATTTCCATAGCCCTTATCCACTTGACATAGAAATCCAAAGAAAATTGTAAACTTGAGAATAATTTTAAAATAGCCTCTTATGGGGACTATCAATATAAGAAAAAGGCAAATTGCCTCCAATTACAGACACAAGCTAAGTCATTGGGGGTGTATGTCTTCAAACATCTTGTCACCCCAAATATAGCCAGGGAGAAACTCAAGTTAGGAAATAGTAAAGGCAGATACTTTTGTTGGCTTGATTCTCCTTGATTATAAGTGCTATAATTAGCACATACTCATGAACTTATAAAATTTAAAGATATCAGAGAATGACCCTTCAAAATAAAATATCCTGACTTTTGTCACTTCCTGTTCCCAATTTAAGACCTAGTAGATTCAATTTTAAAAGAAGCAAATGCCATTTAAAATGTTAGTAAATTGCTGTTTGAACTTGTTGAGAAGCTGGTTCTGGAGAGCCATTTGGCCCTGCCACTGATAGACCAAGCTTGTTTTTCTCAAACTGTCCTCCAAAGGCTCATGAGAGGCTGACTCCCTTACTCAAAGAAGAGGAAGACAAAAGCAGGTCTATCATAAAAAGCATCTGTGCCATTGCACACAAAGGAACATAATATTATTAACAGAAGTCATTATTACTTATTTTGTGATATAAAAGATTTTGATGGATAAAATCAGTTCAAGATCTCTATTTTGCCACCTAAACATGTCTTTTTGGGATGAACTCCACCAAATTTCTCTCACCTCAGGCTAGCAGGAGGAGGATTGGGGACCCAACCTTAGTTTGCCATTTCCAAAAAACTCTTAAGGGAACAAGCCAGCTTCCCTCATTAGTCCTAAAACAAGGTCAGAGAATTTATTTTAAGCATAAAACTTAAAAATCCCCACATTTAATGGGAGCCACTCTTAAAACTTGTGGTATCCTAAAATAAGAGGCAGGCCAGATCCATCTAGTCCAATTTTGTTGCTTTTTTAGATGTGATAGGAAACGTTAAAAAGATCTGTAAACTTTTGGGAACCCATTTAAAAATAATTTTAGTAAATTCAGAAACTAATATGTCAAATTCGAGTTAAAAGTTTATTTTAGCCCTTCCCAGAAATCCAGCTTACACTTTAACTGAATTTCAGTTAATTGTTCATTTTTGTGAAATCAAGCACTAGTATGTCATTAAGGCAACTTATAAGAGGTAGATACTGCTTAGTACCACATCAGAAAAGTTCTGATAGTAAATTCAATTATTAATGCTATTTGTCTCATGGTATTAAAGACATCAATTTAGAAAGAGAAAAGTAGTTAGACAGGCGAGGTAAGAGATAGAATTTTGATTTGTAAAAGGACTTAGGTATGATTAAGATGGCTGGATGTAGCTGGGCGTGGTGGAGTGAGTGCATCCTTTTTCTTAGCACTTGGGAGGCAGTAGGCAGGCGGGTCCTTATGTGAGTTCAAGGATTCAGCCATGGTCTACAGAGTGTAGCTTACTAGGACAGCTAGGGCCTTACAAGAAGGAGTTACCCTGTCTCGAAAAAGACAAAAAAAAGATGGCTGGATGTTTCTAAACTGAAAAAGAGAAATAAGAAAACCCCTTTCTATGTTATAAAAGGTTGAGTAAAGTGTATTTACATAGGATAAAGATATGTATAATTTTAAATTTTCTAAAATCAAAGTTCAAGCATACCTCTATTTAAAACAATGGAATTATGAATCTAATCTTGCTAACTATTAGAAGGACTGATTTAAAAAAAAGTTTTATTAAAGTTTATTAAAGAGCATTTAGCTTTGGTATTGTACAACTCTTAAAAGGCCAGCCTGGTCTACAGAGTGAGTTCCAGGACAGCTGGGACTACAGGGAGACCCTGTCTCCAAAAGACCAAAAAAAGCCCAAAAAACAAAAAAAAACCCCAGATACTAAGCCAGGCATGGTGGTGTACACCTTTAATCCCAGCACTCAGGAGGCAGAGGCAGGTGGATCTCTGTGAGTTTAAGGCCAGCCTGCTCTAGAAAACAAAAACCAACCAACCAAAACCAGATACCAAACTGTTATAACTATTTTTCTAGTGTTTAATGACCAATATCTAAGTTCACTTTCCTGATGTATGCTCTCAAAGCCCATACTGTTAGTGATTTTAAAGACTGCCTTTTTAAAGATTTGCCATTTCTGTATATACTTTATAACTAAAGTGGAAATCCTCATTCAGAGCATGATCAATAGCCCCACTTTCTATCAATATTGGGTAAATAACACAACACAACTCATTAGGAAAATAATTCCTATTACTTACATATTTCATTATATATATATCTTATTATTAGTCTTTTTTGTTGTTGTTGCTGTTATTTTTGAGAAAGGGTCTCCCTTTAGTCCCAGCTGGCCTGGTGCTCACTCTGTAGACCAGGCTGGCCTTGAACTCACAGAACCGCCTGCCTGGGATTAAAGGTGTGCGCCACCATACCTGGCTCTTTTTTTGCCTTTTTGAAACAGGGTCTCAGAGATGGCCTAGAGGTTAAGAGCGCTGACCGCACTTACAGAGGACCCGGGTTCGATCCCCAGCACCCACATGGCGGCCGAGAGCAGTCTGAAACTCCAATTCCAGGAGAACTTCAGTTCCAGGGGAGTCCGACACCCTCTCTGACCTCCGCGGCACTGCACGACACGGGTGCACACACTTGCATGCAGACAGTACATTCATACACATACAGAAATAAATAAAAATTAATAAAAAAAATTTAAAGAAACAGGGTCTCCCTTTATTCCCAGTTGGCCTTGAACTCACAGAGATCCCCCTGCCTCTGCCACCTGAGTGCTGGGATTACAGGAGTGCACCACCACACCCAGCTTATTAGTCTTTACTAAAGATATAAATCTATTTGTGCTAAATGATTTACAAGCTTCATCAAAAAACTTTACTTACAGCTAGCCCCAGATGAAATTTGGCTAAATGTTTATTTATTGGATATATTGTCACACTCATTTTTTTGTTAAGCCTCATAAATAACAATTGTCTGCTACATTAAATCTTTTCAACAGCTTTTAGGTATTAGCAATTGACTTCAACCTTCCCTCAGAATTCCCAATTCAGTCTTTTCTCCAGTTTTGCTTCTCTTAAAGAAGACAGTAATTTAAATTTTCCCTGCTACACTGTGACACCTAAGTACTCTTCTATTATAGCACTTATACTTAGAAGCTAAATTTCAAGCAAAAACAACTTTCTCAGATGTAATTAGATTTAATTATTTTTTAAATTTATTTTTGTTCTTTTTGAGACAGGGTATCCTTTAGTCCCAGATGACCTGGAGTTCATTATGTAGACCAGGCTGGCCTTGAACTCACAGAGATCCACCTGCCTCTGCCTCCTGAGTCTTGGGATCATCTGTTATTAATTTTTATTTTTATTTTTTTAAACTTTTTTTTTAAACTTTATTTTTGTATGTGTATGAATGTACTGTCTGCATGCAAGTTTGTGCACCCGTGTCGTGCAATGCCGCGGAGGTCAGAAGAGGGTGTTGGNTGGGCTAGAGGTCTGTCTATCTTGTTTATTCTTTCAAAGAACCAACTTTTGGATTCATTGATTTTTGTTTTTTGTATTCTTTTCTTTGTTTCTATTTCATTGATTTCTGCTCTGATTTTTGTTATTTCTTCCTATCTGTTGTGTTAGGTTTCATCTGTTGTCTCTCAAATGTTTTTAGTTGAAGTGTTAGATCGTTCACTTGTGCTCTTTAGCACCCAAGGCTATAAACTTACCTCTTAGGACTGCTTTTAAAGTATCCCATAGGTTTTGTTGTGTTGTATTATCATTATCTATTTGTTTTTAAAACTCTTTTTCCTTGCAGCAATGGTTGGATAATGTTTCCTCTTTAAGAATTTTAGAATGGTTATTTCTAACTAATACACCTAAATGAACAATGTTTGCATCCCAAATCAACAAAGAATTAACTGCTCTTATTCAATGCTGTTAAAGCAGAGCTATCTCATTCACTGGACAAAATCTTGGTATTTATCCTTCCATGTCTCCAAACAATTTCAACTTTCTTTTTTTTGAGACAGGATCTCCCTGTAGCCCCAGCTGTCCTGGAACTCGCTCTGTAGACCAGGCTGGCCTTGAACTCACAAAGATCTGCCTGCCTCTGTCTCCCAAGTGCTAAGGTGTACACTACCACGCCCAGCTCAACTTTCTTTTACAGAGGGCAGAAAAATGGCAAATAACTTTTGCTGCTTTTCAAGTCAAAAGTTTCCTGTCACTTCCTTCCATGTGAATTTCATTACTTCCTAGACAATAGTTTCTTCCATAAATATATATCCCATTTCTAATGCATTAACAAACTTATTTTTTCTGTTAGAAAAATAAATTAGGTAAAGGAACCATACATGATACTGGAATATGGTACTCCCATCACAGTACTACTGTTTCAAGCCACCTTGGCTCATTCCTTAGTCCTTTTTTTTTTTTTTAAATCCTCCTTCATAAATTGACAATTCTCCGTTTATTTAATAGCATTTGATCCCATACAGAATTACCTGGCATCCACAGAAAGAACTCATCATACTGTCTAGTGATGTCTTTTCAGTTATCACAGGTACAATCTCAATGATGACTACCAATCCTTAGGCATCATCATCTTGAGAAGTCAAACTCCCAGTTATTCATCCTAATGAACTTTGGCAGATGGCAGTAACTTACATCAATTCATTTGGTCATTTTAAATTGGCTCATATATATCTTAATACTTTTTAAGGTTTTAATTTTCCAACTGCTTGCACTGTTTGAAGGACTTATTAACTGCTTGCTCTGTAACAAGGGATCCCCAAACAAACAAAAACAGTTGTCCTGCCCATGTATCTAAAACTGTTCTCTTTTTGCCAATTCTGCTAAGTTCCTCTTATGACATTCCTTTTACTACCCTTAAGTACAAGTCATAATTATACTAAATCATGTATTATTAAAAAATTAAACACATAAACAGGTGGGAGAATTAAGGATTAACTACCCAGGAACAAATTATACTTCCTATTTTTTAAAAAGAAAAAAATCAAATTTTAAAGTTTTAAATTGTTTCTCTCAATGTATCCTTTTCCCCACAGCATCTGCTGGAAAAGCATCTTAAAAATATGAAGTTTTATCCAAACCTGGTTTTATATAAACTAAGTTAAGGCCCAACTAATGGCTAGATACTGTTCCTCTCATTAACTGCAGTCAAAGCTCCACATCTATGATTTCTTCTGGGTTCTCTGGAACCAGAAGGATACTTCTCTTGAATTTTAACTTCATGAATAACTTTCCTGGTCATGAGCTGCCTCCTGGAAATGCCGTCCTGCCGGTTGTCACCTACTCCAGAGACCTAAGGTGACATCAATGATGACAAAGCTGCTTCTCCAGCACCGCACACTAACCAGCCCACTGCCAGTGACTACTATCTTCATGGACATCCTTCTCTCAATGAAAAGAATGACTTTTCCAGTCATTCTTTTACAAATGTGTACATGTAGCTGGGTGTGGTGGCACACACCTTTAATCCCAGCACTCAGGGAGGCAGAAGCAGGCAGATCTCTGTGAGTTCAAGGCCAGCCTGTGAGTTTCAGGATAGCTGGAGCTACAGGGAGACCCTGTCTCAAAAAGACCAAAATAAATAAATAAATCCCACCAAATACGGACATGCATCTTCATTTATAAAACAAAGAGGAACTGTAAGAATGATTTACAGTATGGAAAAAATTGGACTAATGATTGCCAACAAGCTCACAGAGACATATGCTCTGGTTAACTGAGTACCTGACCTTGATCCCTAGGGACCCCACTTTGCCCCCCCATGATAGTGACTCAATGTGGGTGTCCTTGAATTAGCTTATCAAAGTGCTGGAAGCAGTATATTCATATTCATATCCTAAGATAAAATGGTAAGAGTCTCTGATAAGGGTGGATCAAACTTGCAGTTACCCAGTTGATGCTGGAGAAACTGAACAAAAGTATGAGTGAAGTCCAGCTCTGGCACAGTTCTGGAGATATCAGAAGGAACACATGATTCTGAGTTTAAACTAATTCTAAAAGTCAGGCTGATTATTTATTCAGCTATAACTGCAATGTTGTGGGAAGATCCAGTTTGAATTGGGAGCTAGTTCTTAGCTAGCACCCTTCAGGGAACCATGTGGGAGTCATGGGATTACTCTGACCCTGCCCAAGAGGGAGCAAGCAATGTGGCCCAGGCACATGATGCTAGAGCAGCAGTATGCAGTGGCACAGAACTGGGGGGGGGGGAGGATCGTCTGTGATTGGCTCTGGGAGCTGATGACATTTTGCTTATAAAAGTGAGTTGTAGCAGCCAATAAAGCAAATTCTCCATTACCATCATTACACGGAATTCCCGGCCGTTATTTCTGCATGCATTCAGGCCTAAGAGGCCTGAATTTCAAGTGTCATGGCCAGTGGGTTGGACAGCGGTCCATCAGACCACCAACCTGGTAATCTGGTGTGGGGCTGGACTTAAGTCACCAGCTGTGAGTGGGTGTAGGCTGAAGATAGGTCATCAGCCATCAGCCTGAAATTCCTGTCCAGAGACCAGCAGTCTTTGAGCACGTGGGAAAGCATGGCCAAGATTGGAAATGTTCTGTTTTCCCAGGCTACTAAGGACCTGAGTTGGAAGTACCACTCTGGTCGGGTTACAAGTAACCCAACTGACCTCTGCGCTGAGGGGTCAGTTCCCTACAGTGGTTGCAGGTGGGTACTGTGCTCCCCTTCCCTTAGCAGGACTGCGCTGTACCTGTTTGTAGAAAGAAGCTCCCACACAATGTAGCTTAGTAACACCACAGAAAGCCACGGGCTTCAATAATCTATAGAAAGGAGGCAACATCAAGAGGTTTGGGGGTTTTCTTTTTGAGACAAGGGGTCACTAGGCCCCTGTCTATCTTGCAATTCACTACCTAGGTCAAGCTGACCCTGAAATTATAGGGGTCTTCCTGCCTCTGCCTCTGCTTACCAACTAGAGGGATTACAGGCATGCACCACCATACCTGGGCAATGTGTTTTTTTCCTACAGGTTGTGGGGTGAGGCATGCCATAGGTCATGCATGGAGAAAGGACAACCTGCAGCATCTGTTCTCTCCTTCCACCATATGCTGGCTCAAACTCAAATCCTCAGGCTTGGTAACAAGTGCCTTTACTGACTTAGCCACTTCACTGGCCTATCAATGTTGACAATTTCTTAACAGGTGTTTGGGGGTGGGGAGAGATGGTAATAACACTTATTGAGTTACTTACTAGAAGATATGACATGTGTTATCTTTTAATCTTT
The DNA here is from genome assembly GCA_009823505.1 of Rhizomys pruinosus. NCBI lineage: Eukaryota > Metazoa > Chordata > Mammalia > Rodentia > Spalacidae > Rhizomys > Rhizomys pruinosus. The sequence goes on from VZQC01009134.1 coordinate 103,432, forward strand.
TCAACTCTATGATGCATTACTATTTTAAAATTGTAAAGAAGCATGAGATACAAATATGATAGACAATATAGCCTAAGTCATACAAATGGTGGAGAAAGCTACATTCAGAGCCAGAAAGGACAGCTCACAACCAATAAATGTTCTTCTCTCATCACTGGCAGAGCAATGGCAGAGTCACCAGAAAGTAACAGCATGACTAAGGCCAATCAGAAAATGTAAGTATTTTAAATCAAACCTCAGTCTTTGTTAAAGATTATAAACAACTTACTTAATTCATGAAAATAATTAACTTGTCACTATAATAGGAGGTTCCTCAAATTTATGTTAATATGCACAGCTTTTGACAAATTTGTTATAATTTGAGGGCTTATTCTTACCAAGAATATACATGCACCCTAAACAACACATGCCCACAAGGGCAGCTAAGCTACAGATGATTTTCCCAAGTGTCCCTCCAAAGGGATGGAGCTCTGTGGAAGAGCACTTCCCTTACATGTGTAGGCCTTGAGGTTGCTCTCCAGCACAGGAGACTGAAAGGAAGGGAAAAAGAAGAGGGGGAAGGAGAGAGGGCAGTGAAAAGGGAAAAATAAAAGAAAGATAGTATAGTAGGAAGGTTATAAGATCTATTTTACACGTGTGGGGAGCATACTTTTAATCCCAGCTTGTGCCAGGAAATTTTCCTTCCCAGGATATCTTGAGGTCATTTTGGTGCCCTGCCTCCAGCACTGGGAAGACTGAGGAGCAGAGTGTCTAAATAAATTCAGTAGGGGATTGCCAGTGAGTCTAATGGGTTATCCTACAGAATGAATGGGGGTGGGTGGTCACCACTCACAAGGCCCCTTAGTGGTCTCTCATGTTTATCCCAGGCTGCGACTCCCTCAGTCCGTCTCTTCTGGGAAGGAAAAGTTACCAAGACACAGCACTTAGTAGGCAGAAGCAGGTGGATCTCTAAGACTTTGAGACTAGCCTGGTCTACAAGGCAAGTGCCAGGCCCCCACCCCTACCCCCACCTCCCAAAGAAAAACGATGAAAAAAAAGACCTATTTCTTTTTTTATTTTTCTCTACTAGGTATCAGGTCTATACATGGCTGCTCTGTAGACTTCTACTTATTAAAGACCACCTGCTTCTTTTTCTTAATTTATGAGCCTATAGTCTTTGTGCATATCACTTTAAGGATGAATTATGTTAATTTGGACATTTAAAATGTAATCTTGCCAAGCCTGGTGGTTCATGCCTTTAACCCCAGCACTGGGGTGGCAGAGGCAGGTGGACCTCTGTTGAGTTCAAGGCCACCCTGGTCTACAAAGTGAGTTCCAGGACAGCTGAGGCTACAAGGAGACCCTGTCTCAAAAAGACTACCAAAAAAAAAAAAAAGGTACTCCTAGCTTTACCAAAATATATTTTAAAAATCAAGAACATTCAGAAAAAAAATTAGCTCAAGGCAATTTCTTCTTGAACAGAGTTAATCTTTACTTCCCAATGCAAAGAAATTACCATGAAGAATTATTTCCCTGTAGAATTTTAGAAATTGCTCACTCACAGATCAAGAACCTACCAGAATGGGAGCTAATACCCACATCTTAATGCAAAGTCCCTGAAACTAGATGTGTTAAAATTTATCTTTTTTTGCTTTTGTTAAAGGTAATATGGTATTACCTGCCATATGTAATACACAAAAGTTTAGACACTTTATAAACAAATGAGTATTTATGAAACAAAATATGTAAAAATTCACAATAGATGCAATAACAATCATAAATAGTACAACATTAATTCAAAATATGCTTTTGAGTCCAAACAAGTTAGCAAAAAAGTTTATGATTTTTCAAGATTTTTTAATTTCAAGGGAAAAACAAAGTATATAAAAAAATACTACATTATTTCTATCTGCCACAGAGCATTAGTCCACTAGAAGGTTTAAACACAACTGCCCCCACAAACATCCTCAGTCTGGATATCCATGACACCATTTTTCACTTATTCATTTCCTAAGCCTATTCCTCCATTAACCTTTAAACATCAGGATTTTCTCAATGTTACTCATCCATGAACAAGTCAAGAGCCTCCACCTACCACTATAAGTGTACTCCACTATAAATGTCCAAGTACATCATGAATAAGAGATCTGTCAGGAATAAGTTCTGGGTGCTTCTGTCTCCCCAGGACTCCTTTAGAGCCAGTACTTCACTAGCTTACAAGGTAAGAAACACAGTTTTTGTAGCTTATCTTTCTTGGGTTCTAGGCTCACAGAGGTAACTTTTCTCAAACTAAATAAAGATCTCAAACAGAGGATATTTAAAACTGTGCCCTTAATTGCAATTTCAGTGTGTGGTTCTCAGATCCACCTAAGTGCTCAATCCAGCGAAATTGAAATTATGTATGTTCAAGTCATCAACGTATTCTTGATTTTTCTCTATAAACTTGTACTCATTTATATCCAAATTACAACCATTCCACTTATACAGGCAAATGTGTATTCAAATCTTACTTCCAACCTACATTCCATCACTTACCAATTCTCTTAGGGGAAAGAGCACTTTTCAAAGCACTCCCTAAACCAGTTTTTCCACAGTTTGCTGTGGTCTGGCTCTTGATGGCTTCACCCAGCACCTTCTGGCTTCCTTGTCAAATTCCCTGCCTGCTTTCTCTTTAGTATGCAATGTTCTAAGGACTTAGCCTTTGCAGTTTGCCATGTCTAATGGAGGAAATGGGGCTGGAGAGATGGCTCAGAGGTTAAAAGCACTGGCTGTTCACCCTCTTCTGTCCTCTGTGGGCACTGCATGACATGGTGTACTTACATGTAGGCAATACATGCAAACACATAAAACTTAACAAAAGAAAAAAGAAAAAAAGGCCTGTTTTCTTCCTTAAGATATTCTCTTGGGAATATATCCATCAGACTCTTTCTACCACAGAGATACATGTACAGCCATGTTTATTGGAGCTCTCCTCACAATAACGAAGAGCTGGAACCAACCCAAGTGCCCCTCAACTGATGAGTGGATAGAGAAAATGTGGTACATCTACATAATGGAGTTCTATGCAGTGGTAAAGAAAGATGACATCAAGAAATGTGCAGGGAAATGGATGGAACTAGAAGATTTTATGCTAAGTGAAGTAACACAGTCCCAGAAAAACAAAAGACAAATGGTCTCCCCTCATCTGTGGATGCTAGTACGAAGAACCTAGTAGTAAGACAAACTGAGCAATGTTAATGTTATATTCCTCATAACAAAGATCTAAAGACACCTGTGCTCTTGCATTGTGAATCCCTAAACAGGTTCTAGAGCTGACCTAACATTTATTTTCAGACCTCGGGTTTTCGGTACATGATGGAGGGTGTGTGTGCATCTTTTAGAGTATTATGGGATTAAAATGGAAAGATGCCAGGGGAATCTGACACCCTCTTCTGACCTCCGCGGCATTGCACGTCACGGGTGCACAAACCTACATGCAGACACTACACTCATACACATACAGAAATAAATAAAATTAAAAAAAAAATGGAAAGATGCAAATCAAGAAATATGATATGGAAATAACATACAGTTTGTTTCCAAAGGATACAATTTTAATATAGGTGCAATGTAATAGGCTGGTGCAACTTAGCCTTTCTGGGTGCCTAACGACCATACTTAACGCCCATACCAATTTGGCCAAGGGACCTAAGGGATAACTTTGTTCCTCGCCCTCAGAGGTCAACCCAGTCTTAGGGGATTATGCATGGGGGCATCTCTTGAAATGTCCTGCAAATGTGGGTCACCAGTCTTCCTGTTCAGGGAGGTCTTGGAGAGCCACTAATGGTACTTCAGCCAGTGTCGAGTCTATAAAAAGGAAAGTCTGTTTATGCTTCAGAAAAGGAAGCCTGGTGTAGCAAGACCTGATTTTGTCCTCAAGTGGATGGAACTGGTAAATGAAAAGCTGAAAAGACCAAGGTGCCCCCCCATCCTCAAATGACCTTGAGAAAACAAAAACCTTGGTTAATCTGGGCTAACTGTATATAGCCTTACACATCCAAAAGGAAAGTACCCAAAATAAATAATCAGTAAGACCAGAGAAACTGTACTGCAGACATAGAACTTGAGATCTTGGTAAAAAGACAAAAAGAAAAAAGAGAGAGTACTGTTGTTTGGCCTGTCTTCAATTCTTACTGGCAAATGCATCAACTCTGTGGCTGCCACTGCTTTTGGCACTCCTCAAAGACATGAGACACAGCTTTTTAACTTTCCAATATGGACTTAGGACTCATGTCTCTCCCAGAATCCTCCAAATCTTCAATGCTAGATGGGGACTATTGAGATACCCAGCTTGTGGACTAAACAGCTAAGGGGATGTCAGCCTCGTCAGAATGTAGACTGCCACTGTTGGACTACCTGGGCTGTATCATGGAGGCCAGTGCAGGGGGACTGAGACAGGACACATGCTTACAGGACTTCATTTGGGGGACCATGGGAGGGAAAGACCCCAATGTGGAGCAAAAGTGCAGGATTGATGGTTGTTTGGGATTGCCAAGGAGGAACCTTCGAACACTTCCTTAAGGAAAACATGGAATCTTTTAGGAAAAAAAAAAAATCCTCCAATTCAAGTGATATGTGTATATATGCATATATATAAATGTGTGTGTGTGTGTATATATATATACTGTAGCAATACAAGTTGGAGAGAACAACAAAAGAACTGAAAAAAAACCTCTGGAAAGACTCAGAAAAAGATACAGGACATGTATGACAGAGCAAAGGGACTTGGGTGGGGGGCATGGAAAGGGAAGTGATTCTAGATTCGATTGAGAAATGATGTATGACCTATGGAAAAAGTTTAATAACAATAAAAAAAAAAAAGATTCTCTTGTCTCGCTGGTTATCTTACCAAAGACTCTATTAGGAACATGCCCACCAAGGACTTAGTTCACTCTTCTACAACGGTTTTAATGATTTATTAAATTTTATTAAAAATTTTTGTTTAGTTTTGTTTTTTGCTTCTTTGAGGCAGGGTCTCTTGTAGACCCAGAGGTCCACCTGCTTCTGCATCTCAAATGTTGTTTTTTTTGTTTTGTTTTTTTTTTTTGTCTTTTTGAGACAGGGTTTCCCTGTAGCTCCGGCTGTCCTGGAACTCACTACATACACCACCACGCTGGCCTTTAACTCAGAGAGATCTGCCTGCCTCTGCCTCCTGAGTGCTGGGATTAAAGGCATGTGCCACCATGCCCTGCTACCAAATGCTAGTTTTAAGGAAAATAATTATCAATTACGGGGATGGTAGGCCAGGGGTGGGGTGTGGGAGGTGTTAACAAAACAAACTACAAAAAGAAAAAAAAANGATAAGGGTGGGTCAAGCTTGTAGCTTCCCCAGTTGACTGTTGAGAAACTGTTTGAATAAAAGCCAGAGTGAGGCCCAGGTCTGGAGCACAGCTCCTGAGACAGATGATTCTTGGAGTTTGTGCCACTCTTAAAACTAATGCTGCTGGGGCTTGGTGGAGCACGCCTTTTAATCCCAGCATTAGGGAGGAGAGCGCGGGGCCAAATCTCTTAGAGTTGTTGAGTTCAAAGCCAGCCTGGTCTACATAGTGAGCTCCAGGCCACCTGGGGGCTATCTGGAAGACCCCTGCTCCAAAAACAAAACAACACAAAAAACAAAAAACAACAACAAAAACAAAAACCTAATGCTAAGAGTAAGGCTGGTAATTTATATTTCCTTATGATTTTTTATTTTTGTGTATGACTTGTATTCCCTGGACCAGTATGTAATTGCTCCTATGTCCTACAATGCTAGTGGAGGTCAGAAAAGGGTGTCAGATCCCCCTGAAACTGGAGTTAGAGAGTGGTTTAGACACTTGTGGGTTCTGGGACAATGAACCCTGGTCCTCTGCAAAAGCAGCCAGTGCTCTTAACCACTAAGCTCATCTATCTAGCCCCAGGCTGATTATTTATTTATTCAGCTATAACTGTAATGTGGCTATTGTGGTGTAAGGAAGAGAACCTCCAATTTGAACTCACAGGTCAGTAGCCAGAGAAGTCCTGAAGAACAAGGGAAACAGTAATGTCTCAATGTATACAATGTATATAATGTAATACATTATATACATTGTATACATTGTATGACACTGTATACATTGTGTAACACTGGGTCCAGGGCTTAGGTGGCACCAGGGTGCCAACTCATGGAAAACTCCTGAGGAAAGGGGAATTACTGATTGTTCCCAGTCATACATGAGGGTGGTAGGACAGCAAGCACAAGGCTTTGTAGTAGCTTGTATCACCATGCTTTAATAATTCTTTTTTGGGGAAGGCTGGAGAGATGAAAAAAAACAACAACAAAAACCTACATTACCAGCTCCCAACTGTAAGGAACTGTATTTATTAAACACACAACTTTCATTTTCACCTTTCAACATGGGGATCTCTTTGTCTCATAAACTTTGTGGGCATGCACAACAATGAATGAATTTACTTAAAGGAAGCAGAATTAGAATTTTATCAACACAATTTTTTTTGTTTTGTTGAGACAGGGTCTCCCTATAGCCCCAGCTGCCTGGAACTTACTCTGTAGACCAGGCTGCCTTGAACTCAGAGTCCCCTGCTCTTGCCTCCCAAGTGCTGGGATTAAAGGCGTGTGCCACCACACCTGGCTTAAAGGAGTTCTCTAGGCTGCCATGTGGGTGCTGGGAATCAAACCTGGGTCCTCTGCAAGAACAGTTGGTACTCTTAACTGCTGAGCCATCTCTCCAGCCCCATCGACACAAATTTTGGAACCTTTAAATTTTACTGAGAAATATTTTCCTGGTATTCTAACCATGGGAGAATTAACTCAGAAACTTAGTGACCAATTAAGTAACTTCTTCTAAAAAATTCAATTGAGGGCTGGAGAGATGGCTCAGTGGTTTAGAGCCTGAGCTGCTCTTCCAGGGGCCCCAAGTTCAATTTCCAGCAAGCAACCAGTCAGGTGGCTCACAGCAGTCCTGTAACTCCAGCACTGCACTCATGTGCACAAAACCACAGAACATCATCTACACATAACTAAACATATTTTTAAATATTCAACTGACGATTTAGATCTTTGGAACCTGTAAGACCACAGTCAATCCTGGAGCGAACCGAGTGTCACCCTTGACACTCTCCTATTGGGAGACGGTCTGGCATCGTAATTTGCTAACTAGTGTTCTGCAGCTGACTGTAGAACAGAGACTGAACAACAGACCCCTCACAACCTGTACCTTCTAGCTCAAGCTGTTTGTCTTAATACCAACTACAACACCCCTACCCTAACCCTACCTCCCTAAAGGGCTCATACCCTGTTGTGTACTTCCTCCCATACATCCTATTGCCTTCCCTCTTTAAAAGCCTGCCAAGCAGCCACACTGTTGTTGGTTGTTATGCTCTGGAGTAAGGCACCCAAACTGCCACGGCCTAAAATAAAACCTGAGTTACCTTTATGGGAGTCCTGAATACTTTTGCCAGCCAGGGTCTCCCCTTGATATGAACCTAACAGAACCAAATTAGATATGCAGCATATCAAGGAAAAACAAAGGCATACATACAAAAGAACCTCTAAAAGAGCCTTTTGAACCACCACCCCACCTAATTCTCCTGCCTTCCACTGAGTTCCCTTCCCTGAGGTCAAAGGTCATGGAAGAAACTAACTTGGGAAAGTACCTGTTTTGGCAGCTACAGACACTAATAATGTGCTTTTAAAAAGCTGCCCTATAACTCCACGGCTATCTTTCTCTGAGATCAAGTATTTTTTCCCTCCCAAAACTCCTTTGTCTTTTTGGTGTTCTGCATTCTCTATGAATACCCAACTGAAGATTACATGTGGTAAATTAAAATGTGGTATTTCTAAAAGAGAAAGCTAGTCTGATATCCCCTTTAAAGAATCTGCCAGGTGTGGTGGTGTTTTAAGGCCAGCACTCAGGAGGCAGTCAGGGGGATCTCTGTGGTCAGCCTGGTTCACAGAATGACTTCCAGGCCAGCTGGGGCTACAGGGAGACCCTGTCTCAAAAAGACCAAAAAAAAGAGGAATTCCCCCTGTATCATACTGGCTTATGAATTATAAATTTTTAAAAAGGGGAAGGGGGATCCAAAGGTAATGTTTAAGGGGATTTTACAATTTAACCCACAAGGATGTCAAGATCCTTAACTTACAATCATTAGAAATTTAGAAATTGGCTGTCTTCCATTATACAGGTGAGATCTATATTTTATCCAAAAATTTTATGAACAATGAGTCCTGCAGACAGGATCAAATTAACCAGGCAAAAAAATAAAATTAAGGCAAATAAAAAAATTCATCAAGGTAATAGTTAAAGAGGAAATACTATGAATAGGCTCTACCTTCTTAGGGGTCGCTAATGAAGAAGGATGAGATACAGGAAAATTCAGGTCTTGTCAGTGAGAGAAGCAGCTAAATCTGACCAAGGCCTCCTTCTTCATGGTCACTCACAAGGGAAGGAATATAAAGCTCTAAACAGCAAAAGAAGGGAAATTTAAGCACAGAGGTAAGAAGATATTTCTAGCCTATATCCACTTGACCTAGAAATCAAAGAAAATGTAAACTTGAGAATAATTTTAAAATAGCCTCTTATGGGGACTATCAATATAAGAAAAAGGCAAATTGCCTCCAATTACAGACACAAGCTAAGTCATTGGGGGTGTATGTCTTCAAACATCTTGTCACCCCAAATATAGCCAGGGAGAAACTTAAGACAGGCAACAGTAAAGGCAGATACTTTTGTTGGCTTGATTCTCCTTGATTATAAGTGCTATCATTAGCACATACTCATGAACTTATAAAATTTTAGAGATATGAAAAAGTGATTCTTCAAATTAAGTGTTCTGATTTTTGTCACTTCCTGTTCCCAATTTAAGACCCAGTAGATTCAACTTTAAAAGAAGCAAATGCCATTTAAAATGTTAGTAAATTGCTGTTTGAACTTGCTGAGAAGCTGGTTCTGGAGATGACATTTGGCCCTCCCACTTCAGACCCAAGCTTGTTTTTCTCAAACTGTCCTCCAAAGGCTCATGAGAGGCTGACCCCCTTACTCAAAGAAGAGGAAGACAAAAGCAGGTCTATCATAAAAGCATTGTGCCCTTGACAACAGTAAAGGAACATAATATTATTAACAGAAGTCGTTATTACTTATTTTGTGATATAAAGATTTTATGGTAAAATCAGTTAAGATCTCTATTTTGCCACTAACAATGTACTTTGGGTAAGAAACTCCCAACAGTTTCTCTCCCTCAGGCTACAGGAGGAGGATGGGGACCCAACCTTAAGTTTGCCATTTCCTAAAACTCTTAAGGGGCAAGCCAGCTCCCTCCTTAGTCCTAAAGCAGCAGAGAATTTACTTATCATTTTAAGCATAAAACTTAAAAATCCCCACACTTAATGGGAGCCACTCTTAAAACTTGTGGAATCCTAAAATAAGAGGCAGGCCAGCTCCATCTAGTCCAATTTTGTTGCTTTTTTAGATGTGATAGGAAATGATAAAAAGATCTGTAAACTTTTGGGAACCCATTTAAAAATAATTTTAGGTAATTCAGACTATATGGTCAAATTCTTGTTAAAGTTTATTTTAGCCTCTCCCAAAAATTCCAGCTTAAACTTAACTGATTCAGTTTATTGTTCATTTTTGTGAAATCAAGCACTAGTATGTCATTAAGCAACTTATAAGAGGTAGATACTGCTTAGTACCACATCAGAAAAGTACTGATAGTAAATTCAATTATTAATGCTATTTGTCTCATGGTATTAAGATAATAAGAGAAAGTGTTAGAAGGAGGTAAGAATAGAATTTTATTTAGTAAAGGAATTAGGTATGATTAAGATGGCTGGATGTAGCCGGGCGTGGTGGGGCACGCCTTTAATCCTAGCACTTGGGAGGCAGAGGCAGGCTGGTCTTTGTGAGTTCAAGGCCAGCCTGGTCTACAGAGTGAGTTCCAGGACAGGTGGGACTACAGGGAGACCCTGTCTCAAAAAGACAAAAAAGATGGCTGGATGTTTCTAAACTGAAAAAGAGAAATAAGAAAACCGCTTTCTATGTTATAAAAGGTTGAGTAAAGTGTATTTACATAGGATAAAGATATGCATAATTTAAAATTTTCTAAAATCAAAGTTCAAGCATACCTCTATTTAAAACAATGGAATTATGAATCTAATCTTGGTAACTATTAGAAGTACTGATTTAAAAAAATGTTTGATTAAAGTTTATTAAAGAGCATTGAGCTTTGGTACTGTGCAACTCTTAAAAAAACAGATACTGCCGGGTGTGGTGGGGCACGCCTTTAATCCTAGCACTTGGGAGGCAGAGCCAGGTGGATCTTTGTGAGTTCAAGGCCAGCCTGGTCTACAGAATGAGTTCCAGCACAGCCAGAGCTACAGGGAGACCCTGTCTCAAAAAGACCAAAAAAAAAAAAAAAAAAAAGTATGTGTTGTCTTCTTTAGAAAAATGAGCATTCAAAAGTCTTTTCACTCTAGGTGTGGTGGCACATGCCTGTAATCCCAGCACTCGGGAGGCAGAGGCAGAGTGAGTTCAAGGCCAATGTGGTGGTGTACTTAATGAGTTCCAGGACAGCCGGAGCTACAGGGAGACCCTGTCTCAAAAATAACAAATAAATAAATACATAAATAAATAAATAAATAAATAAATAAAGTCTTTTCTATTTTGTCCTAGCTTTCTGTAAGGTTTTAGACTTCCTAGCAAATAATATCGGTGGCTGGTGGCTATTTTCTTTAAACATGGGCACTAAAAGATTCTGCAAACGAAAAGAAGGCAAGACCATCTTAAGTTAAAGTCGGTTTTACTCTGACCTAATCCTCTAAGGTCCCAGCCACTTCTCCAAGTGAAGTCCCGCCCTGACTTCAATCCACCAAATGAAGAAAATGGCTCTCGTTTTGCATTGTTTTTTAAGGATCTAATACGACTTTCAGGTCATTGAAGCTAGTTTGTCAAATTTCCCTATTTCTTCTCCCAAAAGTAATCTATTCAAGTGTGTGAAATCTGTGAAACAGGTTACTACTCCATTTAGTGTAACTGAGACTTGCCCAGGAAACAATTCCGAGATTCAACGTTGCTGCTCATACTCCAGAGTAGAGAACCCTGATAGTCACCTCGTATGATTCACTGTCCGTGAACTCACTTTACCTGATTAGAATACTTGGTCCCTGTGCACTACTTCTCAAAGTTTTCCTATGCGAGGACTCCCACCCAGCACCTAGGAACAGAATTCCCAAGCCAGATGCCCAGGCTCTCTTAAAGCCCCAGATCAGTGTATATTTCCAGAACGAACAAAGAAGTGGGTGGTAACAACCTCCCACCAAGGCAAGCTAGGACCCATCAAGTGTGAGCTCGAGCACAAGCAGAACTCCATGCTTCCCAGACGCCTCCTTCTTCCTTCCCTACAGGCCTACCTAGCTCTAACTCAAAAAAACCCTAAATGTCACTGAGGAAGTGCAGCCCTTTCATTTGAACCCTGAGAAAAGTGGCGCTCAAAGAGGCTGGCGAACAAAGGGGCGGGAGAGAGCACACGCAACCCCGCGACCGCGCCGGGGCGAACTTGGACCCCACGCCCGCTGCACCACCGTGGCAGCCCCACCCGGGCTGGAAGGGCAACGCCAAGAGGAGCCGACCCGCCGACAGACCCGCGACGGGGGCAGGGGGAGGGGAGAGGGCGGCGGGGCGGAGCTCCAGGCCGCCAGGCTGTGTGTGTCAGGCCCGGGTGGAGACTCGGGTTCCACGGGACAGGTCGCGGGCAAGACACAGCGAAGTCAGCGCGGGCCGCGGACAGGCCGTCCCCTGCCACCGCGAAGCCGGGCGTGCCCGGGAACCTCAGGGCCGCGGGCGCCGGGAAGGGCCGGTGCGGCCCGCGACGGGTTAAAGGGCCCGCGCTCCGTCCTCCGCATTCCCCCCGCCCGGCCGTCTCTTACCGTCGTTGTAGTAGCACACTTTATTCTTGACGCCTCCTTCACAGTACGCCATTGGCTCCCGGGGCCGCCGCCTCCCGGCTGCGGCTCCTCCTCCTGCGGCTCCCGCCCGCGCCGCAACCGCGGCCAGAGAAAAGGGCTGAGGGGACGAAGGGAGCTGCAGGCTCGCAGGGGCAGGGCGGCCCGGACCGCACGGAGCGGACGCCGGGAGGGCTCGGTTCCGCCTGGCCGAGGGCCCTAGAGATAGCAGCCGGGGAGGCAGCGGCGCCGACTCGCTACACTCGGGCGAGGGAGAGGAGCAGAAGCTCCGGGACTCCGGGGAAGGCGGGCGCGGGGGTTGAGGCTGCGGACCGAGGCCGCTTCCTGCTCCGCGCCGCAGGTCGGGTCGTGAGAAGTTGATGGACCACGGTGAGACGCACTGCTCTGGGCTGGGAAGAGGCAGGCCTCCACCCCGCGGTGGGAGCCCAGGAGCGGGCGGCCGTCGGCTCCCCCTTGGACCTGCGCGCGGTGGTTTGCGCCCGGGACGAGCTTGCGCACTGGGCGTCTCCAATCGTAGCCCTCCAGACCCCTCCACCTCAGCCCTCGCCTCTCCCTCGCCCCTCCCCCACTGTCGCGAAGCTCCGGCTGGAGTCCGCCACGTGCCACCGGCGGCCAGGGAACAGGGAGGGGACGGGCTAGTTTCGCGCCCCTTTAAGGCATCAGGTGTTCTTCTCGGGGTACCTGGTGATTTGTTATTTGTGTTAATATTCATTCTCTCCCCCCCCCCTCTCGTTTTCTCCAGAAAATTACTGTTACGGATTTACTGGAGACTACTGCCTGGGTTTGAACAAGCATTTATTAAACTCAAGATTTTCAGAATTCCCATACACGTTCCATTGCTACCTATAATATTTAAGGCTTTCAACGGTGCAGGGATACAAACGTTCCTTCTTATAGGTGAAGCAGATAAGAAATTTAGTTCTGTCTGTCAAGTGATCTGAGGACTGGAGGGGTGGTGAACGGTCTCCAAACTCCGCATACTTTGCCTACACCATCAGACTGAATGTGCCACCTCCAGCACTGGAGGACTGGAGCAGAAATCCAAAAGAAAGGATCCGAAGCACTGTTGAATCCCTGGGTTTAATAACTTGACATTTATCAAGCACCTAAACCAGTCTGCAAGGTGCACATATTTTTTTGAGCGGGGTGTCTTTTTTGAGACAAGGTCTTCCTGTAACCCCAGCTGTCCTGGAACTCGCTATGTAGACTAGGCTGGCCTTCGACTCAGAGATCCGCCTGGCCTCTGCTTCAGGAGTGCAGGGGCGCTGGAGAGATAGCCTAGCGCTTAAGAGCGCCAACTGCTCTTGCAGAGGACCTGGGTTCGAGCCCCAGCACCCACATGGCAGCTGAGAACCATCTGTAACTCCAATTCCAGGAGAACTCCAGTTCCAGGGGAATCCGACACCCTCTTCTGACCTCCGCGGCATTGCACGACACGGGTGCACAGACCTGCATGCAAACATTACATTCATATACATAGAAAAAAAAATTTAAAGGCTTGAACCACCACGCCCTGCACATATCTTCTTTTATGAGCCCCTTCCCTCACTCTGTCCCTCCTCCCAAAACGGCTGTATTGAAGCAAGAACCATTTGGAGCCACTAACAAAAATAATTATTTTTCTACTTGCAAATTCTCAGGACACATCATGCTTAAGCAGCAATCTCCTAGTCTTCACCCCAAGAGATTTAGAGTAAGTCCAAGGAGCCCCTTGCCACATCCCCTTCTCCAAGCATGTATTTTAACAAGACCCCAGGTGACTAACAGTTGAAACAAGAACCACAGTGGTGAAACACTAGCTTAGAGGTTAGTGATAATTACATATTACTGAATTTCTAAGTTTTGCTTTATCAGTTCTAAAGTCAACACTGGAAGATTCTGAATAAGCTAATTTAGTAGAAACTAGTGTTCTTCCCAGATCCAATGGCATGAAGTCTGAAATAAGCCTTAATTTCTTCAGGAAGTCTCCTGGACTTTTCTCTCTTTCTCCAGTCTATTTTATTTTATTTTTTAAAAACTTTTTTTTTTTTGTCTTTTTGAGGCAGGGTCTCCAGAATTGCCAGGCGTGGTGGCGCACACCTTTAATCCTAGCACTTGGGAGGCAGAGGCAGGCGATCTCTGTGAGTTCAAGGCCAGCCTGGCCTACAGAGCGAATTCCAGGACAGGTGGGGCTACATGGAGACCCTGTCTCAAAAAGACAAAAAAATAAATAAAAGTAAAAAAACTTTTTGAAATTAATTATTTATTTTTTGGTCTTTTTGAGACATGGTCTCCCCTTTTAGTCCCAGCTGGCCTGGGACTCATTCTGTAGACTAGGCTGCCCTTGAACTCACAAAGATCCGCCTGCCTCTGGCTCCCTAGTGCTAGGATTAAAAGCCTGTGCCACCATGCCTGGCCATGTGGATGCTGGGAATTGAACCCCGGTCCTCTGCAAGAGCAGTCAGTGCTCTTAACCACTGAGCCATCTGAGCCATCTCTCCAGTCCCCCTCCAGTCTGTTTAATGTGCCCTTTAATACTTTGTAACCCTTTAGCACAACACTTGCCATGTTGCAGTTGCCTATTAGTCTGCAATACAGTTTCAAAAGAGGACAAGCCAAAATGTTATTATATACAAAATGTTCATAATTGTTTCTCTCAAGCTATGACTTCCAGCAAGTCATTTATTATTTTTTTTATAAATGAACTTACCTGTAAAATGAAATAATTGGTTTTATAATAATATATTAAGAGGCTCCTTTAGGCTGAGTGTGGTGGCTCACACCTTTAATCCCAGCACTTGGGCCAGCCTGGTCTACATAGTTACAGGCCATCTTGGGCTAGAGGGATACCCTAATTTTGGGGGGGGGGGATCTTTTTGAGTCAGGGTCTCCCTGTAGCTCTGGCTGTCCGGGAACTCACTCTGTAGACCAGGCTGGCCTTGGACTCACAGAGATCCTCTGCCTCTGGCTCCCAAGTGCTAGGATTAAAGGTGCAGGCCACCATACCCGGCAGAGATGCTATTTTTAAAACAACAACAACAACAACAACCAAACAAACAAAAAACACAAAGAACTCCTTTAGGGGATGGAGAGATGGTCTTACAGACCTGGATTTGAATTTCAACACATATGTGGCAGCTAACAACTCTGTATAACTCCAGTTCCAGGGTATCTGATGCCCTCTTCTTTCCTCCACATGCACTGCAAGACACAGATGCACTTACCTACGTGGGCAGGGCATGACACTCATGCACAGAAAATAAATAAAAGTAAGCTGCTGGACTAATGAAGAGTTGAGGATCAGATGAGCTATGTCTAAAAAACCGGTGAAGACAAGTACAGAGGAGGAGTGAACTTGACATTAATAAAGCTATTTTAAAATCTTAATATTTATATATATATGTATATATATGTATATATATATATACATATATATATGTAAATAAAAACTTTATCTGGGCTTGGTGGCACATGCCTTTAATCCCAGCACTTTGGATGCAGAGGCAGACAGATCTCTGTGAATTCAATGCCAACCTGGTCTACAGAGCAAGCTCTAGGCCAGTTGGGACTAGAGGGAGACCTTGTCTCAAAAATACCCCCCCCAAAAAAATCTGTGGATGCATCATTTGCCATATTCAAACTCCTTATTGAGCACTTTTATATACCAAGTTTTAGTCTTTATCTTAGCACTCCAGAGGCAGGTGGGTCTCTGAGTTTGACACCAATCTAATCTATGCAGTGAGTATAGGACAGTCAGGGCTGCAAAGTAAGACCCTATCTCAAAAAGAAAAGAAAAATCAAGTTTTAGACAATATGCGAAAGAAGGAAGCAATTTGAAAGCACAGATAATTAATAGAATACATAGGTAAGGATCCCTTTGTCCTCAACTGTTTTTCTCTGCTTTCTACTAGAGACAGGATTGTCTCTAAATGTATAATAACATATTGATATGTTAACATATTGATTAATGTACATTAATCATTGAAAAACCTCAGAGCACTAGACATCTTCAAGGTTGGAAACCAAAGTTTCCATGAACAGCATAGGAACTAGAGAAAAGCAGTTAAAGACAAAGGGATCCTTACCTATTTTTTGGTCTTTTTGAGACAGGGCTTCCGTTTAGTCCATCTGGCTTGGAGCTCACTCTGTAGACTAGGCTGGCCTGGAACTCACAGAGATCCACCTGCCTCTGCTTCCCGAGTGATGGGATTAAAGGCAAGTGCCACCATGCCTGGCCTCAAATTGCTTTCTAAGTGCTTCAGCTTACATTATCAGGGAAACCCTTTGTCCTCCTCTCTCTTAACTCTCTTCTTCAGTCCCCCAATTTCCTTCTGCTTCTCTCTCTCTCTCTTTCTCTCTCTCTCTCTCTCACACACACACACAGTTTTGTGTACCTATCAAAATCTATGATCTACTAATGAGAGAAAAATATCCACAAACCTACATGCAGACAGTACATTCATACATATACAAAAATAAATAAAAAATTAAAAAAAATAAATTTAAAACTAAAAATCAGGCATTGTGATATTTTTCTGTTAGGACCAGGCCAGAAAGAGTTAATCAAAAGGAAAGGGTTAACCATGCAGGTGCAACTCTCTAGTTGAAGCAGGTCTGGTTCCCATGACTGCCTTAACCGCAAGAATACAGTCTAACCCTGAGTTCCTAGTTCCCACAGCTACCTGAGGTCAGGATGAACGTTCCCAGCCCTGAAGGAGTGCTTCCTACCCCCTAAGAAGCCCACTCCTCTCCCAGGGGCTTCATGCTGCCAATCAGCTTAAAGGTCACCACTGCTTTCATTGTGTTTCTATAGCCTTGCAGTTGTGTATGTATGCTGTCACCAAGTTCCTCTAGTTTGTGGTTTTGTCTTTAAAAGTTCTCTGTAACAGACAGTCAGGGTCGCACCCATCCCTGCGTGGAATGGGTGTGTCCCTGACACATCAATAATTGGCTTCTCTGATGCGTCAGTTTTCTTAATTGGATTCTGGTGCACCAGCAAATTTAATAAATTTCGTATTAATCTGTGGCCCCTCATTAGTTTCTTTTGTGAGTGTGGCAGTTTGAGTCCAACATTTCCACAAAATGACATAATTTCATTCTTCTTTATGACAGAATATAACTTGATTGTGTATTTATTTCTTCACCTGTTGGCTCTTAGGAATACTCTTGCAGTAAGCACGGATGTGTAGGTGTCTCTGTGATATATTGACTAAGAGTCCTTCAGGTGTATACAGAAGTGTTATAGCTGAATTGTATGGGATTCTATTCTTTGTTGTTGTTGAATCTAGATGATTTACATTCCCACTAACACTATATAAAGTATTCTCTTTTCCCCCACATCCTCATCAGCGTTCTTTCTCTTTTGGACAGTCATTCTGATCTGTGTGAGAGGAAATCTCAGTGTAGTTTTAATAATCTTACCACTGATAGCTTAGGATGTTGAACATTGTTTTATATGTTTATTGCTGATCAGTCTTTGGTACTTCATCTCTTTTTTTACTTCATCATTTTTTTACTATTTTATTTTATGTGGTTATTGTCTACATGTGTGTAAGTGCACCCATGTCATGCAATGCCTGCAGAGTCAGAAGAAGGCACTGGATTCCCCTTGAATTGGAGTTATGAATGGTTGTTAGCCACCATGTATTATATACTTTCCTCTGAGTCAATCCATTCTATCCTGCAGGAAGCCTGCAAGGAAGTGCAAGCTATGTCATGCAATGGATCCCCTGGAACTGTAGTTATGAAGGGTTGCTAACTGCCATGTGGATTCTGGGAACTGAATGTGGTCCTCTGTAAGAGCAGACAGTGTGTCAGGTTGACAATAAAAACTAACCTGGGGAATGCCATATCAAAATTAATCTGCGAGGATATACACAACTTAAAATTTTTATAACAAGCAATAAGACTGAGCTAGTAATACAGCAGAGAGTCTGGGGCGGTTATTCAGTGACTAAAGTTTATTTAAGTACGAGGACTGGAGTTGGATACCCAGACCTTGTATATGAGGGTGATCTGGTTGTGACATCTGGCACCCCATTGAGTGCTGGCTTGGTGAGTCTCTTCTTCCTCATTCACCACTATATGTGCATCCCTCCTGATGCTACATGTTTGGTGGAAGAAGACAGACTTCCCCCAAAGAAGAAGACTGTTCTTTCGTCATAAAATATACCAAGTAGTTGTGCTTTCCTGCTAAAACATCCAAGCAAGTTCTCAAGGTCCCATGTAAATCCCAGGTGAACATGGCAGCCTATCTATAATTCCAGTTTCCTTTCTTAGCTCTGCATACATAGTGATTTAATTATTATTATTATTATTATTTTGTCTTTTCGAGACAGGGTCTCCATGTAGCCCTAACTATCCTGGAACTTGAACTGTAGACCAGGCTGGCCTTGAACTCACAAACATCCACCTGCCTCTGCCTTCCAAGTGCTAGGACTAAAGGCGTGCACCACCACGCCCAGCTCACAGAGTGATTTAGTTATAATGTGACATAGAGGCTTCTCTCTCTTTGGTCTTATCTGTTTGGCTTGCATGACCTCTTGCATCTGTTTTTTGTTTGTTTAATTTGCTTGTGTTTTGTTTTGTTTTGGTTATTTATTTATCTATTTGTCTTTTTGAGACAGGGTCTTCCTGTAGTTCAAGCTGGTCTGGAACTCACTCTGTAGACCAGGCTGGGCTCCAACTCACAGAGATAGGCCTGCCTCTGCCTCCGGATTGCTGGGATTAAAGGCGTGTGCCACAACACACCAATATTTTTGTTTGTTTTTTTGAGACAGCGTCTCATTAAGCAGCTTTTGCTGGCTCAGAATTTGTAGCCCAGGCTGCCCTCAAACTCATAGGGATCTGCCTGCCTCTGCCTCTTAAGTGCTAGGATTGATGGTGTGTACCACTACACATAGCACAGCCTCCTGTATCTGAATGGCAATATTTTTTTAATTTATTTTTTATGTGTATGAGTGTACTGTCTGCGTGTAGGTTGGTGCCACCATGTGGGTGCTGGGAATCGAGCCCAGGTCCTCTGCAAGAGCAGTCAGTGCTCCTTATGCTAGCCCATTTTCCGCCCCCTGACCAGCATTTCTTTTCCTAAGTGTATTAGTGGAGTTCTCTAAAGAAACAGAAGCAACAGGAGAATATATATAGCTAATACAATTTTATTGATTTGCTCCAATGGACAGAGCTCAAGTAGTCCAACAGTACCGGCGAACTGGAGAGGCTGAGAATCCAGGGAACTGCTCAGTCTGCAAGGCTGGATGTCCAGTAGTCCCAATCTGGTGGCTGAAGGCCCTGTGGATTCCAGGAGATTCGCGGTCTCAGTACACGCTGGGATCCGAAGGTTGATCACAGCAGCAAAGACAACTCACCAGTGAGAGAGAGAAGCCACAGGAAAAAAGAGACCAGCTCCCTCTCCTGCACTTTATACTGCCTGAGGGCAAAAGGTAATGCCCACATTTGGGGTGGGCCATCCGGGTTGAGGTGGTCCAATCCGAAGATCCTTTTCTCTTAGTTGACACCCAGGATTAACCATCACACTAGGTTTGGGGATTTTCTCCTATGTTTTATTGATATGTTTTATTTTTAAAGGAATTTTTCTGGTGTGTGGTGTGTGTGTGGTGTGTGTGTGTGTGTGTGTGCGTGCATTTGTGAAGGTTAGAGGTTTTTATTTCCATCATGGGTTGCAGAGATTGAACTTAGTTCATGAGCTTGCTTGTCAAGTGCTTTTACCCATTGAGGCATTTCATGGGCTGTGATTTTGTTGAATAATTTCTATACCTTTAGCTTGAATTTCTTCCTTCTTCTATACCCACAGTTCATAGATTTTTTTTCTTTATTTTTTTAGAAATTTTAAATTTTTTTAAATTTTACTTATTCTTTGTGTATATGAACGTACTGTCTGCATGCAGGTGTGTCGTGCATGCACCTGTGTTGTGCAATGCTGTGGAGGTCAGAAGAGGACATCGGATTCCCCTGGAACTGGAGTTAAAGATGGCTCTCAGCCGCCATGTGGCTGCTGGTGATTGAACCCGGGTCTTCTGCAAGCCCAGTCAGTGCTCTTAACCACTAGGCCATCTCTCCAGCCCAGATTTTGTCTTCTAACTGTGTCTTCTAGAGTTTGTACTTTCTTTACTGTTATTTTCATCACTGTCTGATGGTCTCATTGACCTATTTTCCCTTCAAGCCCTAATATTCTCACTTGACCTGCTTTATTGGTAAGGCCTTCCACTGAATTAAAAATATTTTATCTAATATTTTTATTTTATGTGTATTAGCATATTGCCTACATGTGTATAAGTGTACCATGTTGTTCAGCACTGCAGAGAGCAGAAGAGGACATCAGATTCCCCTTGAAACTGGATTTAAGGACAGTTCTTAGCCTCCCATGTAGGTGCTGGGAATTGAACTTGGGTCCTCTGCAAAAGCAGTCAGTGCTTTTAACAGCTGAGCCATCTCTCCAGCCCCTTCATTAAATTTTTTATTTGACTTATTGAACTTTTCATTTCTAAAATTGCAACTTGATATTTTTTCCAGCATTTCCTTCCTTCGTCTCAGTCCCTTCCTTCCTTCCTTCCTTCTTTTCCTTCCTTCCTTCCTCCTTCCCTCCTCCTCCTCCTCTTTCCTCCTCTTCTCTTTCTTTTCTGTTGTTTTTTTTTTGTTTTGGTCTTTTTGAGACAGGGTCTCCCTGTATCCCAGCTGGCCTGGAACTCTCTCTGTAGACCAGGCGGGCCTTAAACTCACAGAGAGCACTTGCCTCTGCCCCCTGAAGTGCTGGGATGAAAGACGTGCACCAAACCACCCCTGGCATATTTTCTCTTTTCTTTTTTTTTTTTTTGTGTGTTTTGGCTTTTTTCAACAACAGGGTCCTCCCTGTAGCCCCAGCTGTCCTGGAACTCCCTCTGTAAAGGCTGGGCCTTGAACTCACAAAGATCTGCCTGCCTCTGCCTCCAGAATGCTAGGATTAAAGGCATGCACCACCACGCCCGGCTTATATTTTTCTCTTTCTTAAATTCATCTTTCATCCTATTTTGATGTCCTTATTTTATTCAGTTTCTTGTTTTTATTCTTTTTTAAATTCAATTTGTAGTTTGTGTCCTTTTTGTTTTCACTGAATGTGGTAATGATCATTCTTCTAAATTCTTTGTCTCACACTTTAATTTATTTGGAGTTCATTGCTTGTCTAAGTTTTTATGTTTCTGTGTATGGGATTATGATGTTGGTTATATTTTTATGGATATGTATTATTTTAATGGAATATTCAAATGAGACTTGTGTCATTTCTCACCTTGGTACTTGGCACTCAGCCCACATACTCAGGTACCAGGAATGATTTGCACCACTACTCTGAGAACAGAATACTACAAAACCAATGGATAGGGCTGCTGAAAATGCAGTAATAGACCATGAAAACAATGACTCCTTTAACTTCAATTATTATGGAGAGTAAGGAGAAGGATAGTAATGTGTGTGCAGAGAGATATTAATTATTAAGAGTAGGATAGAGAGGAAATAAGCAGAATAAGACTAGTGGCGAATTTTAGAACAGCAGATAAAAAAGAGGAGAGATAAGTAAACAAAAAACAAACAAAATGAGGGAAGAGATAAGCTGTTTCCAGCCAAAGGGAAAGAAAGTACATCAGGACAGCTTAACCTAACCCCAGCATTCCAGAGTTTGAGGGAGGGAGAGCCCCAACTCAAGGCCAACCTGTGTTCTTTGGGAAATCCTGAAAACAAAAAGTGGGCAGGAAAAGAACAGGCCAGCATGATGCTGGTCTACTCAACTCAAATCAGTTATTAAATAAGGGAAGTTGAAAGTGAAGGACTAAAAAAAAAAAAGAAAAAGTGAAGGACTAAAATCTGGGTGGTGCCACCCAGGCTTTATGTGACTCTTGGCCTGGCATAGGAACTAGGCCTTTGTAGGAATGACTTTTTTTTTTTTTTTTTTTTTGGCTTTTTTAGAGACGGGTCGCCCTGGTATCGGGCTGTCCTGGAACTCACTCTGTAGCCAGCCTGNTCCCCCCTGGCTCTGCGTGAGTCTGGTCATTTCCGGGTGATCTCCTGTGGTTTTCCCTTCCTCCTTCTTTGGGAGCAAAGCCTAGAGACTGTGGGCCTGCAGGCAGGAGACAAGTCCTGGAGCTGAGCCAAGATGGGAAGGACAGCATGTGGAGTGAGGTCATGCATGACACAAAGACATTGAACAACGACAACCACAAGCAACAACCTATTGTTTTATTTACTAAGCAGACACTTTTTACTTTGATGCAGTCCCACTTTTCAGTTATTGCACTTATTTCCTGAGCTATTAGCATCTTATTCAAAATATCATTGTCAGAACCAAAACCTTGGAATGTGTCCCTATTTTTCTACTCTAATTATTTCAATTTCAGGTCATTATGTTTCTATTTTACTTATCCTTTTAAAAATATTTTATCTAATATTAATACAGGGTAAAATGTGTTATGATCAAGTTTATCGACAAATTGCCTTTTCTTCTTTACACTCCCTTACTGCCCCACTTTCATTAAAGTCATTAATCTAATCTGAGTTTCTTAATTTCCAAATGTACACATTCATTGATGGTCTATTGCAGTGTGATTATTTTGTACTACCTTGTTTCTTGAAATTTGGCTATGATTGCTTCATATATTCCAAGATTAATTATTTGGACTATTCTGTTATATTTTTGCTACAACTATATCATGCAAATAAGGATGAATATGCATGTTCTATACAGTTTATATACCTCATTCTTTTATGATTTGACTATTTCATTTTTGTTCTTTTCATGCATTAGCTAAGAAACTTGTATGACATTGTAATCTGTTGAAAGAATGCATCTTTGAATCATTATTAATTATGATTGGAGAACCTTTAATTCCCCTCTATTTATTTATTGTTATACTTGAGTTGGTCTTACTTACAATGCTTTTTTTGAGATATATAATTTAGAAAACATTTGTTTCCAAATACGTTTCACATTCAATATAAAATAGATTTCTCACACCCTTGGGACTTTACCAATACCACTAGATATTCTATAGTACAAACTAATCATGGGACTATGTACTTGGAATTATCAAGAGCTGTCACAGCTAAAGATTTTATTTGTAAGGATATGTTGAAGAGTAGGTCTTTTATACAGCTAACAAACTGACTATTATTTAAGGTTTCCTAATGCTGCAATATTTGGTTTCTATGATGTGCTAGAAAACTCAGATAATTTAGGATAAAATCATATGCATATTTGTGTTCTATAACTATAGGTCTCAAGAACAATTTGGGAGAGGTCTAGTTATCAAGAGAAGATGTACTGTTCTCCTGCAGTCTTCATGTGTTCATCATTCCTAACCTCTCTGACCCTTCAATTTTGATATTTTGATAGCAGTTTGTTTAACATAGATATAATTGATTATTCACTCAATCCCCAGCTTTCCCACCTTATCTAGAGAGCAGGAATAAGTACAGTTCTGGGGCTGGAGAGATGGCTCAGCATTTAAGAGCACCAGCTGCTTTTGCAGAGAACGTGAATTCAATTCCCGGCACCCACATGGTGGCTAAGAACAGTCTTTAACTCCAGTTCCAGGGGAATCAGATGGCCTCTTCTGTCCTCAGCAGCATTAAACGACATAGGTGCACAGACCTACATGCAGACAGTACACTCATACACATAAAAAATAATAAATTAATTAATTTAATTAAAAGAGAAATACAGTTCCTATAGAACTAGCTCTCATGAAAGGGAAATTTGATTACATCACCCACAAATTTACTATGGAGCATGTATTATTGGTTATGGAACAGGTCCAAAGACCAAGTGAAAAAACAGATACTCATAGCCCATCATTTGTACAGAAAATTATTTTTTTTTGGTCTTTTTCAACACAGGGTCTCCCTGTAGCCCCAGCTGTCCTGGAACTCCCTCTGTAGACTAGGCTGGCCTTGAACTCACAAAGATCTGCCTGCCTCTGCCTCCAGAATGCTAGGATTAAAGGCATGCACCACCACGCCCGGCTATATTTTTCTTTCTTAAATTCATCTTTCATCCTATTTTGATGTCCTTATTTTATTCAGTTTCTTGTTTTTATTCTTTTTTAAATTCATTTAGTAGTTTGTGTCCTTTTTGTTTTCACTGAATGTGGTAATGATCATTCTTCTAAATTCTTTGTCTCACACTTTAATTTATTTTGGAGTTCATTGCTTGTCTTGAGTTTTTATGTTTCTGTGTGTGGGATTATGATATTGGTTATATTTTTATGGATATGTATTATTTTAATGGAATATTCAAATGAGACTTGTGTCATTTCTCACCTTGGTACTTGGCACTCAGCCCACATACTCAGGTACCAGGAATGATTTGCACCACTACTCTGAGAACAGAATACTACAAAACCAATGGATAGGGCTGCTGAAAATGCTGTAATGGACAATGAAAACAATGACTCCTTTAACTTCAATTATTATGGAGAGTAAGGAGAAGGATAGTAATGTGTGTGCAGAGAGATATTAATTATTAAGAGTAGGATAGAGAGGAAATAAGCAGAATAAGACTAGTGGCGAATTTTAGAACAGCAGATAAAAAAGAGGAGAGATAAGTAAACAAAAAACAACAAAAATGAAGGGAAGAGATAAGCTGTTCC
The DNA here is from genome assembly GCA_009823505.1 of Rhizomys pruinosus. Lineage (NCBI taxonomy): Eukaryota > Metazoa > Chordata > Mammalia > Rodentia > Spalacidae > Rhizomys > Rhizomys pruinosus. Next base: position 127,999 of record VZQC01009134.1, read on the forward strand.
AGCCAAAGGGAAAGAAAGTACATCAGACAGCTTAACCCCAGCATTCCAGAGTTTGAGGGAGGGAGAGCCCCAACTCAAGGCCAACCTGTGTTCTTTGGGAAATCCTGAAAACAAAAAGTGGGCAGGAAAAGAACAGGCCAGCATGATGCTGGTCTACTCAACTCAAATCAGTTATTAAATAAGGGAAGTATGAAAGTGAAGGACTAAAAAAAAAAAGAAAGTGAAGGACTAAACTCTGGGTAGTGCCGCCTAGGTTTTATGTGACTCTTGGTCTGGCATAGGAACTAGGCCTTTGTAGGAATGACTTTTTTTTTTTTTTTTTTTTTGGTCTTTTTTGAGACAGGGTCGCCCTGGGTACTCGGGCTGTCCTGGAACTCACTCTGTAGCCAGCCTG
>VZQC01009134.1:129303-260930 GCA_009823505.1 Rhizomys pruinosus
TGTGTGTGTGTGTGTGTGTGTGTGTGTGTGAGAGAGAGAGAGAGAGAGAGAGAGAGAGAGAGAGAGAAGGTCTCCCTGTAGCCCCAGCTGTACTAGAACTCACTATGTAGACCAGGCTGGCCTAGAACCAAGAGAGATCTGCCTGCCTCTGCCTCCCAAGTGCTGGGATTAAAGGTGTGCACCACCACGCCCGGCCCAGGCGTACTCTTAAAAGCAAAAGTTAAGAGTTAGGCTTTTTTTGTTGTTCAGGTAATTTTGTTGGCATAATTACTTTTTCTGTGCATTCCCTTGGGATGAGGCATGGGTGCCAATCCTGCTTATGGGGCTTCTTACAGGTACAGGTGCTGAGAGTGTCAAGGTGTGAGTGCCGAGCCTGTCTCCATGTGATTTCTCATAGGAATGGGATAGAATTCTGGCTCTAACTTTGTGAAATACTCCAGTCTGTTTCAGACCAGATTTCCCCTCGCAGAACACTGTGAACTTCAGTCAATATTTGCCCCACTCTGTCTAGGGGTATTCTACAAGCTAGATCTCTGAGTATGCTTCCATTACAGTTGGTTTCTAGAGATTGGTGGTGGAAACTTCACATCTACAACTATTTAGCTTCCTATCCAGCAGGGCTCCTTTTCTATGTATACCAGGAATTTTCTATGTATACCAGGTTGTCCTGAAACTCATAGCTCTGCCTGCCTCTGCTTTCCAAGTGCTGTGATTAAAGACATGTGCCACCACATGCAGCATTCATCCTGTATCTGAATGACCATTTCTTTCCAGAACTAAATGGAGAAACCTCTGCATCTAGAGCCATTTAGCTCCTCATTGATCAGGGGTCTTTTTAAAATGGCTTCCTGTCACTGCTTCATTAAATTGCCAAGAAGGATCTTCTCTTCACTGTCCCTCTGCTCTCTCTCTCTCTCTCTCTCTCTTTATTTTTTATTTTTTTATTTTTTGGTCTTTTCAAGACAGGGTCTCCCTGTAGCCCCAGCTGTCCTGGAACTCCCTCTGTAGACCAGGCTGGCTTTGAACTCACAAAGATCTGCCTGCCTTTGCCTCCCAAGTGCTAGGATTAAAGGCTTGTGCCACAACGGCTGGCTTTCTCTTTTTAAATATATGTTACTTACTGAAAATAAAGTACCAGGTCTCTAGGGCTCTCTTTTTGTTGACCTAAAGCGTGGTTCTGACCCTCTGCAGTTACATTCACCATTCATTCTGTTCTGGGACCACAGTACTCCCAAGTCAGGGCTGAGGCCTACTGATACAGACTCTAGAACTCTCTTTCGTTCTGTTGTGTTTTCTAGTTTCCTATTTTTTTGCCACTAAAGCTATTGTTCTGTGCCATCGTCCACATTAGAGAATTGCTACTTCACAGTTGTTACCAGAAACTTTGGGGATCCCCACATCAGGTATCATATGTTACCAGGGGGAAATTGGGGTTCCTTCTAGGCGATTTTACTCTTAAGAATTTTCAAAAAAAATCAGTAGGAAACTTGACAACAATTTTATTGTAGTTTGAGAGAAAAGAATAGGGCCAATCCCGGCATCTCCACCAAAAAAAAAAAAAAAGAAAAGAATAGGGCCAGTAAGCTCTAAATCTGGAGGACAGATGGAGGAAAGGAAGAGAGGGCAGAGTTGGCAGAGCCGCACAAGGAAGCTCAGCAAGAGAGGGCAGTTTCTTTGAAGAAAAAGAACATTATCTCATTAGGTTTGAATGAGATAGTCTCCCACACACTCGAGTAATTTGAACACTTGGTCAGTTGGTGGTGCTGACTGGGGACGGTCCTGGAAGATTTAGGAGGTGTGGCCTTGCTGGAGAAAGCATGGTCAATGGGCTGGGCTTTGAGAGTCCATAGCCTCCTCCCATTCCAGTTGCCTAGTCTACTTCCTGTTGGCCACTAGAGGTATGCACTAGCCATGCTGCTTGCTGCCTCTCTGCCATAATGGACTCTAAGCCCTATGGAAATGTAAGCTCAAATAAACTCTTCCTTCTATAAGTAGCCTTAGTTATGGTGTTATGCAGTGATAACTGCAACAGAAATGTGACTGATAGAGTAGATAATTCTCACTCCCATCTCTTCAGTGTGGTTCCAGGTGAATCACCCTTTCCAAGGGATGGTTTCTTGGTCAGGTATTTGACAGGCCAGCTGAATTGGCTCTTAAGGTAGGAGGCAACAGCATGAAAGGTTAGAACATGGCTCTACATGTTTAGGGAAGATCCTTCATCATGAATCAGGCTGCACCTTCCGCAGCTCTGTCTGGGACAGTTAAAAAGCCATCTGTGCTGCGACTTGACAACTCGCAGTTTATGATACCCGGCCCCTCTGTGCTTCATGTCACATATGCTCAGCTGAACTAAATCACATAATGTGAAACCACCCCTGAACTGTTACAGAAAGTCAGATTTCTCTTTAGTTCTGGGGTTGGTTTAAGACTCCTCCAGGAGCTTGCTCTGATGGCTGCTCTATGGAAAGTCTCTTCTGGCCTCGCCGCCCCACCATACCTCCAGGAGCTTGCTCTGACAGCTGCTCTATGGAAAGTCTCTTCTGGCCTCCCCACCCCACCATACCTCCAGGAGGTTGCTCTGACAGCTGCTCTATGGAAAGACTCTTCTAGCCTCCCCCATCCCACCATACCCCTCATGGTGGCTTGCTCTCTCTCTTTAAAATTTCTTTATTATTAGCCGGGTGTGGTAGAGCATGCCTTTATTCCCAGCACTGGGGAGGCAGAGGTAGGAGGATCTCTGTGAGTTCAAGGCCAGCCTGGTCTACAGAGCAAGCTCCAGGACAGCTGGCACTAAAAGAGACACCCTGTCTCAAAATAACCCCCCAAAAAATTCTTTATTATTTTAAATTTTTGCCAGGAGCCAAGTCACCTCAAAGAAAATTACTAGCTTGCTTAACTCAGGAATTTATGGGCATGATGAGCATTGTGGTCATTGAAAGGACATCTGGTACTTTCAGATACACCCTTCCCCCTCTCTGAACTGTGGTGACTCACTGCCCGCCAATGGGATTTTCCCGCCCACTTGCCTTTTTAAACCCTGCGCAAAATAAAGACTAAGGAGCTTGATCAGAACATTGTCTTGCTCTTGTTCTTTGTGTCCTCTGTCCCCCATTCTTTTGCCCCCTCCTCAGGTCTGCATTGATGAGCCTGCGGGCCAGGGAACCTGGCGCCCAACGTGGCCTTCGAGGAATGGAGATTTGATTGAACGTCGCTACGAAGAAAGAGGCCTCATCGAATCTGGATCACTGTGCTTCTCTTCGCGACGAGTGGTCCGCACAGAGATCGCCACAGAGTCGCCTACCCGTGAGACTGATCTGTAAAAGTAGGAAATAGCGATGCAAAAATGGGACAGACATTAGACAAACAGGATTTGTTTTTAAAGGGTCTCAAGGAGTCCCTCAGGATGCGAATAATTAGGGTTAAGAAAAAGGATCTTAAGAAATTCTTTGATTTCATTTCTGATGTTTGCCCTTGGTTCCCTCGAGAGGGAACAATTGATGAAAAAAGATGGACTGAAATAGGTGACTCCTTACAAGATTTTTATAAAACCTTCTGTCCAGAAAATGTCCCTGTCCAGGCCTTCTCCTATTAGAATTTAATTAATGAAATATTAACTATCCACAAAAAAATGGCCACATATCCAAGAGGTAGTTAAAAAAGGGGGAAAGATCCTTCAGCAGAGCTCTTGACCTCCCTTTGTTTGTGAATCCATTTCCATTGCCATACCAGACCCAGAAAATTGCATTGAGCCCGCCAAGCCCATTATCACCCCTAAACCCTTGATAAAGGAGTCTCCCACTCTCCATCTTTATCTTTCCCTTAAGGAATTTAAGACTCAACATGAGCCCACTGATGCCCTTTCCCCAGAGGAAGCTCATTCCCTTGAGGAGGAAGCAGCCAAATATAAAAATCCTGACTGGCTGCCCTTGCTATCCTCCCAGAACTGACCACCCCCATATATTGTAGCTCCCCCATTTTGTGCTCCCGCCTTTGACTCTGATATTCCAGAAAATGCCAAAGCAAAACTTAGCCGAGGGGTCTCCTCACTTAAAAATTTACTCCAAATAAAAAAAAACAACACCTAAACTTAATAAAAGAATTATGGGCATTGGATCTAGAACTAACTAACTCTCCCTTGGTTCCCATCACACCCAAACCAGCATCCAAGAAAAAACCAAAAACATGTATACAAGCCTTTCCCATTACTAGAAGCAAAGCCGTCCCCATTTCTAGTGAGGCAAATGAATCTGAGGAGGAAGGGGAAAACTCAGGTGAGGAAGTGTCAGACGATGAGGATCAGGATGAGGCCCCAAATGAAGAAAGCAAAGAGACAACTTTAGTTTCAGGCCAACAATACCACCACCTCAGCTTTAAACATATAAAAGATTTAAAAGCTGCGGTTACGCTTTATGGCGCGGTAATGCCGTTCACTCTCTCTATAATTGATCCTTGAGTGATCGATGGCTCACACATAATGACTGGTATCTCTTAGCCCATGCCACCTTGTTGGGAGGTGACTACATCCTTTGGAGAACTGACTTCGAAGAAAATTGTAGGGAAATAGCAGCTCACAATTCCGAAAGCAAAACTGCTAAAACATGGGTTAAGGCTAAACTTCTGGGTCAGAGCCCTTATGATACCAATGAAAAACAGGCTAAGTTTCCAACTGGCCTGCTGGCCTCAATCTCCCTCACCCTTAGCCATGGATGGGGGACCCACAGACCAAGTAAGAGAGGAAAAAATAAAACTGAATATCCAAGAGAGAATCAATAACCTCCTTCCCCGACTACATTATCACCCTCTTGCCCTACCAAAACCACAAGGTATAGATAATTGATCCCAAGACTGATGAGATTCTTAAAGCCACTTATTCAGCTCTTAACCTGACTAACCCCTCAATGGCTAGTGACTGCTGGCTGTGTCTCCCCCAAGGACCTTCCTGGCCCTTGGTCATACCCTTACTCAATAACTCTCACATTACTTATTCTAGGAACAACTGAAGTCTATCAGTACCTTTCAAGGTGCTTCCCATTGGTTTTAACACATCCATATGCCTCATTAGCCCTTTCAAGAATAACTCTTTTGATGTCGACTTCAGCATTCTCTCCTTTAGTAATTGCAGCTCGTATATCAACATTTCTGCACTTGACTGCTTAGGACAGTGCAAGGTTTTTGTATGTGGAGATAACATATCCTATTCCCTTCTTCCTGTCAATTCCCTTCTTCCTGACAAAATGTTGTCAGCTTCCAGAGCCAATCACAGACCCCCAGTTTCTCGCCACTGTATACTGCTGCTCTGCCTAACATCATGTGCCTGGGCCACATTGTTTGCTCCCTCTTGGGGCAGGCTAAGAGGAATCCCATGACTCCCACACTGTGCCCTGAGAACTAGCCCCTGATGCAAACTGGATCCTCCCACAGAAGGCTCCCAAGACAGGTGGGAATATCTAAATGTCATAGTGAAAGGCTTAGCCATTGGTCTCACCTCTTCCTGCTGAATGGGTAGTGTTAGGGTTAGCAGTCATGGTACCCTTTTATTAGTCCCATCTAAAAGACCCTAAAACTTAAACAATGATTTTATTTCCATAACGAGCAATGTTGGACTTCACTACACTACACTACACATAAACCAGTTATGTGTGTTCTCATTTTTTTTTTTTTTTGGTGTTTTCGAGACAGGATCTCCCTATAGCCCCAGCTGTCCTGGAACTCACTCTGTAGACCAGGCTGGCCTTGAACGCATAAAGATCCGCCTGCCTCTGCCTCCCAAGTGCTAGGATTAAAGGTGTGTGCCACCATGCCCAGCTATATTCTCATTTTTTTGTGCACCTTTTTAGAACTATCTGGCCAACTGTTGGTCACAAAATGTAGTTTAAGCATTCCCTGGCTAAGGGATCCTCCAGGTTTAATCCAGGTATTTTCTCATCTGTTTTTTTTTTAGTCTCTCTCTAAAAATTTGGCACAGGGGGCTGGAGAGCTGGCTCAGTGGTTAAGAACACTGGATGCTCTTATAGAGGACCCAGATTTTGTTCCCAGTACCCACAGGGCAGCTAACAACCATTCTTCATTCCAGCTCCAGGGGATCATATATGTACTTCTGACCCCTGTAGGCATTGCGTAACAATGGTGCACTTAAATTTATGCAAGCGAAGCACTCATACACATAAAATAAAGTTTTAAGTTGAATTTAAAAATTGTCATGATCATGATCTTCATCCCTTCTTTGTTGGATATTAAAAAGCCTTATTCATATTTTGAGATTTCAAAACCTATTCTATTATCCTCCTTATAATCCAGTCTCTGAGATCCCTCATTGTAGTGATGAGGCTCTGTTTGGCTTGAGCAAGCCTCACCCCATCCCCCATCTTGGAGCCGGGATAGGTGGAGTTCCTGTTCACTGGACAAGGCCCCATATCCTGAGGGTTCCCTTTTGATGTATTGGGCACATGTCACACCTCCTATTTACTAAATACACACCTGGGAGTTCTGTTGCCCCATAGGAGCCATGTTGGCTCATGCTTCCCTTGCCCTCTTTCACACCCTCCAGCCCCCATTTCCCTGCCCGGAGCTTTAGTATAGAAAACTTTGCTTGTTGCCAATAAAACAAATTATTTCCCCATGGAATTTCTCCTGGCTCATTTTTGAGCCCACCCTTTCTTCTCCCCTCTCTCTGGCCTTCCCAGTACCTTCTCCCTCCTCCTCCCTTTGGGCTAGGAACTGGCTTGCTGAGAAGCAGGCTAGAGAGACCGGGAACCTGCAGTCTGGTCAAGGGAGTGTTAGGGTTTGAGAATCCACACCAGACACACCAAATGATAGAAAACCAAGCCTTTATTTCAGGGGAAAAAGTAAACCAGCAAGCTGGAGTGGGAGGGAAAGGGCTCCCCCCGATAACTTGGCTCTTGGGCCTTTTATACAGGGTCTAGGGAAAGTTTAGTGGGGTTTGGGTAACTTCTAGCCTTATTGGATAATAGCAGAGTTACAGCTCATGGTTAGGTCAGCCCACCTGCTCCCACATACCAAAGGTTATCTTTAGACACAATCTTGGGACGGGAATGAGGAAATGTTAAGTCAGTCCACCTGTCCTCACATATCAACAGTATCAACAGTTATCTTTAACAAGTTTAAATTTTTTAGCTGTTCTTGAGGCCTAGAGCAACTGACCTTGAGCAATTGACCTTTTCCCTGAATTGGGCAGGTTCCAGTAATTGCTTAAAATAGTGGCTATACTAAAAATGGAGTCAGCGTGGGCCTCTCTTACATTCCCCCCTCAAGTTGTATACTGGGAGGCTAATCATAGACTCCATTATTTTCTTCCTCAGGGGAGTCATATATGGGCACATGCCTGGTCCTGAGTACCATGATTTTAACGGATTTTACCCACTGGTTAATAAATCTGACAAGTGAGTTAAGGATGCACGGGCCACAGGTCAGAGCAACCAGAAGGATAAGTTTACTGGCAGATCTAGGAAGTCTGCAGCTCTCAGCTGAGAAAGAAACTGGCTCTCTGGGGGGTCTTTACCCTAAACTGCCTAGGCAATTTTTAGCTCCTACTTTTATCACATTACACTCTGAGGTTACCCCAATTACCAAGAGGGAATCAGGGCGCTGATTGCTCTGACTGGAGGAAGAACAACGGAAGGCTACACCTCATTTGTTCTTAATGGTCTTCATCATTGTCCCATCAAGAATCTTGATTGGAGCAATGGATCTGGTGGTGCACACCTTTAACCCCAACACTTAAGAGACAGCCAGGCTACAGGGAGAGCCTGTCTCAAAAAATACTTAATAAATAAATTCTGATTGGGGGAACTGAACCTCCAGCACCAGGACCCCCTGATCTGCCGGAAGCTCTCATTCTAGATAACCAAGCCTCCTGATCATCATTCTTTCTACTCCAAAGAACAGGATAGACATTAATTCGTCTAATTGGTCTGCCACCCAGATGGGATGCTCTAACAAGAATTGAAGCTTTTAGCCGGGCTTGGTGGCGCACGCCTTTAATCCTAGCACTTGGGAGGCAGAGGCAGGCAGATCTTTGTGAGTTCAAGGCCAGCCTGGTCTGCAGAGTAAGTTCCAGGACAGCTGGGACTACAGGGAGACCCTGTCTCAAAAAGACAAAAAAAAAAAAAAAAAAGAATTGAAGCTTTCTTTTTAGAGGGTTTTTTTTTTTTTTTTGGTATTTTCGAGATAGGGTCTCCCTTTAGTCCTAGCTGGCCTTAAGCTCACAGAGATCCACCTGCTTCTGCCTCCTGAGTGCTAGGATTAAAGGTGTGAGCCACATGCTGGCTTCTTTTTAGATTGTGTGTGTGTATATGTGTGTGTGTGTGTGTGTGTGTGTGTGTGTGTCTGTGTGTCTGTGCCTGTGTGTGTGGTCTTTTCAAGACAGGGTCTCTGTGTAGCCCCAGCTGGCCTGGAACTCACTCTGTAGACAAGGTCGGCCTTGAACTCACAAAGATCCACCTGCCTTTGCCTCCCAAGTGCTAGGATTAAAGGCATGCACCACTATGCCCGGCAAGATTTTTTTTTTTAATCTCAGTGTTACTTAACAGGCCATTAACAAATCAAATTTTCTAGCCCCTCCCAAGGGAACTTCCCTAAGGATAAATAAAATCTTGGAAGTAAAATTTGAGATCTCCTTCATGTTGTTCAATTTCTTGCAGTGGGGCAGGGAGGGATATATTGAGGAGATGGGGGAGTCTCTGGACTGTATGGCTAGAGTTGGTTTTGTCAATATCTGGGGAAATCTATTTCTTTTCTTTATTTTTCTTGGACCTTGGTTCAGCCTAATTATTTCCCATTCTCGTCTTTAAATACAGTCCTTTAGGAACTCACTCACCCTGCCTATCCCTTAGGAGGGTTTTTCTTTTACTCCAAGGCTGCCATTTTGCCCATCTCCAACCAATTCCCTAGTTAGATGGTGTTCAAGTTGAACACGTACCAAACTGTAGCTAAGGGCTCCACACTCACTTCACACAGCCCTGAATCTCATTCACTCTCAAACAACCGCTGATTGTCCTACTACCAAGGGAATGGTTTGTTGTCATCCCAATGATTTTTCTTATGTTTGTTTTGTGCTGGCCCCTGTGGTGCTTGCTGTGGGCAATCCCCTTCTCCCCGAGTGGCTGAGAGACTTTTCCATTGTAGGATCATTAATAAACTAAAAGATATTGAATATCCAAGCCCTGGGGCTACCACAATGATGGAGGGCATGGGATGTATCTCCCCAAAGTTGGAGTTCTGCTCTTTTTCTTAGGTGGAATTAGAATTCCACAATGAGGTCCCAAGTTGTTGGAAATAAAATTTGAGGTGGAAGGACCCCATTCATACCACACAAAACACAGGCAGGCAAAGCAACTTGCCAAAGCAACGTTTAATTTAGAAAAAGTGTGTCTTGTTTCCTTTAGATACTGAGCACATTTCAAATGGGAAATTTGATAGTTTTTACTTTTTATTTCATACGTACAAGTTCTTTGCTTGCCTGTTTATAAGTGTAATGCCTAAAGAGGCCAGAACAGAATGTTGGATCCCGTGGAACTGGAGTTACAAACAGTTGTTAGCCACCAAGTGGTTGCTAGGAACTGAACTGAGGTCTTCTGTAAGAGTAGCCACTACTCTTAACTGCTGAGCCATCACTCTATCTACTTGGTATGTTTTCATTCTAACACAAGAGTACTGTGTCTTTTACTCATTGGCTGGAGTTCAATCTCCTATCTTTTATGGTTGGTTAGTTTTTAAGGACTCCATGCAAAGGAAAGGAAGGAAAAAGTAAAACAGTCAGCTGCTCTGGGTCATCAAGTTTGAGGATTGCAGCAGGGCCTTTGCATAAAGAAAACTTCTACAAGGTATGGGAGATTAAATGATATGAATTCTTTGTTGTAAAGAAAATTTTACAAGGTGGGGGATTACAAAGAGCTTCACAAAGGTTACCTTCTTATCATTCTTTCTTTTTTTTTTTTTTGAGACAGGGTCTCCCTATAGCCCCAGCTGGCCTGGAACTCACTCTGTAAACCAGGCTGGCCTCGAATTCACAGAGATCCGCCTGCCTCTGCCTCCCAAGTGCTGGGATTAAAGGCATGCACCACCATGCCCATCTTAAAGATGGTTCTTAGCTGCCTTGTGGGTGCTGGGAATCAAACTTGGGTCCTCTGCAAGAGCAGTCAGTGCTCTTAACCACTGAGCCATCTCTCCAGCCCCCCTGTCATTCTTTTGATGGAAAAGATTTGGATTCTTTAAAATTATTTTCCTTATATCTATTCCTCAGTTTCAGTTTATCTCCTAAATTATTTTAGAATCTGCACTCTTGAGGAGGGGACTATACAATATTTTTGGAGGCCATCAAAGCATTGGCTCCCACCTTGTTTCCCTGGTAATACTAGAAAAGTAAACATCAGCTTTGACATGGCTTAAGGTATGGTATAAAAATAGAATACCTCTGGTCTTGGGTTGATATAACATTCTGATCCTCTCCAAAGACTAGAACCTTTTACATTGAATACAAGAGAAGAGCTGTGATGGTCTAGAAAGGAAACTGACACTTAATCCATAATTCCCCTCAGGTATGTGGTGTATTAGAATGAGACTCAAGGCCAGGAGTGGGCCAGGAGTGGGAAAGAGAACATTAGGCAGAAACAATACAATATACGGAGACTTAAATTTGAGACATGAAAGAGATGGAGGGGCCTCCTTTTAAAGCCTAGAGAGGAGAAAGATTCAACAAGAGTGAGGGCGAGGGACTAGAGAGATGGCTCCATAGTTAAGAGCACTGGCTGTTCTTGCAGAGAACCCAGGGTCAATTCCCAGCACATATGTGAGGACTAACAACAATCAATAATCCTAAATTAGGGATCTAACACCTTCCTCTGAGTTCATCAAGTATGCCACAAGACTGGTATACTTTACATCCATGCATGCAAAACATATACATAAAAATTTGCCCTGGTCCACGGGGTCATCAACGCAGAACTGAGGAGGGGGCAAAAGAATGAGGGACAGAGGACACAAAGAACAAGAGCAAGACAATGTTCTGATCAAGCTCCATAGTCTTTATTTTGTGCAGGGTTTAAAAAGGCAAGCAGGCGGGAAAATCCGTTGGCGGGAAGTGAGTCACCACAATTCGGAGAGGGGGAAGGGTGTATCTGAAAGTACCAGATGTCCTTTCAATGACCGCAATGCTCGTCACGCCCATAAATTCCTGAGTTAAACAAGCTAGTAATTTTCCATGAGGTGACTTGGCTCCTGGCATCTCCTCCCTTTTTTATACTTTTAATGGGGCAATAGCACCACCGGAGGTGAAGACACGATTATTTTCCTTGAGAGGATGTGTGGGCATTAACCAGTGCGGGGGAAGTAGTGACCTGATCCTCCCAAGTAATTTACTAATGGTATCTTTTTGGGGAGGAGAGGATAATCCCTCTTATCAATTCATGCATGTTGCTTCTGCTATGTTTTGATCAAAGGGAAAGAAATGACACCAATCTCTGTGCAATCAGCTTTGCTTCACAGGAGACTCAGAAATGGACAACTAGATCCTCTCCTTGTGGTGCTTTGCCATGCACCCCATGCAGGTGCCCTCGCCATACCATGAATGGGCAGGCGTGCAACCCTCTGAGTGGTCATGCAGTTCCCGAAAGGGCTATGTCATCATAAGGTTCTGCTAGGCCTCTGTCAGTCAAATCAAACCTATGGTAATGAACTTGTATGGGTTTGGATGCCAAGAAGTCAATTTGTTGTTTAACAAATCTTATTAGTCTGTTGAAAAGGAAGGGGCCCAGTGACACCAATATGAGCAGTCTGAGCACGGGACCAAAGAAAGGGAGTAGATGTGGCAGAATTCCGTTCCAAGCAGACCACATGGGGTTTTCAAAGAGTTCCCTTCTTCTTTTTTCTAATTCCAATATGAGAATACTTCAAAAACCTATACTCTACTAAATTTGAAAACCCAAGAGAAGTGAATGAATATCTGAAATCCTGGGAATCAACAAAGCTTAACCAAGAAGAGATTGAGAGTTTAAATAGACCCATAATATTTGAGGAAATTGAAAATGTAATAAAAACCTCCCAACTAAAAAAAAGCCCAGGCCCAGAGGGTTTCACAGCAGTAAAGAGGTCTTACAACCATCACTACTCAAACTGTTCAGAGGATACAGAGGGAAATCTCCCAATTTCCTTCTATGAGGCCAGGATCCCTCTAATACCCAAACCAAGCACACAACCAAAAAAGAAAACTATATACCCATCTCATTAATGAATATAGGTGCAAAAATTCTCAACAAAATACTAGCAAATCTCATATAGACCCCCTCTCCTGGTGGCATGAAGAGGAATGATAATCCTTGGTGCAGACTATTTAATGTAATTATAAAAATAGATCCATTTGACTCACCTAACTCACCTCTTATAAGGAGCAAGAAATTTAGCGACTCTATATATAAAACATTTGAGAAATTGTGGGAAAATAAGGAAAATAATGATGTTTCCTGGTTGCTTCTAGCATCTCTGGATAAAGTGATAGAGGAAAATAAGGAGCTCAGTGATAAAAATGACCAGCTCCAGATTCGAAACAACAGTTTAAAGGTTTCCAGTGTGCTCTGGAAGAGAATCTTCTCTCCAGCAGCCAAAGAGCTAAAGCAGCAGAAAATCAAGCTGGAGCCCTTATTATACGTTTGGCTGACTTACAACGCAAATTTAATTCCCAGCCACGAAGAGTGTCAGCAGTTAAAGTGAGAGCACTGGTGGGGAAAAGGTGGAACCCTGAAACTTGGAATGGAGATGTGTGGGAGAACCAGGATGATGAGGATTTTGAACCCTCAGATTCTGAGGGATTTTCTTTATCTGAGGAATTAATCTCCCCACCCTCAACAGAGAATCCACACTCTGCAGATCCCTCCTCCCCACCCTTGCCTGAAGAAACTAATCTCCCCCTCCCAGTGGGAGCTAATGTCCCTCAGGGCGCAACAATTGTTGCCTCTAGACCTATAACCACATCGAAGTCTAAGCAAGCCCCTAAAGATGAGATAGAAAGAGTGGTCCATGAGGAAGTGCGCTACACCACTAAAGAAATTAATGAGTTTGCCGATTCATTCCGGCAGAAGCTTAAGGAATATGTGTGGGAATGGATTTTAAGAGTGTGGGATAATGGTGGAAGGAATATAAAATTGGATCAGACTGAGTTTATCGATATGAGCCCACTGAGTAGAGATTCTAGGTTTAACATGGAAGCTCAAGCAGTTAAAAAAGATGTTAAAAGTTTATTTGAATGGTTGGCTGATTTATTTATTAAAACATGGCCTACTAACAATGAGTTAGAGATGCCTGATATTCCTTGGCTTAGTATTGATGAAGGGATTGTGAGGGTTAGGCAGATGGGCATGCTCAAGTGGATTCGAAGTGTAAAACCACATTCTCCACAATATGAGGACCCAGAGGACATGCCATTCGCTGAGTTTATAAGATGGAAAGTACTGAGAGAGACAACAGAACATTTGAAGAGCTTTGTTTTTGCTCTATTTCTTATGCCAGATCTTACAGTTAGAGAAATTGTTGCTCGTTTGCATAAATTAAATGTACAGGTAATAGGTTTAACAGGACCTCAGGGTAGGCANGAATCCATTGGGCCTTCAGCACCAGATTGGGACTACTGAGACATCCAGCCTTGAGGACTGAGCAGTTCCTTGGATTCTCAGCCTCTCCAGTGTGGCTCAGCTATTGTTGGACTCCTTGAACTCGGTCATGTAAGCAAATCAATAAATCTGTATATAGCTATATATATCAGCAAATCAATCAATCTGAATATAGCTATATATTCATTCTATTGATTCTGTTTTTTTAGAGAACCCTGACTAATACAGATTGTGGTACCAGATGTGGTTCTAGAGAAACAGTATTGAAAGGATGAATTTCTTTAGTGGGCTTGACAGTTTCTGTAGCCAGCTCACCAATGCAATGAAACCTAGAGTTACTGAAGGCTCTCCTGGTGGCATGAAGAGGAATAATAATGCTTGATGCAGACAATTTGATGTAATTACGAAGATAGATCCATTTGAGTTGCTGGACTTACCTCTTGTGAAGAGCAAGGAATTTAGCAACTATCTATATAATACGTTTGAGAAATTTCAGAAAAATAAGGAAAATAATGATGTTGGCTGGTTGCTTCTAGCATCTCTGGATAAAGTGATAGAGGAAAATAAGGATCTCAGTGATAAAATTAACCAGCTCCAGATTCTAAACAACAGTTTAAAAGTTTCCAAATGTGCCCTGGAAGAGAATCTTCTCTCCAGCAGCCAAAGAGCTAAAGAGGCAGAAAATCAAGCTGAAGCCCTTATTATACATTTGGCTGATTTACAACGCAAATTTAATTCCCAGCTATGAATAGTGTCAGCAGTCAAAGTGAGAGCACTGGTGGGGAAAGGTTGGAACCCTGAATCTTGGGATGGACATGTGTGGGAGAACCCTCATGATGAGGATTTTGAACCCTCGGATTCTCAGGGATTTACTTTATCTGAGGAATTAATCTCCCCACCCTCAGCAGAGAATGCATTCCCACACTTTGCAAACCTGCCCTCCCCACCCTTGCCTGAGGAAACTAATCTCCCCTTCCTAGAGGGAGTTAATGTCCCTCAAGGCCCAGCAATTGTTGCCTCTAGACCTAAAACCCGAGTCAAGGCTAAGCAAGTTCCTAGAGGTGAGATAGAAAGTGTGTCCATGAGGAGGTGCACTACACCACTAAAGAAATTAATGAGTTTGCTAATTCATGGAAATGAATGGAATGGATTTTAGGTGTGGGACAATGGTGGAAGGAATATAAAATTGGATCAGACTGAGTTTATCAATATGAGCCTACTGAGTAGAGACTCTAGGTTTAATATGGAAGTTTGAGCGGTTAAAAAAAAGTGTTAAAAGTTTATTTGATTGGTTGGCTGATGTATTTATTAAAACATGGCCTACTAACAGCAAGCTAGAGATGCCTGATATTCCTTGGCTTAGTATTGATGAAGGGATTGTGAGGGTCAGGCAGATGAGCATGCTCGAGTGGATTCAAAGTGTAAAACCACACTCTCTGCATGTGAGGGCCAGAACTCATCCTGTGGTTATTTCCCCAGTCCAAGAATGTATAATTGGAATATATATACTTAGAAATTGGCAGAATCCCCACATTGGTTCCTGACCTGCGGAGTGAGACCTACTATGCTCTTCAATGTGAGGGCCAAGAGGACATGCCTTTCACTGAGTTTATAAGATGGAAAGTACTGAGAGAGACACCAGGACATTCGAAGAGCTTTGTTTTTGCTCTATTTCTTATACCAGATCTTAGTTAGAGAAGATGCTGCTTGCTTACATAAATTAAATGTACACGCAATAGGTTTAACAGGACTTCAGGGTAGACATCAGTTGGCAGCACTGAATCGCTGAAGGCCAAATGAGTTATCATAGTTATCATAATGGCAGCAAAGGCAAAACAATGCCTATAATGGCACAACCCGAATGGATCTTTGGAACTGGATAATTAATTATGGTTTTACAGGAACCAAATACATAAGAAGCCTACTAAGTTTTTATTTGATGTGTATAAGCAGAAAAGCTCTAGAACAAATGACAGAAAGTCAACATCAGATTTTAGCAATAGCAAATCCTGTCCAGTTAACCAGTTTCCAGACTTGAGACAGTTTGCAGACCCAGACCCCCTTGGATGAAGGGGTGTCTGGGTTCTGATGAGGAAGGACCTTGTCACAATACCAAAGAGTTATACTGTTTGCCTTCCTTCTGTCCTTCCCCAGAGGGACCTGAGGCCTTTCACTAGGCTAAGTGTACACTGGGGAAAAGGAAATAATCAGACTTTTCGAGGCCTATTGGATACTGGTTCTGAGTTGACACTGATCCCAGGAGACCCTAAAAAGCATTGTGGCCCTCCAGTTAAAGTAGGGGCCTATGGAGTCAGGTGATAAATGGAGTTTTGGCTGAAGTCCAATTCACAGTGGGCCCAGTGGGTCCCACAACTCATCCTGTGGTTATTTCCCCTGTCTCAGAATGTATAATTGGGATAGATATACTTAGAAATTGGCAGAATCCCCACATTGGTTCCTGACCTGTGGAGTGAGGGCTATTATGGTTGGAAAGGNGCTGTGAGGAGGAGATGTGGAAGGCCACAGTAAGACCTGTTGTCATCTTTCTCAGGGAAAAAAACAAGTAATCCAGGTAACACCCCATCCCAACATCTGTGCTATACCAAAGTAACCTAGCCATAGTCACTAGCAATGTTTAAATACCTATATATCTATGCTTGGCTTCATTAGTAAGGACTGAAAGGTTTAATCCTGGACAACGCCGGTCATGGAAGGACCCAGCCAGAACTATGACATAGTCCAACAATGACATTCTCCAGACAAAGATAGCACAGGTTCTGCTTCTCGTCCACCTGTGCCCTCGTTTCTAAGCTAAGGAACATTCTGTGGAAGAGAGGGGAGTGGTAGAATGTACGGGCTGCGATTGGCGTGATAGTGAAACTATATAGAATTATAGTCGGACATGTATTTGATCAACTTGATTGGAACATCAAGTCCCCCGCAATGGATGGTGGGAGCTTGGGCGTGTGTGAAGCTGGGGCGCAACTGCTTGCAAATTGGTTTTATATAAGGATGCTTGTACTAAAAAAAAAAAGTGGGGGAGTAGAGATACTGAAAAGTCCTTAAAGCAGGTTTTCACGGCCAGGCCTGAAGAAGGCCAAAAGCTTGGAGGAAGATGGTCAATAAAATCCACTCTGTAAGATTGAGTAAAGAACTTAAAAAAAGATATTAATTGGTTTTATAGATTACATACACCGTAATTAGGCTGATTTCTACATAGTCAGAATACTAGCAAAGTAGGGCTGAGAAGGGAGTTAAGAAGACGCATCCGCTCTAAGAGCCTTTTCGATCCCAGCACCCAATGCCTGGAACCGTTAATCTTCAGGGACTCAGCAGGGGTCGCCTCTTGACGCCCGCATGCACAAGCGAAGGAAGACTGAGCAGAAAATTAAACAGAAAATAATAATTAAGGATATTCTGGAAACAAACATAATACTTTTAAGGCAAAAGTGTATATTGGGTAAATTTTATTTGCAGGTACTCAACTCTGGCCCAAGCTTTATCCACATAGTTAGGAGTATTTTAAGGCCTTAGTGAAAGTTTAGATTAGTTAAATCTGGGTGTAGGTTTTGAGTGAAAATGATAATACATTTGTAACTAATTAGAGAATATAAAATGTTAATTGTTTTTTTTTTTATTTTGTTTGTATTGGGTTTAGGTTACAAATGGTCTCTATATTTTTTCTGAATTATACAGACACACACTTGTAACACTTCTATTTATTTAGGACAATTTAAAGGGAACTAAGCTTAAATTACCTTCCAAATAAGGGTAGCGATACAGTCATGAGAACAGTTTGGGTAAATTTAATGAAAGCTTATGCCTTGGCTTCTGTTTATGTGCTATGTGTAATACAACTTAAGGCAATCTATGGGTCAAAACATATAAAATTTAAAAAAACAAAAAGAGGGAGGGGGAGGAGGGAAAGTAAATCCTTCTGGGAATACATATGGAAATTCTGTGTTACAATCCTCTATTGATAAATATTTTCAATTTTTGAGATTTTGAAAACTAACAATGGGAAGGAGATTTATATGTTCCACAAGTAAAAATCACCAATCTAAAATGCCTGAAAAATGTACAATTTTGGCTGTGCAGGATGGACTAGGGAAATGCCAGCAGAGAGGCTACCATCTAACATTAAGAAAAGAACTTCAGATTGCCTGAGTCACAGACCCTGAGCATCTCTCTGAATTGATTGTGGTTAACTGTTTATAATGGGCCCTAACGAAGTTTACCTTCTCAGATAGGAGAAACCTTCCTACTTCTCCCCTTTATAGAAAAAGAAAAAACAGGATGGTAATAAATATTCCTAAACTTATTAAGCCAATGTTATGTGTAATTTTTATAAAACAGGTATAACTACCCTTTTTAATTGACTGAAGGCATAGGAACTCTGAAAGGATAATTCTCTATCTAGAGCCAAATTCATAGTAAAGTCTTTAAAAGCTGTTAATTAAGCAAATATATTAGTAACAGGAAAGTCTGACATCAGCAATGAATTATTCTGCCTAGGAGATGTTGGCTAGGGGATCAACACCCCCCCCAAATTATAAAGGCCTTTTGCCTATAATGGGATAATGTGCAAGGAGAAAGGCAGTAAGTCCCTGTTGTCGAAGACCTGGTGTGAGCATGAAAAAATGTTATGAGACGTCACTTGCTAGAGTACAACTGGCCTCTAAAAATGCCAGAGAGCATTATCAAAGGCACTAAAGCAATACAGCAAAATATCGGTCTCCTCCCTGAGACAAGCAAGACCCTCCTCGTCAGTATCAGCTACCTCAACTGCCTGGAGATACTGGGCAACAGTGGCAGCCAGTGTCTATATATATCTCAAATCTAATTGGCATTAGCCTCTCCTTGGAGGAATAACTCACAGTGGATGCCAAACTATTCCTCTAGTGGTTAGGCGATATTATAAGCCACATAAGAACTTACACCCTTTATAGAGAAACTACAGTTTGTGGATTAGCATACCATCCAAACATCTGTGTCATGCTCACAGCTTATGCTTGCCATAATAATTAGTATGCTTAAATGCCTGTACATTCAATTGCTTGTGCTTTGTTAGTATGACTAAAAAAGGTATCACTGGAAAACTGTCAACCCATGAAGGGAACAACCTGAACAGACTAGAGTCCAAAATGACAACTCCAAAGAAGTAGACTGTTTTCTTCTCACCATTGTGCCCCTTTCCCAAAGCCCGGGAACAAATTGGGAAGAGGAGGCGGTAGATTGTAGGGTTGCAGAGAGATAGGGGTAATCATGAGACTACAGAATATAGTCTGGACTCCTAATTGATCAACATGCCTGTGCATAGAAGCTTCTCCAACTGGACTATGGGATACCTTGGGTGTTCAAAATTTGACATAGATACTTGCAAAATGCACCAATTACCTAATTGACAGCAACACTGAGTAACATCAATGTTATCTGAAAACAACTTGTTATTAATTGTAGAATCCCTTAAAAATAAACAAATAAATAAAAAAATTTTTTTTTTTTTAATTTTGTATGTATTGTGCCTCCCTATGTATATATGCCACATAAGTAAACAAATGTGATTGCTGTTGGATCTATTGTCCAAGCCCTTCACCCTCCCTTCCCCCAGGGTGGCCTGGGTTATTAACTGATTGGACTACCTGAAATCTGTCTCAGGCATCTCTCTACTGAACCTGAAAAGAATCCTTATAATTTAAAACACATATCATAGGGCTAAAGAGATGGCTCAGTGATTCAGAGCATATATTGCTCTTCCAGAAGACTGAAGTTTAGTTCCCAGCACCCACCCACATAGGCTGGTTCATGCCACCTGTAACTCCAGCTCTGGGTATTGGTTGCCGTCTTATGCCCTGCACAGATACCCACAACCAGCAGAGCAAAGGAATTTCCTTATATCTCTAGACTTTAGAAAATAGGGCAACTCTTAACTTGGCAATCAAGGGACCGAATTTAGTGGGGAAAAATCTCTGAGTTTCACAACTTAGAGAAAATACTAGATATACTATAAAGCAGTAATTTGGGAAGGTAATCAATCATATTGTCCCATCCTACCTGGGGTCTGTTCCATAAATATAGCAGCTTAGGGAATATACTATATAAGCTATAAGGGCTGGCTATTCCACTCTACAGGGGCAGCCTCTGTGATCTAACAGTGTACAGCAGTGCACCAGGGACCATGGGAGATTTCCAAACACTAATATCTTTCCAGTTTTAGAAAACTACCTCTTTCATTCCCTGGCCCCTTGTATTTTCCTTTACAATTCTCTTGTAACCTTCCATTGCCAATTTCCCTGATCAAGAACCAGCCTTATATCTTTGGTTTTGTTTGGTACTAAGACTTTGAGAGAAAAACTCTGGAGGTTTCTCCCTGACTCTTTGTCTTATAATGGAGTTTCAGTAGTTATTTAATATGATCATTTGGAACAAGAGTTCTGAGGAAGAGAGAAGGTTTTGCTGTTGATTGGTTTAAATGAGGACTTCTGTAGAGCACTGTGGGCTCCAGAGTATCCAATACAGTAAGAGAAGGAACTAGGATCCTTTCCAGAATTATTAAGACAGTTGAGCCAAATAATATCATTAAATCCATTATGTTTCTTTGACTTCTAGTTCAATTCATTTTACTTTTTTTTGTCTTTTTGAGACAGGGTCTCCCTGTAGCCCCAGCTGTCCTGGAACTCACTCTGTAGACCAGGCTGGCCTTGAACTCACAAAGATCCACCTGCCTCTGCCTCCAAAGTGCTAGGATTAAAGGCATGTGCCACCACACCTGGCATCTAGTTCAATTCTTATATTATATATTATATTATTTTAATTTAGTTTTTAAATCTTAATGAAATATACATCTAGGAGAGGGTTAGTTTCTAGAATATAAATAAAAGAACTCAAAAACATCAAGAAAATAAATGATCCAATTAAAAACTTAGGGCAAGGAACTAAACAGAGCGTTCTCAAAAGATGAAACAACTAGCTGAGAAATTTTTTTTTAATATTCAACATCTTTAGACACCAGGGAAATATAAATTAAAGCTACTCTGAGATTTCAACTTACCTCAGTCAGAACGGTTAAGACAAAAAAAAAGATGACAAATGTGGTGAGGATATGGGGAAAGGACATTTTTATTCACTGGGTGTTCCTCAAAAAGCTACAAGTAGATCTGCCACGTGATCTAGCAAGAACTCTCTTTGGTATATACTCAAGGGACTCTACACTACTACAGAAATACCTTCTTGTCCACATTCATTGATGCTCTATTCATAATAACCAGGAAATGGAAATAATCAAGATATCCATCCAATGATGAATTAATAATGAAAATATGTAACAATTTACACAATGGAATATTACTGCGATACTAAAAACAAATTAAATTGTGAAATTCAGAGGTAAATGGATGGAACTAGAAACAGTCATCCTGAGTGAGGTAATCCAGATCCAGAAAGACAAATGTCACATGTTCTCTTTCACAGGTGTGTTTCCATTGGAACATTCGTAAAGGTCAGAAAACTAATAAAGGAATATTGGGAGAGAGCTTCATGGGAGGGGACATAGAATGCAGTGATATAAAGGAGGAGAGGGGAATAATGGAGTAGCCAGGTTAAATGTAGCTGGGAATGAGAGGGCAGGGTAGAGAAGGGAGTATGAGGAAGGATAACTAACACAAAAGCCATTTTAAAAAGTCATATGGAAAGTTCTAACTGTGGAAGATCTTTAAGTGTAAATATATAAGGCCAAGTATGGTGGTCCATGCCTTTAATCACAGGTGTATCTCTGTGAGACAAATGCCCATGTAGTCTACATAATGAGTTCTAGACCAGCTAGAGCTACAGGGAGACTATGTTTCAAACAAACAAAAAATGAACCGACCAACAAACAAATGCATATACATAAAAAAGAGGTTGGCTGGGCATAGTGGAATACACCTTCAACCCCAGCACTCAGAAGGCAGAGCCAGGCAGATCTCTGTGATTTCAAGCCCAGCCTGGTCTACATAGTGAGTTCTAGGCCAGCTGGGGCTACAGGGAGACCCTGTCTCAAAAAGACCAAAAATAAATAAATAAATAAATAAATAAATAAATAAATAAATATTAAGTGGAGTCAACCTTCACCAGGAAGACAGTGCCACTACCAGAAACCATAGTCTAGCACAAAAGCTCAGTATCAGAAATGGGCTCCCTATTTTGAAGTTGGTGACCAGAGGATTCTCAAAGGCCCTGAAGCAATACTGTCTATTGCCACTGCTCTTGGTTGTCTCCAAAGTTAACAATAAACCCTATTACTGAAGATTCTACACTTTTAAGTCAGAACAAGTAGAGAAATCAAGCTGGTACCAATTTTCAAGCTTCATCTCTAATGGTTAGCTTTCAAAGTGCTGGGAGGTGCTATTCATGCTACCAGAAGGGAAGAGTAGTCATCAGTCTTACCCAACTATGAATCCTGTGAGTTACAATAAAGACTGGCCTGGCAAGGTATGTTCCCTAGTGTAGTAGTGGCATTAACTCTGTGGAAGTAACCAACTATTTTCTAATTGTATTTAAGGTCTGCTTCACAAGATGGAGCCCATAACTGGCATTGTTATTGGGGCCAATAACCTGTGACTAGATAGGTCACCAGCTATAGAGTGGAACACACTACTACTGTTCTACTAAATGGGTGAAATATTAAATTTATTCCTAATGACTTATTGTTATACACCTAGATTAGTGCTTTGCTCATCTCTCACCAGAGCAGCTTCTTCTTCCAGCAAATGGTGATTTATGCAAAGACTCACAACTGGTCAACATACAGAGAATGAGACTAAAGTGTTTAGCCCTAAAAGAGATACCTATATCACATCCTCTCCTCCAAAGGCTCATTTCATCATTTCAGAAGAAGGTGTGGAAATGTTGTAAGAGCCACAGGTGGAGATGAATACAAAGAAACTGTGTTTGCTGGGCACAACAGGGCAGTTGCACATATGAACTCACAGTGTTTGTGACAGCATGCACAAGACCTGTGCAACCCCAAGCCAAACAAGATCCCAAGGGGCAGGTGAACAATAAGCACCACCCTTAGCTGAAGAACTATTGGTTAGGTGCTATAAATTAGACTTTGTGTTAGTCAGAGGTCTCTAAAAGAACAGAACTCAGGGGCCGGAGAGATAGCCTAGCAGTTAAGAGCACCGACTGCTCTTGCAGAGGACCCGGGCTTGATCCCCAGTACCCACACGGCGGCTGAGAACCGTCTGTAACTCCAATTCCAGGAGAACTCCAGTTCCAGGGGAATCCGAGACCCTCTTCTGACCTCCGCAGCAGGTGCACAAACCTACATGCAGACAGTACCTTCATACACATACAAAAATAAAGAAAAGAACAGAACTCAGAACTTATTATATATATAAACTTATCATATATATCTTACCACACAATACCTTACAATATATATATATGTTATTATATATGTATACATATATATGTATACATATATATGTATACACACACATATATATGTATACATATATATATATATATATATATATGTATATTTACTTTACTGGCTTACAGTAGAGTCCAAGTAGTCTAACAATGCCTGTGTGATGCTTCAGAGGCTGAGAATATAGCAGCTGCTTAATGCAGGAAGTAAGTTGTCTTGGCGTTCCAACCTGGCACTGAAGGCCTGGAAGATTCCTAGTGATCTTCGGTCTTCAGTCTACATTATAACCTGAAGAAGTTGCTTCTAATATTTTGTGCAGGAATGGCACAGCAACAAGATTGATAAACAAGNACACACACACACACACACACACACATACACACAAATAAACACACGCACAAATTAAATTAAGAAACCAAATTGTTTACATACAGCAAAACATATATATCTGGTTTACATGAGTCAAGCAAGGGAATATATATATACATATAATATACATATGTATATATACATATATATACACATATATACGAATATATGTATATATATATATGTATACATATATATGTATACATATATATGTATACACATATATGTATACATATATATGTATACATATATATATATATGTATATTTACTTTACTGGCTTACAGTAGAGTCCAAGTAGTCTAACAATGCCTGTGTGATGCTTCAGAGGCTGAGAATATAGCAGCTGCTTAATGCAGGAAGTAAGTTGTCTTGGCAGTTCCAACCTGGCACTGAAGGCCTGGAAGATTCCTAGTGATCTTCTGGTCTTCAGTCTACATTATAACCTGAAGAAGTTGCTTCTAATATTTTGTGCAGGAATGGCACAGCAACAAGATTGATAAACAAGAGAGAAGACAATCAGGCAAAAAGCAAAAGCTCCCTTCTGCATGTCCTTTTCTGTGGTCTGCCATCTGGGGAGGTTGCACCCACATTTAGGGTGGGTCTTCCAGCTTCAAATAAGCTGATGAAGAAATTCCCTCATATTTCAGTTAATTTTACATCCAATCAAATTGACAATAAAGATCAGCCTTTACAGACTTTATAAACCTTAAAAAAGTAATAGGGGGAATGAAATGACAGAATGTACAGAGGTGGGGGTGGATCTGAGTATTGATGAAGGAGGGGTCTCAATATGACCAAAATACATTGTATGGAATTCTCAGAGAACCAATAATTGCATTATTTTAAAATTTTATTTTGGTGGACTGGAGAGATGGCTCAGCAGTTAAGAACACTGGCTTCTCTTGTAGAGTGCCTGGGTTCAGTTCCCAGCACTCACATGATGGGAAATAGTTCTCCATAACTCCAGTTCTATGAACATCTCAAACCCTCTTCTGACATCTGTGGGCATTGCATAAATAAGTGCACTTATAGAACACTTAAAAACATAAAACAAAAATAACAATTTTTAAAAATTTTAATGCTATCAAAATTGTACTATGAGCCTACCACCTGACCCAGTCATACCACTCTTGGGTATAGACCCAAAAGACTCATCCTACCGCAAAGATACATGCACTTCCATGTTTATTGCAGCTCTCTTCACAATAGCAAAGAGCTGGAACCAGCCCAAATGCCCCTCAACAGACGAGTGGATGACAAAAATGTGGGACATCTACACAATGGAGTACTATTCATCAGTAAAGAAAGATGACGTTATGAACTTTGCAGGTAAATCAATAGAGCTTGAAGCCATTATGCTGAGTTGCTGAGTGAAGTAACACAGAAAAACAGCAAATGGTCTCCCTCATTTGTGGATGCTAACACCAAACCTCCCAGATGAAAGGCAAGCTGAACACTATTGTTATATATTTCTGTTTATCTGAAAGCAACTGTGATTGTTAATCCTGGGCGTCAACTTGACTGGACTAGGGATGAACAAATAATAGATATTAACTTTTGTCCTATTTTGTTAAGAATGTGCTTGTTTGTATATATATATATATATAAAAGATATATATAATATATAGATATACTAATACTTGTGGTGTTCCCTTTTGAATGTACAACTGAGATAAGTGTTAAGTGTTGTCATATTTAGGTTATTAGATACTGAAGGACTAAGTGTTCCTCAAGGACATTACCAACTACTCTAAGGTATAATGCTTTGTGATTGCACATGGGACACTTATAATGTGTTATGTGGAATTATGACCTTGCCATTGTTTGCATTTGACATTTAAGCATAACATAAGGAGAGGCTATTTATTGGGTGTCAAGTTGACAAGGGGTGGACTTGTGATGGTTAATCCTGGGTGTCAACTTGTTTGGACTAGGGATGAACAAATAAGAGAAAAAGGAATCTTCGGATTGGACTACCTCAAGCCGGATGGCCCACCCTAAATGTGGGCATTACCTTCTGCCTGCAGGCAATATAAAAGGTCATGGCAGAGGGAGCTGGTCCCTTTTTTTTTTCCTGCAGCTTGCCTCTCTCTCACTGGTGAGTTTGTCTTGCTGCTGTGATCAACCCTTCTGATCCCAGCGTGTATTGAGACTGGCAGATCTCCTGGAATCCATCGGGCCTTGAGCACCAGATTGGGACTACTAAAACATCCAGCCTTGCGGACTGAGCAGTTCCCTGGATTCTCAGCCTCTCCAGTGTGGCATGGCTATTGTTGGACTCCTTGAGCTGTGTCACATGAGCAAATCAATAAATTTGTATATAGTTATATATTCATTATATTGATTCTGTTTCTTTAGAGAATCCTGACAACTATGTTGTTATAATGCGAATCTCTCAACAGGCTCTAGAATCCACCCACCACTTATTTTCAGACACTATAATTACTGTATATGGGTGGAGAGTATGTATCCATATTTTAGAGTAATATAAAATTAATGGAAGTAAAATGTGAATTACTAAGCATAAAAAAAAAGACTGAGAAAAAGATGCAGGACAGTTATGGCAGAATGCATGATCTGGGGTGGGGTGGGGAGAAGGGAAAAGGAAATATGCCTGAACTGAATGGAAAAATGATGTATGTAATACACAAAACATCAATAAAAGCACAAAAAATAAAAAATAACATATGTACATTATAGTTTTGATATTATGAAATAAAAAACTATATATACATAAAGAAAAAAACCAAAATTGTACTACAAATATGAAAATATAAAGCAAGTGAAACTTTTAGGAGATCACAGAAATGAAATTCTATTTCCTATTTCATCTCCTTCTCCTTAGTCACTTCCCACAGATTAATTGGAACCCAACCATCACTGACTGAAGATATACTCTATACAATGTATAAAGTATCATGAACCTAGGGTTTATAAAAATCATTTATGGTTGTCTCATTTAAACAATGATCCAGAACCTGCTTCATTCAGTAGGATTTGTTTTCTTTTTATCCCCACCCCTTTATGAATGACAATGTTAGAGCATCAATAAAGTCCCATTAATGGAAAACTCCTGGTCAATAGAATAGAATGTCTGGCCTGGGTGGAGACCAAACATTCCAATCAACAACAAAGGTGAATCAATCAATAAGGGCCCAAGGGAAGGAGGAACCACCCCTAGGAAGGCAAGTTCACTTTACACCAAGATAAAGAGGTGAGAAGAATCATCATTCCTTTAATGAGATAGTATACTTTTCCTCCCAGAATTCCTGCCCTATCCCTACAAGCTGCAGCGAGGTTGCTGTGAGGTTGAGCTTGGTCTGCCCACCAGCATCCCAACTCAGAATGCTTTTCTTTTTCCTTTTTTTTCTGTCTTTTTTTGGATACTGGCCAGAACCCATGTATGCTTTTCTGGTACATTGGATTTCCTTACTCTTTCTCTAAAGCCCTTTTTCCATCATGTGGCTGACCTCCATGCCGGCTTAATTGAAGTGAGCATGGCTTCTTTTCCTTCTGTCCCCCATTCTCCTTCTGTGGGCAGATGCTGAAATTTGTACCCTGCCTGCCCTGGGGTGTTTTTTCCTTTAAACTGTAATAAAACTGTCTTTGAGCTCCATTTGTGTTCCTTCTGAAATTCTTTTATTAATGAGGCTAAAATTGTCAAAAGAGGACCCCAAGTTCCCCCATATCATCAAGTTTCTGCTTTTGTTGATGCTGAATCTTAGTTTTTCTTCTTGTTCCTATTGTAGGTTTGCTAGTGATTTCCAGTTTATTAATTGTCCATGCAGCAGATGAATTGTTCAAATTTTCTATCCATTTCAAGCAAGCAAAACAACACAAATTAAACTGTATGCTTACATTTCACCATAAAGTGGGTAATTACAACCATCATCCCTGTGGGTAGTGGCTTTCTTATACCACTCCATAACTAGTTTCTGTTTGCACAGGTTCAATTAATGGCGAGTAATTACAGGTTGATGAATATTCTTGTCTACTTTTCGTATGTCTCGAATTATTTAACACATTTTCTTAGATGTACTAGGTACCCCATAAATATTAATTAATTAGAAGTTATTTAATTCTTTTTTAATATAATACTTTTATTGATGTTTTGTGTATTTCAGACATTTTTCAGGTCAATTTAGACATATTCCCCTTTCCCTTCCTCCCACCCCACTCCAGTTCATGCATTCTACCATACATGTCCTGTATCTGTCTGAATCTTTTTAAAGTTTTTCTCTGCAAAGGTTTATTGTTTTAGGCAGAATTTAACTCTATCAGTCCATTCTTTGACCCAGTCCTTATGTTGTTGTGGTTCCCTCCCAATTGTATTGCTCCAAAATATGGCTATATAAACGTCATATATGTACCAGAATTATTTCCTTCAGGAATAAACTGTATGTTAACTCTCTAGGGCAATAAGGAAAGAAAGGGAAATTAAAGGAGTACTAATTGGAAAAGAGGAGGTCAAACTATCTATGTTTACAGATATGTTTACAGTTTACCTGAGGGATGCTAAAAACTCCACGAGAAAACTTCTAGAAATAAATAAGAGTTTCAGTAAAGTGGTGGCATACAAAATTAATCTAGAGAAGTCAGTGGCCTTTCTTTACATCAACAACAAGCAACTGGAGAAGGATTATAAGGAGACCTTCCCACTCACAATAGCGTCAAAAAAATAAAATACTTAGGAACAAACCTAACCAAAGACACCAAAGATCTCTACAACAAAAATTTTAAACCCCTGAAGGAGATTGTAGATGACATCAAAGGTGGAAAAACCTCCCATGCTCATGGATTAGAAAAATTAATATAGTAAAAATGTTCATTCTACCCAAATTAATATACAGATTCAATGCAATCCAATTAAAATCCCTATGAGTTTCTTCACAGACTTGGAAAAAAATCCTTAAATTCATATGGAAAGACAAAAGACCCTGAATAGCTAAGGCAACCCTGAGCAAAAAGTGCAATACAGGGGGGATCACCTTACCAGACTACAAGTTATACTACAAGGCTATAGTCATAAAGACAGCCTGGTGCTGGCATAAAAACAGACCCATTGACCAATGGAACAAAATTGAAGATCCAAACTTGAGCTCATATAACTTCAGCCACCTCATATTCGATAAAGGGGACAAAAAATTCTTCATTGGGAGGAAAGATATCATCTTCAGCAAATGGTCCTGGAAAAACTGGATCACCATATGTAGAACAAAATTAAACCCCTACCTCTGACCCTGTACAAAAATAAACTCCAAGCGGCTCAAAGACCTCAATGTGAAAGCCAAAACTCTGAAGGTGATGGAAGAAAAAGTTGGTAGCAGTCTACAAAACACAGGAGTAGGAAAAGACTTTCTAAATCAAACAGCAGCCACACAGGAAATAAGGTCAACAGCTGACAAGTGGGACCTCATCAAACTCAAAAGCTTTTGTACATCTAAAGAAACAATCAAGGAAGTGAAGAGAAAACCCACAGAGTGGGAGGAAATCTTCACCAGTGATACATTTCACAGAGCATTAACATCCAGAGTATATAAACTACTCAAAAAACAAAGAAGTAAGAAAACAAATGACTCATTCTAAGGATGTAGTAAAGAAATTATTTAATTCTAACACTACTAGACTATATAAGATTATATAAGAGAAGAACCTGGATGGTTGGAAGAGCAATCAAACCATTTAGAGAGCTGACAAAGGGATGAGGAGGTGGCTCAGTGGGTAAAGTACCTACCTGGCAAGAATGAGGCCCTGAGTTAGATTCCCAGCATGCATGAGAAAAGGGTGATATAGGCATGTGTGCTGCTAAACCTGGTGCTACTGGGGAGAGGTGACGGCAGGCAGACAGGTGAATCTCCATGATTTGCTGGCCAGCCAGAGTAGTAAAGTCAGTGAGAACCCATCTCAAAAAATAACTTGAGGCCTGATAGAGTAAGACACCTCACCCAATGTCAACCTCTAGCCACCACATTCATGGAGAGAGAGAGAGAGAGAGAGAGAGAGAGAGAGAGAGAGAGAGAGAGGATTGGAAGTGATTTTCTAGAGGAAGGAAGGAAGGAAGGAGGGAAGGAAGGAAGGAAGGAAGGAAGGAAGGAAGGAAGGAAGGAAGGAAGGAAGGAAGGAAGGGAGGGAGGAAGAGAGAGACAGATATTGACTGGCTTCTCTAAAAGAGAAATGTCTTTTAAAAGCCCCAAAAGAGGGCTATTTGAGGAGGTCTATGATGCAATTTTCACTGTTCAAAACTGATGCTTTCTCTGGAGTTCAAAATATCAAAAGCATGACTGCACAACTAGATAAGTTAAGTTAATGACAGTGAAGATGAAAGATGACAGTGTATGAGGACAGCTCAGAGAGAGGTTCTCTCAGGCTTTCCAATGATCTATAAATTCAGGAGAATTCCAGGAAAGG
Organism: Rhizomys pruinosus; assembly: GCA_009823505.1. Taxonomy (NCBI): domain Eukaryota; kingdom Metazoa; phylum Chordata; class Mammalia; order Rodentia; family Spalacidae; genus Rhizomys; species Rhizomys pruinosus. Next base: position 159,113 of record VZQC01009134.1, read on the forward strand.
TCTAATATTGAGCCCAGAACCTCATTTATTCAAGGGAAAATAATATAGTACCAAAGAATATGCTTTCCAGGAATACTAAGTAAACATACCAATCTAATAATTTTAGGGCCTATGGAGACTTTTTTCATTTACTAAGTCCATATATGTACACAGATAATTTAATACAAAACATATGATTTGGAGAGGTCACTCAATCTGATGATCTTTTATGGAAACATTACCTTCAGTTCTTACTGAGTGTTCAGTGTACTTTGCCTGATACTGTGCTTTTTATCTGCTTTGACATTACAACATGACCATCAGGACAACAGATACTTTATCTGGTTTACAAATAATGGTTACACATAGCATTCCCTCCATAAACATTTATGAATGAATGTATGAATAAAATGTGAGCTTTTTGTCATCTGAGTCTATTAAAATCAACTCTATAAAAGTGCTTTATTTATATTCTTCTCATTTTTAGCTATTTTGTTAGAAATGTAATATTAGGTATGCATAATTTAGAGTCTTTTGATACAATACCGTAAAGTTTTCATTCCTAGAAGAAATTCAAACCTACATTCCTCATTGAAAGTGTAAATTTCCTTCTTTTCCCAAAACTTTCCATAAAATCACCATCAATCTTGATAACTTTTATCATTTTATGGTAGGAAGAATGTTTTCAGTGTTGTTTCTTTCTGAACATGTCAAGAATAGATCAGGCAGGATCCTACTCTTTTCACAGTCTTGCCATTTATTTTGTTAATAGCATAATTTGATTCATCCTACCATTTCTACTTTCTGACTTCAACTTTTTATTTTTTTCAATGATTCTTCAGAATTCTTTATATTAGAAAAACTAACATTTAGTTTCATGCTGATAAATATTCTCACTGTTTTTTATTAGTTGTTTTATCTTCTTCATTGTGGGAATTTGGCAGTAAAACTTTAAACGTTTTTTGAGATAAAATGATCAAAATCATCCTCCAGGATTTGTGTCTGTGGTGGCATACAAACTGACTAAACCCCTTTACAGTTTTCCAGTCTTTGAAATCTCCAGGTCTTGTGACTTTCTGCAGCTCATAGAGCTAAGCAGAAGTGTTTGTGTCACTTTGGAGGAAGGCCTTAAAACCCTAACAGTTTCTACTTTTGATTCTTTGAAACCCTGAGACCACTAAACTCCAAAGAAGCCCAACTTAAGATACCTTGGAGATGAAACAGCAGTCATGTGACTTCAGTAGCTGTACCTACCTTGTCTCCTCTGACCTGTAGTCAGGTGGCAGCCTCTTGAGTAAAACCAGTCAAATCAAGCTGAAGAACCAACTCCCAGCAAACCCAGTCATAAGAGAAAATAAATCATTGTTTAAAATCCAAATATGATCTGCCTTTTAGACTAGGTAACTGATAGGTCTTGGTTAATGCTCATATAATTCTTTACCAAATAATCAATGTAAAATTATATATTTTATTTATTTTAGTATATTTGAATGTTTTCACATTTATATCTTCAAACAGAATTTATTTTTGTTTGGATATAGAATTCCAACATTAAATTTCCCCTGAACTGGGTGTGGTGGCTCACACCTGTAATCCCAGAGCTCCAAATGCACAGGCAGATGGTCTACACTGGGAGTTCCAGGCCAGCTGGAGCTACAGGGAGTCTCTGTCTCAAAAATAATTCCCCAAATCATACATTAGATAACTTACATTAACTTAACATAATTTGTTTATGTGTGTGCTTGCATGTACATGTATATGTGGATGCCAGGGGACATTTTCCAGTATCGTTCCCCATATGTGATCCACTTTTTCTGTGTGATATGATCCTATATATAGGCCTGTAAGTTACCAAGCGGCCTGGGCTTTCTGGCCAGGGAGCACCAGAGAACCACCTGTCTTTCCCTTCCTAACAGTACTATAAGCACTTACCACAATATCTGGCTAGTTTTTTAAAGTTTGTTGTTTTCATTCTTTTTTTTGTGTACATTTCATACGATGATTCCTAATCATATTTAGCACCCCCATGCCCCAAACTCCCATCAGAACTCATGCATTACATCACCTATGTTAGGTCCTGTCTAGTCAAGCTTTTGAACACAGATGTCCATCTGTGCAAATTCATTCCCTGGAGCACATCTAGGAACCATACTCTTCCTCACTGAGTAGTAATCAGTCTCCAGAAGTTCTCAGTGCAGGGCCAGTCCACCACCCATTTCTCTTGCTCCATTCTGAAACCTTGTCAGAGTTGTCATGGGTCCCGTGCCTGATGCCAACATCTCCACAAATTCACATGTGCTGCTTCCAGTAGTCTGTAAGCCTCTGCTTCCTTATGTTCATGCACTAGCCCTGACTCTTACAATCTTTCCACCCCCTTTTCTGCAATGATCCCTGAACCATAGGTAGGTAAGTTTTAATATAGGAGTCTTATCTAGGGATACACACTCTGGAAGCTCCCATTCATTGAAACTTGGCCAGTTATGGCCTTCTGTGTGCACTGGACCCCATTATGTAAGGAAGGGTCATCAGACTTGAGGGGTGTGCTCATTTTCTCTCCACCCCTCATTCTGCTATGCTCCAAGTGGCTTAGGTGTAGAGGTTCAAATCTAGATGTGTCTCCTAGGATTGTGCAGCTTTCAAATATGTATTTTCTATGTCTGACCAGTTGTGGGATTCTGCGGTACCCTCCATCTGTTGCAAAGAGAGGCTTCTTTGATGAGTAGTGTACAGTATGCTTGTCTGTAAGTATAAGATTCCATATTTAGCATATGGTAAGAAATTTCATTTGTCTAAAGATGTGACCTCTGTGGGGATTCCGTTTGGCAGAAGCACTTAGGAAGTCAGCTGGCAACCCCCAGCCCTCAAGGCCTGAGTCCTGCTGATTTCCTGCTCTTTTGGGACCTGCTTGGTACCACTGTCTTTGATGCTTTGGGCAAAACATTGTCACACTCCTGTAGTGATCTGGAGTATATGGTGTAAATTCCTGGCTGAGTTTATAGTCCCTCTCATGAGTTCACTCCCATTGAGAGGGTATTAAATCCATTTAGATAGCTGTTGATTATCCCCTAGATAACAGCACCGCTACTGCACTGATAGAGGTTGTTTGCTGTGCATGTCATTATGGTTATTAAGCTTTGGGACTGAGTTGAACCATTGATTGATTTTCTCCCTTAGCAGTGTGTATATTTTCTAGCATTATGAACACTAAACTTCAGGTAGAAGACTTCAGGGTCAGTTCCAACTCCATTACTTTAAGTCCTACTTCTGAAGTATGTCCTGTCTTGAGCAGTAGGGTCTTATTTTCTAGTTCTGGGAGATAATCAACTGCTTTTGTGATAGCCTGTGTTATTTTGAGAGTCTCTGGATCACTCTCACTCACCACTCAGAAGGAGGTGTCTTCTGTCTGGCACTGTGATTCTTGCCACACAGTTCTCAGTGCACCAGTGCACTAATGTTCAGGCAGTGTATGTGCATTTCTCATGTAGTCTCAGGGGCATCACATTTCACTCTGGGTTCCCTAGCCATCCAAGATGTAATAATCTCTATTTTTTGTTCTTCCCTTCCCACATTCCTTCTTCCAAAGCCCCAGTATCCCCCGCATCGTTCCCACCTTCCCCCTCTCTTGAGTTCTCTCATACTCCCACCATGCTTCCCTGTATATTCCTCACAACTCAACACTCCAACTTTCCCCACATCCCCTCTAGGAACATCTGTTCCTTACTATCCCCGTCTTTTGGGTTCTTTATTTTCCTTTACTTCCATTTATCCCTTCCAATTTCTTGGCTTTGGTGTTACATCAGGATATATACTCACATATAGGGGATTGGTGCTACAGTATACAAATGAGGTAGAACATAAATCACTTGTTTTTTTGTCTTTGTGTTTCTTCACTTAATATGATACTCTCTAGTTCCATCCATTTACCTGAGAATTTCATAATTTCATCCTTTCTTACTGCTGAGTAGTATTACTCCATTGTGTAGTTGTACCACATTTTCATTATTCATTCACCAGTTGTGGTACATTTAGAATAGTTCCATTATTTAGCCATTGTTAAGAGAGCAGCAACAAAAATGGATGTACAGGTATCTTTACAGTATGATTAGTCCTTGGGTATATGCTGAGGAATGGTATAACTGGGTCATACAATAAATTAAGTTTTAGTTTTTTGAGAGTTCAGCCCACTGCCTTCCATAAAGAGATCCAAAAATTCTACCATAAAACTGCTAGAAAAGATTAATATTTTCAGCAATGTGTCAGGCAAGAAAATCAACTTACAAAAATCAGTAAACTTTCAATATACTAACAACATGCAATCAGAAAAAAAAGCATACAAGGAACCCCTCCCATTTACGATAACCTCAAAAAATAAATAAAATATTTAGGAATAAGCTTAACCAAAAATATTAAATTCAAATTTTCAAATCTTTTTAAAAAAGAGCCAGGGGAAGATCCTAGGAGATGCAATAATCTACCATGCCAGTGGGTTGGTAGAATCAATATTGTGAAAATGACCATCTTACTAAAAACAATCTATAGATTCAATGCAGTTCCAATCAAAATATCCACAATATTCTTCATAGCCCTAGAAAAAAAAAAGTTATCCACCTGGAGAAGAATGAAATTTGATCTCTCTTTCTCCCTCCACAAAAGTCAACTCCAAGTGGGTCAAGACCTCAATATAAAACCTGAAACTCTGGAACTGCTAGAAGAATACCTAGGTAGTACCCTCCAAGATGTAGGCATAAGAAAAGACTTTCTTCATTGTATATCAGCGGCTCAGGTATTAAGGTCAACGATCAATAAGTGGGACCTCATTAAGCTACAAAGGTTCTGTTTCCATTCCTTTATTATTTGTTTTGGAGGTCAAGCTTGCATTCTGGGGACTGAACTTAGGTACTGATGCTTGGAAGGGAAGTACTTTACTGTCTGAGCTCTTGCCTCAGCTCTTAATTCACCCAGTTTAATGCCTTTTCATCATATAAAAATTACCAGGGGCTGACAAGATGGCACAGCTGTTAAGAGCACTGGTTGCTTTTGTAGAGAGGACTTGGGTTCAGTTCTAAGCATCCATATTGTGGCTAACAATGGTCCATAACACCAGTTCCATGGGGATCCAATGCCCTCTTCTGGCCCCCACAGACATTGTATGACATGGGTGCACTTACATATATGCAGGCAAACTACTCATACATATAAAATGATTAAATCAATAAATCCGAAAAGTTTTATATTTTTATTGCTTAGAGAATTTTATATAATGTATTTTGATCATATTCAGATGACCTCTTCCTCTCTTCTCCCACCTTACCATCCACCACCCCGTGACTTCATGCCCTCTATTATTATTTGTCTTTTAAGACCGGTGAAATCTAGTCTGAGTTTCCCAAGTGCTCTTGAGTGTAAGTCTGTCCCTTGGAGTCTAATCAATGTATTAGGCATCACATCAGTAAAAAAAACTGACCTTCCCTCTCTGAGCATCCATCAATTGCCAACAGATTCTCATCTAGAGCTGGGTCTTCGTGCCCACCACCTCCAACCATGCTGGGTCCCTTTCTGACTTAAGTTTGCACAGGCTTTGTCCATGCTGGCATAAGTGCAATGGATTTGTGTGTGTGTGTAACTACCCTGTTGCCCAGACAATACAGTTTCCTTGTATTAATCTAACACTTCTGCTTCTTAGAATCTTTCTATTCTCTCTTCTGCAATGATCACTGAATCTTGGAAGGTGCAGGCAAGTGTAATATAGGTATCCTATTTGGGGCTGATAGCTCTGTCTCATATTCTCTTCATGCTCAACATTGTGAATAAATAATATATATTATTTATACTATATTAATTATATATAGTAATAACTGTATAACAAGACTTTAATGTCCCTAATAGCTAGCACATGAGAAGGCCAATGCCAGGAATGGATTTCCTCTTTTGGAGCTGTTGACCAGAGGTGTCCCATAGATCCACAAACAGTACTGGCCATTGTTGTTATACTTGGTTACTCATAAGAACTTGATGGTAAGACTCTATTGCTGAAGACACTACATACTTAAATCACATAACAAACAAGGAAAAATAAAGCTAGTTCTAACCTTAAAACTATGTCTCTGCCAGCTAACTTTCATAGTATGTTACTGGCATAGAAAGGTGATCAACAACCTTATCCATTTGTGAAATTTGTAAGCTACAATAACAACTGGTTTGGCAAAAATGCACACTGGTTAAATAGTGGTGCATGTTGTGGGAATAAACAACCACCTTCTAATTGGATTTAAGGTCCATTTCACAATAGGGAGCTCATATCTTTTTTTTAATATTTCTTTTTTATTAATTTTTTTTATTTATTTCCGTATGTGTATGAATGTACTGTCTGCATGCAAGTCTGTGCACCCATGTCGTGCAATGCCGCGGAGGTCAGAAAAGGGCGTCGGATTCCCCTGGAACTGGAGCTCTCCTGGAATTGGAGTTTCAGACGGTTCTCGGCCGCCATGTGGGTGCTGGGGATCGAACCCGGGTCCTCTGTAAGAGCGGTCGGCGCTCTCAACCGCTAGGCCATCTCTCCAGCCCGGGAGCTCATATCTTATACTGTTATTTGAGCCCCAAACCAGGTCACAGAACATAGGAAAGAATACTACTATCATTCTGCAATATTAGCATAACTTTTTGTTATGGGGCTGGAGAGATGGCTCAGTGGTTAAGAACACTGGATGTTCTTGCAGAAGACACAGTTTCAAATCTCAGCACCCACATGGCAGCTAGCAACCATTCTTCTGTCTTCCATGGGTATTGTATATGTGCACTGGCATACATGCATGCAATACATGCATACACATTAAAATAGAGTACAAGAAATCCTTATTGTTACATCTATAGATTAGTGCATCTCTCAAATCTTACCAGAGAAGCTTCTTTTTTTCAGCAGATGGTAATTAACACAGAGACCCACACAAATCCCCAAATTCTGAAACTACTTAATAATTCATAAAACTCGCTCAATTATTTATTTTCCCAGTCAAGTATAGCACTTTTAATAAACTGCAGTTTTATTATATGTTTTGAGAAACCTAATGATTAGCATTCATAGAGATTAATTTGGGATCTTTTGTTCCCTCTCCAGATAAAGTGTTGAGGTCACTGGCCTTTATACTGTTTGAGTGTATACCATAAGTCATCCTTCAAAAATATCTTATTTTTCAATTTATATAGTTTTAAATACAAAGAGTTAAGAAACAGAAGATTTCACTTAAAATATGACATTTTTATTTCTCTTAAAAGCACTGGTGCCCTGGAAGGACTGGTCTGGCTTTCTTCATGATGGCAGTCAGGTGGAACTGAACAGCAGGCATCTCCATATACAGACCAGACCTCCTTCATAAGATATAGATCTTGCTTCCAACCATTAGCTGGCATGTTCTTGTCCACTGAAATTATTTTTCTCGTATCTATTGCTGCAAAGAAAAAAATCTGAGAACAGTCTATTTTTTTCACTCTCCCCCACTTCCCCCCATGAAACCTGTTTCTTTTCCCTGAATATCTGGATGAATTTTTCTTTATAGAACATACATATTGAGCCCCAAATACCACAATATGCAAATCTTAATGAAAAGATTGCTTTACTGTTCTCCAACTTGGTCCTTGACTCTGACATCTTTCTAAAATGGGAAACATTATTGAAAATTTTGCAAACCTACTTTAGTTATTCATAAACCACTACATTACTGCCCCTGGAAAAACGATTCAATGTAAATTGCAGTGTTTATTTTCAATTTTGTTCAGTTTGTACTGTTCCTAAAGATACTTCATAAAGTTTCTGGTATAGATTTCAAATTATTCCCTACCTTCATGTGTCTTTCCAATTTTGATACATTTTAGCAAGGGATGAATCATTTATTTCTGCATCTCTCCTGGAAACCGACCCATTTAATAAATGATTCCTATGCATACTATATAATCTATGTGGTTCATTAAATATTTTAATGTAACTTTGTGATAACAGGACTTTTTTAAATCCGTAAGGAATTTTCATTTTGAGGATAAAACGCATATATAAGCCCTTGGCATTCAATGAAACTAAACACATAGGGGATTTGCTAACGGTTTATAAATGGAGTTGCAACATGAATGCTCAGCTGATGTTCATTTTTACTAAGCTTCACCATTTACCTACAAATCAGCAAAACAGATATTTAAAAATTGTTTTAGCTGTGCATGGTGACAGAGCAGATCTTTGTGAGTTCTAGGCCAGCCAGAGCTTCATAGTTAGACCCTATCTCAAAAATAAAAGTATGTGGTGGTATTAGCCGAGTGTGGTGGTACATGCCTTTAATCCTAGCACTTGGGAGGCAGAGATAGGCGGATCTTTGTGACTTCAAGGCCATACTGGTCTACATAGCGAGTTCCAGGACAGCCAGAACTACAAGGAGACCCTGTCTCAAAAAGACCACACACACACAAAAAAGTATGTGGTGGTGCATGCCCTTAATCCTAGCACTTGGGAGGCAGAGGCAGTAGGATCTTTGTGAGTTCAAGGCCAGCCTCGTCTACAGAGTGAGTTCCAGGACAGCTGGGGCTACAGGGAGACCCTGTCTCGAAAAGACAATCAATCAATCAATCAATCAATCAATCATCAATCAATCAATCAATCAAAAAATGTTTTAAAAAAGGATACAGTAAAAATGTAAAACTGTATTCATTCTGGATATTTTAAGAACTCTCATTAAACTTTTATAAGATAATTATAATTTTTCATGTGATCCTAGTAAGCTTTAACTGTCAACTTGACACATTCTCAAATTATTTCTGAAGAGAATTTCAATTAAGAAATTGCCTAAATCAGACTGGCCTGTGGGTATATCTTTGGGGAATTTTGTTGATTTTTTTTTTTTTTTGGGTCTTTTTGAGACAGGGTCTCCCTGTAGCCCCAGCTGGCCTGGAACTCACTCTGGCTGGCCTTGAACTCACAGAGATCCTGCTTCTGCCTCCCAAGTGCTAGGATTAAAGGCGTGCACCACCACACCCATGCACCATGGATGGTGGCACCCGCTAGGCATCTGGTCCAGAGCTGTGTAAGAAAGCTGGAGGAGCATGAACTTGCCTGCCTGTCAGCCAGCAGCATCTTCCATAGTTTCTGCCACACTTCTTTGTCTGTGAAGTGAGTTCCTTGGTCAGAGTTAGTGTTGTGTGGAATAGCAAGAAGGCCTGCCTTCAACTTCCTGCCTTGACTTACTTCAATGATGAACTATAGCCTAGAATTATAAGCCAAATAAATCTTTTTCCCCCTAAAGTCACTTTGGGTGAGGGTAATTTGTTACAGCAAAAGAAATAAAACTAGGAAGAAACATGATCATATTCATAAAATTACATTGGGTAGCATGTTTGGATTATTGGGAAATTGTATCCATCCTTCGGTGAGCCATCAACTTATTTATTCTTAATGTGAACTAACTGGAACCATAGCTATTTTAAATCAGCATTACCACATGTTCCTGGAACTACATATGCCAGAGAAAAAAACTGACCACTTAGACACATTGATGAGTAGTTTTTGACAGCTTATATTCAGGCATGCATATGCAGACACTAGATCATATTTTGCAACAGTCATTCCTATCACAAGCCAGCGTAGATCATAGTATGCACATTCTAAGTATCTGTTCTTTCTTGTCTTATTTTCCATTTCCAGTTTTGGCTGTCAATCACCAAGTTCACTTAATTCGATCTCCTTTACAGTTCTGTGTCTGCCCATTATCCTGACTACTGACAATACAACCTTAGTTCAAATTCTGAATACTTCTTCCCTGTCTCTTAAAAATCTTAATGTGATGCACCACTCCAGAGAGTTCTCCATACCCCCACAAGGGAGGTCTACTTCTGTAAAAACATACATAAATAAAATTCAGACTTTGTTGTCATACTGTCATACAGGGTAATTCACATTCTGCCTTATATCTTGTTTCTTTTCCATCATTTTCTCCTCTAATTGCACTAATTTATTGAGCCACCAGTTTTCTTCTAGTAAAATACAAAACCCATACTACCAAGAATTCTTCTTTGACTGATTCTGCTAAGAATGGAGTGAACACTGAATAAATATTTACTAGATAAATATTCACTGAGTGCCTGATATGTACTTACCTGTATGGATACATGTTTTAAATTTTATGTGTGTGTGTGTGTGTGTGTGTGTGTGTGTGTGTGTGTATGTTTGGTGCTCATATTTATTGACTAAACTTTAGGTCAATAATTTTATAAAAACTAAAATCTTCAAGGGAAGAAGCCACTTGTTTTTTTTCAAAACTTCTACTTGCCAAAAGTGATATTCCATATATAGTTACCAATCAACCAATTATTTTTACTAGAAAACCAACAAAATGTGTGGGGTTTGGTATAGTTGTTTAATTTAGAGCAAACGTTCTCAACCTTTACAGTATTGACATATCTTTGTCTGGATATTCTTTTTCTTTTGTTTTGTTGTCCCTTTAAAAAATGTCTAGACAAGGTCAAACAATGTATCCCTAGCTAGCTTGAACTCACAGAGATCCACCTGCCTCTGCCTCCTGAGTGCTGAAATTTACTGTATGTGTACCAGGTTCAGCTTCGTCTAGGTATTCTTTACTCCAGGGGATCAAAGATATTCACCAATGCCTCTCATTTCCACACTTGATTCCACTTGCAACTCCCCAATCCAGGAATATAATAATCAAAAGTATTTGTCAACATTGTTAGATGTATTGGGGAGATTTAAGGAGAATAAGGTATACCCAGGTTAAAAATCTGGAAATTTTTAGCTCTCTAAAAAGTCTTCAGAATGAAGGTTATGTACAAAGGTCTGTGTTACTTATACATTCCTGTGCAAATATGTTCCAGCTATAAAATAGTACACTAGAGGAAAATTTAAATAAATGTGACCACAGAATATTCATATAAATGAATGGGGTTCCAGTAATGACGTGATGGTCTACCATATAGACCAGGTTAACTGTGACTGTTTTCCTTTTCTTTCTTTTCAAAAATATTTTATTTAATGTGTGTGAGTGATTGCCTGCATGAATATAAATACGCCTATGCCATGCAATAACCATGGAGGCCAGAAGACAGCATTGGATCCCCTGGCACTGGAGTTAACAAATAGTTATTAGCTGCTATGTGGGTGTTGGTTACCAAGCCGAGGTCCTCTACAAGAGCAACCAGTGCTCTCAACTTGAAAGCCATCTCTCTAGTCCTAGTCATTGCTTTTTCTTAACTCCATAGGATAAATTTATACCTCCTCTTTAATAAAAAAGGCATATATTTATAATATAATGGAGGATTATATTTTTTATTTAGAAGACTCTTTACTTTGTCTATCAGAATTTTATTTCATTTTTTATTCTCATAGTAAGGGGTTTATTTATTATAATGCAAAAAATTGTTTGCGTATTTGGTTGGTTGATCTTTTCCAGTAGGTTAATTCCAAAATGATTCCAACAATTTAATTTTGAAAAGGAGTTGTCATCGTATTGTCTAATTTCTCTTTGTATTTTGAGTAAAAGTTCTTGGAAACCTCTGAAATATTGTGCTCTAGAAAATGACTTGAGTTTTATGCAATAACAGCTTTTCATTTAGATTATGAGTCTTAACATTCACTTAGAGTACTGATGCTCATAGTTGCAAATATGCTATTATGAGCCATTTAGAACTGCAAAAGCATTCATAAATGAGTGCATACTAGAATAGATTAAGTGCTTGAATATATGAAATACGTTGAAAAAATTAAATACTATCAAAATGCTTATGTACTTTGGTTAAATGGAATAAGTGTACTTTGGGTCATTCAAATATATTCCTCATCACATCAAGTGAGCCTTTCAGAAATGTTGCTTTTGCATTTTATAATAAGTAGAAAACAGTACCGTAGAACCAGCCAGTGTCAGGAAGAGAAGTAACATTTTCAGATTAAGAAAATATTGCCTAGCAAGTAAAAATTCTGAAACCTGTAACCATTTGGTTTTCATGAATCTTTATTTCTTTAGGGCATTGAAGTAAAACTATACAAATTAATGAAAAGCTTTATTACTTTGTGTTCAGCATGCACTGTGCTTGGGATCAAGTTACATTAAACAAATTAAAAACTGAATAATCACTTAATTTTCCCATTCTTTATATTTCAGACTTGAGTGTGTGTGTGTGTGTGTGTGTGTGTGTGTGTGTATGAGTGTTTTGCCTGTGTGTATGTAAGTGCATCTGTATCCTGTAATACCTGCAAGGGCCAGAAGAGAGCATGAGAACACCTGCATCTGGAGTTGTTAGCACCTGGTTGTTAGCACCGTGTGGGTGCTGGGAACCAAACCCAAGTCCTCTGCAAGAGCAGCCAGTGCTCTTAATGGCTAAGCCATCTCTCTAGCTCCACATTTCACACTTTAAAAGAGAAGACCTGTCAAATACTCTCATGAAAATCAAAAATTTCCTTCTACCTCAATTTCCACAATTCCATCTACCTTACCTCCTGAGTTCAAGTGTGTAGGAACTACTCTGCAACTTCTCTGAATCTAGAATTTGTTGGACTCTTCAGAAGTTTCAGATCATGGGACTCTGTCCAGAACATCAGCTTCCATGGTATACAAGCAGTGTTCAACACACAAGGTCATACCTGGTCTGGCATGCTGGCACGAATGGGAAATACAGCACTACTTATGTCCTTCTAGGCTCAAAGTCTGGTCACATTATCTTCTCAGATAATCTACTTCATTTTCTCCCTTTCCTTCACACTCTTATCTCCTTTCCTAACAAACGTTTTGTGGTAGTTTTAGGTAGATCTTTAGAATTACTATTAATCTTCACTGATACAAAAGCAAAAAACAAAACAAAACAGCTAGCTTCTCTTCTAATTTTTCTGTCATCTCAATATAGTGAGAATAAATCTGTACTTTCACAAGGCTTTAAATTATATGTTCTTTGACTTCACAAAACTCTTCTAACATATGTTGCCATTTTGGTCCTGAGAAAGTCTGCTATCTCATCCAGCGTCAGGAAACTAAGAGATGCAGATCTGTACTGAAGCTCATGTTCTGTGTGATTTCAATTCTAAATACTACACATGAGATGGATGAAACATAAATGGCAGTGTTCTACTACAGACAGGACTACAGAAGAATACCTCAATCCAAATATGTGATGTGTGTGATAGGAAGACTAAAGTTCCTCCAAAGATGCCTAAATGTAATTCCCTGAACCTGTGATATGTTAGGGTACAAAGAAAAAAAAAGGATGTAATTTGCACGTGAAAATTGTTTATCACCTGGTTTTGAAATGAGATTATCCTGGATTATATAAACAGACTCAATATGTTCATAAGGATCCTTAGCATGGCAGAGTGGGTCATGGTGGTCTGACATGGGATAGCAGGGGGAGTTGCTATAGTTGGCTATAAAGATGCGGAGAGGGACTCAAACCTATGGATGTGGGCATCCTTTGGAAACTGGAAAAGACAAGCAAATAGAAACTTCCTTAGTTAGCTAAAAAGAATATAACCTTGATGGTATCTTAATTTTGTCCCAGTGAGTCTCATTCCATAATCTAGAACTGGAGAGCTGTAAGACAATGCAAGTGTGTTGGCTCTAATCACTGAATTTGGGACAATTGGTTATATGTTGCTCTTTTTCATAGAGAGCTAATAAATTTCATATCTTCAAAACTTTCTAAACAAAATGTGACATAATATACCAGAAAATGTTAATATACTAGTGACATTATTAAATTCTTAGTCCCAAACTATATTAAAATATAAATTTTAGTTTCAACATTTTATTTCTTTAATTTATTAAAGTATATAGTAATTGAGTTAACAGTTAATTTCTTCTTATGTTTTATTTGTGTTTGTGTGTGTGTGTGTGTGTGTGTATGTGTATGTGTGCAGGTTGAGGTAAGACAACTTTCACCATGTTAGTCCTAGAGATTTAACCCAGGTTGTAAGGACATGCCTTGACTAGTGGAGTAATCTCACAGGCTCAACTATTTTTTTTTTTTTTGAGATAAGACCTCACTTGGCAGCCCTGATTGGCCTGTAACTCACAGAGATCCACCTGGCTCTGTCCAAGTGCTGGGTTAAAGGTGTGTACTGCCACATCTGACCTATTAATTTCTGATGTTGAGGAGACGTTGGAAGGCAAAACAGCCAAGGATTCTTGTCATAATAATCTTATGATCAGAAAGTCTATGAAACTCAATATGTGGAGTACTTACTGTGCACTTGTATCTTAAGTCAAGAAGAGTAGAAATTTGAAAAGAAGGTCACAATATCGTCAGCTGACGATTTGATTCCATGGTGGACAAAGAGGCTCAAGTGAGAAGCTTCTGGATTCATATGTGTCCATATAACACAGACATTGTCCTCTTTTCCAGAATCAATATCCAAAACCCTCCCCTTTCCTTAAGATTATCACTGAGGTGATTTGACTTTGAGAACTTCTTTTCTTCCTCAATTTTTCTTTTAATACTTTTTCTGTTAATCACTGACGACTAACAGGCAATGTCTGCAACAAGAACTGGAAGAGAATTTGAAAAGCCCCACAATACTCTGGCTATAGTAGTTTTGACTGATTATTTTTCACTGTGTAGGTGTGTCATTGAGATGTTCCTGTGTGCATGCAGGTGTGAGGGCACACAGGTGGAAGCCAGAAGTCAGTTTTGCATATCATTCATCAGGTAGTGTCTACCTTCTTTTATGAGACAGGGTCTCTCATCTGTCTGGAACTTGCCAAGTAGGATAAGCTGGCTGGCAAATGAGCCCCAAGAAATCTGCCTTCCTTTATCTCTACTGTCTTGGGATTACAAGCATATGCCATCATGCCCAGATTTTTATATGGCTGCTGGGGAACATTTAAACCCAGGTTCTTGAGATGGCAAGGCAAGAATTTTATGATCTGAGCCAGATCCCCAGTACAGCTTTGATTGTTTTCCTGCAGTCAGTATGTTCTCTATTTCTGAAAGGGTTTCATGTACTCATTACACAGTTTCAGATAGAAACTACAGATATAATTAGGCCTCCATTTCCAATCAAGCTAAAATGAATACAACCTAGTCAACCTCGAGGGCAACAGCACCTCCGAGAAAGATGCAGCCAAAAAACAACACCTAATTCACTAGGGTGCTCAATAATAATGCTCACTGAGAATTCTCTCAGTGCCACAGATCATTTGAATAATAATTGTACATGATTTAGGTGAATAAGACAACTTTTCAAAGTTATTCTGACAAGTCAGAAGGAGAAATAGATAAAAGAAGAAATGATATGCTTTAATTTGTGACCCAGTATACACTCATCATTGATAAAAAGCTTCACAGACAATACTTTTATGATCTTTGATGTTATTCGTGAATCTTGTTTCACAAGTTAAATACAGGAAAGTGTTGTGGAATATATGAGCTTTTTGATTTATTAAAATTCTACCTATACCCCTTTGTTTCTTTTTTTCTCCTTCTTTAATTATAGTTTTTAAAATACTGGATGAATCACATCCTAGTTTTCAAAAAACTGCAATGAAGGATGATAAGAAATTGATTACACAGTCCTTTTGACAAGCGCAAGTCACCGAAATCATAAATTGAGGTTATATGTCCTAGAGTTGGTATCTTAGCTATAGACAAGTTAATTCACATTGTTTAAAATCTCTGTGGTTCATCATACCTAATCTGAAGAGATGAATAATTCATAGGGAAATATCATATATTCATCGGGGAGTAGCAGTGTCCCAAGGAATAAATAATATTATATCACACACAGTGTGGCTCTGTGAAGGCATGATGTTCATGAATTTTGTTCACTGGTACTATCTATTCAGTGATGTACTGAAGCTGCCTTGCACAAGCTCACAAGAATCGATGGGTACATATTTACCCACCTTGTTATTCATTGACATCTTGTTAATAGCTTGAAATCCGTTATGATGCAAGTCTTCAAAACGGGGGAAATATCAAGTGTCATGAATCAACCTTTATCTTCAGCAAGTTTCATTTATTACCATACCTCTATAAATATATCAGCACTTAGATCTATGCTTGGACCTCAGTTGGCTGTTAATATTTATCACATGAAGAGATGGGAAAATAATACAAAACATTCTGTAATAACAGATAATGTTCCCATCAGAAAATGTGAAAGCATAGAAAATGCTTTGGAAATTGTTACATTGAAATAAAACAACCCAAAGAATTGTCCTGAAGAAAAATATTACCAATAAAATAAATGCTAGTCCAAGACCTCAATTCCTGTTCTGTCCTTAACAGAACCAATGCGTTGAACACTATTTTATCTATTGCATATTTTTTATTGATGCTTTGTGTATTTCATACATCATTTTCCAATTCAGTTCAGGCATATTTCCCTTTCCCTTCCCCCCCCCCACCCCATCCCATCCCAGATCATGCATTCTGCCATAACTGTCCTGCATCTTTCTCTCAGTTTTTTTTTTATCATTTTTTAGCAATAAGTGATAATTTATGAGTACAAGCATCCCTCACGTAAAACCAATTTGCAGGCTGTTGTGCCCAAACCCCCACAGCCCCACCATCCAGCNTGCCATTAAACATTCTTCACTGTTCCACTGTTTTATCCAGCATGGTGGTAGTTCTGTTTATCACTGTGTAGACTCAGTGAGTTTCAGTTCTTTGTGTCCACTCATTTCTCTACCTGTATCTTTACTTTGTTGTGACTGATATGTGTTTCCTACATCTCATTCCCTGCTGAACTGAATAACTTTTATCCATTAGTCTTTTGGTATAAACTTTCCTTCTTATCGTTCATTTCCTTTTGAAGAACTTATATTAGAACCATATTACTTTCTTTACCTAATGTTATGTCAAGCTGGTAATTATATTCTCACTAACTACATGTTACAGTATGTGCTTCAAATAGACGGACACCATAACATTCATTCTCCTAACATAATGGCTGCAGCATTAGCTATTCAAAAATACTTGGCAAATGAATATAGGAAGAAAGGAATGTTTAAAGGAAAAAAGCCATCCTTATGCATTATCTCAAGAAAACCTCTGCCAAACATTTCACCTAGAGTCCCTTCTTATTTTCACCTAGGGTCCCTTCCTTGTTATTTTTTTTCCCCCCTTTGGTCTCTTTTGAGGACAGGGTCTTCCCTTTGTTCCCAGCGTTGGCTGGGAACTCAATATGTAGCCAGACCAGGCTGGCTTCTAAGCACAGAGATCCTTTCTGCGTCCTGTTCTCCTAAGTGCTGGAATTTAAGGTGAGCATCACCACACCAGGCTTGTGGTACCTTCTTCTTATACTCTAAACACTCTATTCTCTTCATTAACCTTTCCAAAACTAGTAAGAGCATCTTCTTCAAGATGCTCTATCACTACTATCCAACTGGCCTGGTTTTGCCAGATTTTAGATCTACCATCAGATAAATATACAATCTGTCATAAACTCGACTTTCCTTGTATAAAAATGGATGATAGTGATTCTCACAAAGCAGTTTGCTGTGAGGATTAAATGACAGCACACAGAGTAGTGCTTAATAAATGTTACCATTATTTCTGTGTATACTATTTTCTGCATTCTACAATATAGTTTTGCTATGAATGATAAACAAATTGCCTGAGGCAACAGAGGGAAGAGAACGAGACAATGAAAATTTACAAATTAAATTAATCCATTTTAGTATTTCATATAAAATTATGTTTTTATGTACCTATTTCTAAGTTCATTCCAATTCATCTTCCATACTACAAGTAAAACTGTATTGTAAAAAAAATGCAACCTCTCTAGCTATTTCCCTAATGAAAATTTCTCCAATGGTTTTTTATCACTTATAGAAAAAATAGCATAAAAGCTTTAGTATGGGATAAGACAGTCCTCACTAACTTTCCTGAATTTCACCTTCTTATCCATTTCTGTTCTTCCTTGTCTCAGTCACACTTACCATGACAAAAGGGGATGTCCAAAAGTAACCAATCTTTGAATACACTTGAGACCAAGAAAACTACATAATACTATATATATTATATATAACTGCTATCTATATATTCAATCATAATATATTATTATATATATATAGAGATGAGAGAGAGAGAGATTGAATACTATGCCCATACCATAAAAAACAAGCTTATTTCATTATTCGCATACATTTATTAGTGATGTCTTTAAATTCTGGAGTGTCTTGATGAGTGGTGGATAAGGTAAGACTCTAAATTCAAGATTTTCCTTTCTCCTGGACCACAGCCCAGCTTACTGAATTGGAGAACCAGCCACATTTTTTAAAATTCAGGGTCACCTTAGGAACTCAGAGGAGGAATATGCACTGAGTTGCTGTGAGGATTGGTTTCTATGATTTCTTAGAAACTAGGAGCAGCACAAGGAATGGTCTTCTGCAGCTCTACTCAAGCAGATGCTGGGGAGTTATCCAATTCAGTTGTGTGGATGTCAATGATGTGATTTATTTCACTGTTTACTGTCAGTGTTTACCACTTAAACTAAGTACTGCTGAAAATACAAATGTCTAATTTTCTATTGATTTATCTGTTATATCTAAATATAACCATGTTTAAAATTCCTGGATAAACTATATGCGAAGAATAAAAAATTATAGAAATTGTACCTGAATGAGATGTAGTCAAACATTAGTTAGTTCTTGAATGTAAGGAAGTAGGTAGAGCACTTCAGTAAGGATCCTAAAGCTATTCAAGTAGACACTGTGTAGTGAACATATTAGCTACATGCTAGGTGTTAGAGAAATTCTTATTTCTACTCAGATACAATTGACTTGTCTTCAGGAGCCCATTGGTGTACACCTGTCATCTTATTCTCCTGCCTTCAGACAAACAGCAAAGGCCTTGTTCATTGCACCACCTATCATCCACTCTGAAAGACCCAGATTGCGAATTGTTTGGTTCAAAATGAAATGGACTAAATTAAAAGAAAACTCCCAAACTTCAGTTATTTTACTTTTGTTGCTAATTTTTAAGTTCTTTGAAAGTCTTGGATTTACCTTAAACATTTAAAGGACTATTAATTAATTAACTCAAGTATGCTCATTTGACAGTGATTTCAGTAACAAGGACTCTGGAAATTACAATTCTAACTCTGAGTATGAAACTCACAAAAGTGTAAAAATGATTTCCTGAAAGTATAGCGTGAATTTATAAAGAATTGTCATTAATGGGGCCTTATGGCTGGCTCACTGGTTAAGAACAACTGGTGTGCTCTTGCAGACGGCTCCCAGGTTCTTTTCCCAGTACCCACATGGGGACTAACAATTGTCTGTAATTGCCATTTTCAGGGGATCCAACTGCCTCTTTCTGACCTCCATGGGGTATTGTTATAATATTGGGCTCCTTACATTACATGCAGGCAATACACTCCATACACATAAAATAAAAATAAGAAATAAAGTATTTTCTTAAAAATAAATGTATTGAGCCTGTTTCACATTGAGGAGATCAATAATTTTATTATGTTGCATATGATTAATGTACAGCACACATAGGATTATATAAATACTGCCAAAGAAAACCAGGAGAAACAGACAGTTAACTTTTCCCTTGAGTTTTAGGAATACTATTGACTGAGAGTTTGGTGTAGGAAGTCTAAAGTCAAGAAAGCATTTGAATATTCTTTGCCTTTTATATGTACGATTTTATCTTTAATCACAAAATGTATATTGTTGAATGGAAATAGACTCCATATTTCCATTATTAGTATTTGAGGACTTAACCTTAGAGCAAGTGAGATGGGTGAAGTAGATAAAGTGTTTGCTGCCAAGCCTGATAAGCTGGGTTCCTTTATCCCCAAGTTTCCTTACATGATTAAAGAGAGAACTGATTTCTTGAAAGTGTCCTCTTGAATCCATTTTAGAAGCTATGGAACATTATGCCCTGACTCAACATATTAAATACATTGTTAAAAATAATAAAAAAGAAGAATTAAACATTTGAGCCAGGGCATGTGGGGCAGTTGTTTAATCCTAGCACTCGCAGGTGGCAGAGGCAAGGTGGATCTTTGTGTAGGCCAGCGGTCTAACAGAGCTGGTTCCAGGAGCGCTGGGGCCTACAGGGAGACCCTGTCTATTCGAAAAAGACCAAAAAAAAAAAAAAAGAATTAACATTAGAACACAGACTCCACTACCTCAATACCACCACTGGAAGAGGAGTGTGAACATTGACATAGTGAGTAACACCTACTGAGTTTGTCTGTTAAATAGTAAGATTAGGCTGACATGTTCAATATTAGTTATTCGTAGCTAAGAAAAATGCGAATGAAAAAGAAAGTTTTCTTCAAGGCAGTGGTTCTAGATAGACTACTGACTAGATTTCAGTGGATAAACTTGCACCAATGACATCTGGGTATACAAACTTGACTGGACAAACTTTAACATAGATGATGAAATGCATAGTATCTGGTAGGAATGCAGATAGAAGAGAAGGTCTAAATATGATTAAGATATGTTGTATGGAATGCACAAAATTCAATAAAAATATGCAATAGACACAGATTTCATCAAATACACCCATGCTGTTTTGGTTGACTATATATGATTAACTTTGGGAAGCAAACTTAATTTTTATGCTAAATCATCTTATAGGTGAAGAGAATGGTCTACAAGGTGATACTGTACAACAGAGAAATTATAGAGAAACATTTGTTATGTGCCAATCCCAAAGTTATTGCTTCTACAGAATTTTATGTAAAATTAAATGTGGACAACAGCAACAACAGCAATTTATATCTTCATTTAACTCAGATGCATTACCAGGTTTTTATTCAGAGCCTGTAAAAAAATCAAAGTTGTTTAATATACACATACTTACTTTTTACTAAGTCCTAAAACTCCATGCATCCTGTAGACAGTTGTCTGGGCAAAACTGGATACTTGTTGAACTCATGTCAATTAAATATGCATTAATTCGAATTACACCCGTGTCCCTCTCCCGCCCCTCCCCCTTTCCAAATTCACCATTTCAGTCCGTTTTCTGATGCAGGTCTTTCTTGTTGTTTTCTTTTACTATGCATCCTCTCCACAAGAAATATTATATCTGGGTTATTGGTACGCTGGCATCCACATATGAGGGACACCATTTGTCGTTTGTTTCTGGGACTGTGTTTACTTCACTTAACATGAGTCTTCTAGCTCCATTCCATTTACCTCTGCAAAGTTCATGATGTGTCCCCTCTTTACCACTGCAAGAACTCCATTGTATTACATTTACTACATTTTCTCTATCCACTCGACAGTTGAGGGCCACCTGGGCTGGTTCCAGCTTTGCTATTGTGAACAGAGCTGCAATAATCATAGCTGTGCATGTATCTTTTGCAGTAGAATGAGTCTTGGGGTCTGCTTGCCTTGATTCTCACCCTATAGGTATGTATAATACAAACTGTCTTCTGGAGACTCATGGGTTTAAAAAAAAAGGGGGTGGATACAGGATAGACATGAAACCTTTTCATCAAAAACCTTGCACATTTGAAATCTTAAAACTAACTGTTGGAAAAGATTTGTATGTTCCAACAGGTCAAAATGTCACCAACTTAACGGCTGAGAAAGAAAAGATACAGCTTTGCATTGCAGTAGGAGTTCCAGAAAGGGTTGCCAACTGAAAGGTTGACCCGTCTGAACATTGAAAGGAAGAAAAAGCCTCAGATTGCTTACAAACATCAAATCCCTCTATGCATCCTACTTGTAACAACCATTTATAATGAGTCCTAACGAAACTTACCTTCTAGGTGCCACAAAGTTTTAATACGACAGACTTTCTTGCCTCCCCACCAGTAGAACAAAGAGAAATTATGATGGATGATGAGGTCGTTCTCCAACTGTAAATTGGAGACAACTATTATAGAAGGAATCTCTTATTTAAACTGGTAAACCGCCTCTTTAATTGACCTAATAGACATAGCGAACTGTGAAACGGATTATTCTCTATTCAGAACCAAATATAATACTAAGTTATCTTTAAGCCTATGCACTTAAAGCAAAATATTATTAATACAGGAGCTCTGACATCAGCAATGGATTATGGTCTACCAAGGAGATGTTTGGCCAGGGGATCCAAGCCCCCACAAAACGGAAAGGCTCCTTGCCTTCTAAACGCGGATACCTGCAAGAAGAGAGCTGTTAAGGCCCTGCTGTTGAAAGACCTGACATTAACATGGGAAAGATGTATTGAGGACCACACATGCAAGTGTTACCATGGCCTTCTCCGGAATACCAAAGAGTGTTACCAAAGGCCACTAAACCAATTAAAGCAAATACGGGTCTCCCTTGAGTCAAGCAAGATCCACTGGTCAGCACCAGCTACACCTCACCTGCCTTGGAAATACTTTGTGCAGCAGAGGCAGCCAATATGCCTGTATATTCCCAAATCTAATGGCTATTGGCTCTCTCCTTGGAGTGATAATGACCCACGGCTTTGATGCCACAAGCTTTACATCCTCTACAGGTTAGGGATGATGTTTTATAAGCCACAGTAAGATCCTGTCATATTTTAACAGGAAAAAAAATGTAATTCATGGTTAAACATACCATCCAAACATTCTGTGTCTATACCAAAGTAACCTACCATATACCTATATAGTGGCTGTTTAAATACCTTTGTATCTAATTGCTTGTGCTCATTAGTAGGATAGAAAGGCTATCTTCTTGGACAAACTGTCAGTCCATGGAAGGAAACAGCCAGGACTGACCAGAATCCAAGACAACAGCTGCAGATAAAGTAGATGGGTTTTTGCTATCTCATCCACCTGTGCCCCTTTTCTAAGCCTATGGAACAATCTGCGGAAGAGGGGGTGGTAGAATGTAAGGCTGTGATTGGGCGTGATAATGGTGAAACTACAGCAATATTAGGTCTGGACACTTCATTTGATCAAGTTGATTGAACATTACAAGCCCCACCCTGCTGTCTGTAATCCCAGCTTTCCTTATATCAGGATGGGAGGTGGAGACGGGATGCCTGGAAGCCACAGGAAAGTCTCAGATCAGTGTCTTGACTCCTAAATTAGAGGCAGGCAAAGGAAAGGGGTTTATGTACAGCTTTGGGGGGAGCACACATGCAATCCTGGTTCCTTACACAAGCCTGATCTATAGAAGGTGCTTAGTAAACTCTCTGGATGAATAGGCAGTTTGTACTTGGAGTATGGGGAGAAAGCTTCCACTCAGAGGGTGTGTTTGAGTGGAGACTTGAAGGATAGATGGGACAGATGACAAGATCTTGCTCAGTCAAGCCCTGTCCAAGACTGTGAAGCTTCCTGCTGTCCTCCAGATTCTCAGTGACAGAGTACTAGCTCTCTGTACATAAGGAAGCTCTTTAGAGTTATAGCTGCCCAGCTTCAAACAGAGTGACACACTCCCCTCCTGGGACTGCACAGCATTCAGACTGCTTGTGTGGTTGTGCTAGAACAGTATGCATGTTGTCGACCCCCACCCCTACCCTCATCCCTGTCTCCTCTTCCTTGCCTGTAAGGGGGCCTGGCAGGGATGTAACCTGAACGAGGACTAAAGGACTAGACTGTGGCTGCTCAAATCCCTGAGGCCAATCTGTGTCTTGCTTCTTGTAGCTAGCACTGTCCCTGCTTGCATCTATCAATCCTCTGTGACAAATGAAACACATCTAGTGTCATCATGACCATCTGCTCTCTCATGGCTTCTGAGGTCCTAGACTCCGGGAGCAGCTCAGGAAGAAGGGTCTGTCCTACGTGGCAGTCAGATGTCACCAGGTGCTGACATCTGAAGCCACTTGGGGAGGCTCTGCCAGGTAGTGGCATTTCCAAGCTGGTCCATTCCCAGGGCCACAGATGACCCTGGGCTAGGCTGGCATTGCTGTATGGACCTCCTCTCAGGGCTGCTGGAGTACTCTCATAACACAGTAGCAACTAGAGTGCAGGACATGACGGCAGCCCCTGTGCCTTTAGAACTCACCATTCGAATTAATTGCTGGGCACGGAGCTCAGTGCAGGGGCTGCTGGCAATGTTGAGAACACCACTTCGAACACACATTTATGAGTGTCTGACCAGCATCACTGAGTTTTCTCATTTACTATATGTTTTATTTCTCTACTGAGGTACATTCATCAGGAAATCACCCATAAGCATATATTCCTGTGGTTTGTTGTTGTTGGCTTTTTTTGTCTTTTTGTGTTGTTTTGGACTGCTATGTAGAACCAGGCTGCCTGGAACTCACAGAACATCTACTTGTGTCTGCCTCCTAGAGTTTCTGGGATTAAAGAAGTGTGCACCACATGGTGTGTTTAATGAATTATTTGCAATATTGTGATTTGTTAGATCAGTATGGCTAATGCAGCGGAGGTTCAGAAGAGGGTGTCGAGATCTCCCCTGGACTGGAGTTCTCCTGGAATTGGAGTTACAGAACGTTTAAGCCCATTGGTGTTGGGGACAACGGCCCCTCTTGCAAGAGAGTTGGTGCCTTAACAACGGCCATCTCTCCAGCCCCTAGTTGTATTCTTTTAAAAATTTTTATTTAATTTATTTTTTTGTATGTGTATGAGTCTATCGCCTGCACTCATGTAAGTTGCAACCCATGTTGTGCAATGCTTTCTGAGTGTCAGAAGAGGGTGAGGATTGTGGATTTCCCTGGAACCTGGAGTTACAAAAGGACGCATCATGTGGTGCTGGGAATCAACACCCAGGTCCTCTGCAAAGCAGTGCTCTTAACCTGAGCATCTTCTGGTTCTGATTTTTTTTTAATATATTCAATGTGGCTAGGTCACCACCTCTACTTGAATCTGGCTGTTTCCTTATGACTGACACCAGAAAGTCAGACAAGCTTCTCCTGCCATGTCTTGTTGGTGAGCAGGGCAGCTCATTAGTGTGGAAGGGAGATCACCCGGACTATTGTGGGTGTGGTGCTGTGACATTTTGAAGAAAAATAAATGAAGGTGTCACGCTAAGGAGAAGGAAGTCATGGAACCCTCTCCTGACAGCTCATCCTGAACATCAGCTGGTTCTCAAAGACTCGATTCCCCTCTTTCCCTCCCTCCATTTCTTCCTTCCTCTCCCTCTCCCTCTCCCTCTCCCTCCCTCCTTCCTCTCCCTCCCCCTCCCTTCCTTCCCTCTCCTCTCCCCTCCCCCCCCCTTCCTCTCCGCTTTTCCCTCCGCCCTCCTCCCTCCCTCCTCTCCTCCCTCCTTCCTTCCTTCCTTCCATGGCTGGCTGAGTACGTTCCTAGATAGTCTAGAACTCACTCTGTAGCTCTGCCTTGCTCACGCCTCCTGAGTGCTGGGATTACAGGTGTACACAACCACGCCCAGCAGGCTCATCTTTCTCATTGTATTGAACTGAGTCAGACTTGAAACCTCTGAGCTTCAAGAGCATCACGTGTGCTTGGTTTCCTCCAGGCTCACAGAGGGCCTCCTTCTTAGCGAGGCAGATCCAGAACTGGGCCCAGGGGTGTTCTCTCTTTTCCTGTTCACATTCGTTGGATTTATGCTCAAGTCCAGCATCAATCGATTAATCAGTTTATGGAGGCAGGGTTCTCATTGTAGCTCACTGTACAGCCCAGGCAGGCCTCAAGCTTACGAGTACCCTCCCATCTCTGCCTCTGGAGTGCTCAGTCCTGGCGTACACCACCTGACAACTGTTACAATACTCAGGGTTCGACTAGCCCAGCCTTCCTCTGGACTCCTGGACTAGGGCACAGAGAGGCTCTCAGATGCCATATGCGTCCTGTCTCCCACCCCAGCCTCCCTCCTCTACCTTCGATCTCTGCAGAGTGGGACCTCTCTCTCTGTCCCTCTTGCTCCCTTCCTGATACTGTACTGTAGCTACTTTGTTTGGGGTTCTCCGTGGTATAACAAGAAACGCATAAAACGCAGCTGGGAAGCCAGGGAAGGTGGCATATACCTGTCACCCCAGCACTCCAGGGGGAGGCAGGAAGCTGATAGTTGAGGCCATGAGACCCTGTCAAAAAACAACAAAGGCAGTAACAGTGCAGGTGACTCACTACTGACCCGCCCTTGCAGGAGACTCGGGGTCCCCACAGGCCTTGCTTCGTCTGCATCAGCCACAGGGCCCTTCTTTCCTTCTCCCAGGTCTTTGAGATGTCATCTCAACCTGGACTTCGGACCTTGGCCCTGCGGCTCCCCCAGATGGCCAAGCTTGCCCTCTCTTCCTTCTTCTGCCCTTCCTTCAAATGACCTTCTCTGGATCACTGCTGACATGTGGAGGGAGATGGCTATTCCCAGCCATCAATCCCAAGGGCTTTCTGCCTTCTGACACCTCCCTCTCCCTTTTTTGAGACAGGGCCCACTAGGCTGTGGCTAGCTAAGCTCAAGAGCTATCCACTGTCTCTAAGTGCTGGGATTAAAGGCATGCTTCACTGTACCGGATGATCCCCCTTTTTAGACAGGGTCTCATGTAGCCCAGGCTAGTCTTGAACTCACTATGTAACCAAGGATGACCTTGAACTGACTTCATCCAAACCCCTCCAAGCTGTGCAGGCTGCCAGCCAGGTCTTCTGGCCTGGGCAATTCAGCTGATGTCTCCAAATCAGATAATCCTTCCAGCAGATACAAATCAGAATCCAAATCATGGCAAACAGGGAGCTGGGTATTGAAGGAGCCAAACTCTGGCACCTCAGAAGAAGCTGTGTGAAATTAAAGTGACAGGGAAGGAAAAGGCAGGAGTCAACCTCCAGGAGGTGATTGTCATAGCATCCGGAAGCTGTGTTGAGGCAGCCTGGAAGAGCCTGGGTTGGCAGCTGATGCCTAGAGTGGTTGACCAGGCCCCTGGAGCCAGCTCTGGAGCAGATACGGGAACCAGCAGCTGTGTGCCTGGGAATAACTGGTTGCTTTGGGCGGTGCACAATATGGCCATAGCCCAATTTGCTTTTAAGTGTAGCTTTTGGCTGACAGTGGTGAGAGACTCAACCCCTGCCGTTATTCTATGACTTTCTATATGTTTAGAAATGGGGGAGGGGCTAGAGAGATGGCATAGGGGTTAAGAGCACTTGCTGTTCTTCCAGAGGACCCAAGTTTGATTCCCAGCACCCACATGGGGCAGCTCACAACTGCCTGTGACTCCAGCGCTGAGGGATCTGACACCATCCTCTGGCCTCCTTAGGTACGTGCACTCAGGCATACAAAGCCACACACAAATGCACATGATTAAATACTAATAAACGTTGCCAGGCATTATTTAAAAATAATAAATCTAAACAATGAAAATTGGGTATTCTAATTTTGTCATATATATATGTAGTTATGTGATAATATTTTTAAATACTTCATTTATTATTATATTTTTTGCTTTTTGTTCTTTTCTTGAGACAGGGTCTCCCTGTAGCCCCAGCTGTCCTAGAACTCACTATGTAGACCAGGCTGGCCTTGAACTCATAGAGATCCATCTGCCTCCTGCGTGCATGCTGGGATTAAAGGCATGCACCACCACGCCCAGTTTAAAGATTGTTCTTAGCCGCCATGTGGGTGCTAGGAATCGAACGTGGGTTCTCTGCAAGAGCAGTTGGTGCTGTTAGCCACTGAGCCATCTCTCTAGCCCCCTCATTTATTATTTTTACGTGTATGAGTGTATTGCCTTCATGTGTATAGGTGTACCTATGTCGTTCAATGCTGGTGGATGTCAGAAGACAATGTCAAATCTGGTTGTTAGCCACCATATGGATACTAGGAATAAGACCTGGGTCCTCTACAAGAGTGGCCAGTGCTCTTTTTTCTTTTCTTTCTTTCTTTTTTCTTTTTTTCTTTTTTTTTTTTTTTTTTTTGGGTCTTTTCGAGACAGGGTCTCTATGTAGCCCCAGCTTCTGGAACTTGCTCTGTAAACAGCCTGGCTATACAAAGAATCCCCTGCCTCTGCCTCCCAGTGCTAGGATCAAAGGCGTGTGCCACCACGCCGGCTTTTGTTTAACTGCTGAGCCATCCTCCAGCTCCCTAAATAATTTTTTTTTTAATTTTTTTATTATAATTTATTCGTATGTGTATGAATGTACTTTCTGCAGCAGTCTGGCACCGTGCGTCAACGCGGTCAGAAGAGTCTGGCCCCGCTGGGTCCCTGGATTGGTCGCGGTTCTCGCCGCATGTGCGCTGATTGACCGGTCCTCTGAGGGGTGCGCTCTTACCTAGCCATCTCCCAGCCCCTAAACATATTTTATTTATTCATGGTACTGGACTGATTCTAGGGAAGTACTCTACCATGGAGATATACCCTGCCTTTCTTTCAATTAGTGAATTTTTTTGAGACAGGGTCTTATTATGCAGCTCTGGCTGCCACTTACTATGTAGACCAGGCTGGCCTGGAACTCACAGAGATCTGCCTGCCTCTGCCCTCCTCTCTCCTCTCCTCTTGCCCTCCCTCCCTTCTTTCCCCTTCCCTTTCCTCACTTCTTCTCTGTCACCTTTTCCTAGACAGGGTTTCACCATGCAGCACAAAGTGGCCTCCAATTCCTGATCCTTCTGTGTCAGCCTCTGAGTGTTGGGATGACAGGTGTGCAGTATCACACCTGTCTTTGTTCTGGCTTTAAGGGACACATGTTGGCTGGGGACGTAGCTCAGTGTAAAATATTCGACCGGGTGAGTATAAACCCCTGGGTGGATTCACTTTCCTCCCAGCACTAAAGAGAGAGAGAGAGAGAGAGAGAGAGAGAGAGAGAGAGAGAGAAGAGAAAGGGCTTGGGGGTGGGGGCTGGGGAGATGCTCAGTGGGTAAGAGTGGTTGTTCGGCCAGTGGAGGACCTGAGTTTGCGTCCCAATACCCAAGTAGCAAGCTGGATAAGACTGCACCTACTTGTAATCTCCGGACTGAGTGGCAGAGACAGGGGGCTCCTGAGAGTGTGCTGGTCAGACAGCCTACTGAAACAGTGAGCTTAAGCCTCAGGAAGAGACCAAGTGAAGCCAATAAGGTTGAGAGGAATAGAGGAAGACACTCCAAGTCCTGCCCGACTTCTGAATGCCTACACAAGAGTGTGCACACATGCACCATACACACCCATGTAAAGATAAAGAAAAGTAATCACATTCAAAGTTTTACAAACATTAAGGAACTGATAATGAAATTAACTTGCTAACCCCTCCTGACATCATCCTCGTCATCAGTCGACATCTATATTTGCTTATCAAAACAGCATACTGTACCATGGAGAGCCATAGAGTTTTCACACACTGATCAAAAAGGCAAAGAAGGGGCCAAGGAGGTGGCTCAGTGGATACAGGAGCTCGCCACAGAGAGTGACAACCTGAGTTCCAGTCCCAGGACCTATATGTTGGAATGAGAGAATTAACTTCCTCTGCAAGATGGTATGGCACACACATGCAACACACACACACACACACACACACACACACACACGAATGAATGTAATAAAAGTTTTTAAGACCCCCCCAAAAAAGTATGTAGTCGGGCATGGTGGGGCACGCTTTTAATCCTAGCACTGGGAGGCAGAGGCAGGTGGATCTTTGTAAGTTCAAGGCCAGCCTGGTCTACAGAGCGAAGTTCCAGGACGGCTGGGGCTACAGGGAGACCTGTCTGCAAAGACCAAAACAAAACAAAGCAAAACAAAACAAAAAACTCTGCATGCAGATAGTACATTCATACACCTACAAGAATAAATAAAAATTAAAACAAACAAACAACAAAAAAACCCAAAGGTTGGAGAGATGGCTCAGCAGTAAAGAGCACTAGCTGCTCTTGCAGAGGACCTGGATTCAATTCTCAGCACCCACTAAAGGCTAACAACCATCCGGTAACTCCAGTTGGGGGGGTCCTCTTCTGTCCTCCTTGGGCATTGCACGACATGGGTACACTTACATACATGCAGGCAATACAGTCATATACATTAAATAAAAATAGTAAGTAAAACATTAAAACAAAACAAAACAAATGGAGGAAGAGGAAAAGAAAGAAGAGTAGAAAGAAGAGTTTAGAAGAGGAAGAGGAGGAAGACATTTGGGGAGAATCGTGAGTGTATAAATCCCTCTTCTTTTATCGCCCCCCCCAAATCTCTCCTTTTAGACATAGATTGATGCTTTAGTGTCAATTCACAGGCTAAATTTGAATTCCCAACGAAGCATAAATGGTGCATGACATCATTGGCAATCTTGTCTCACCTCAGAAGGCAGGCACACAGATGGCGTCATGGTGACTCACGGGGATGTTAGGTCTGGGTTTCCCAGAATCCCAAGGGACACACAGATGTCCACTTCCTCCAGAGGCTGTACAATCTTTATGACTCTTTCCCCTTTACCTCAGGTCCCACCCAGGGGCTGTCAAGAGTGTGCCCCACCAGGTGCCCACAGCTGCCCTGCCTGGACATTACCGTGACATACAGAATATATGTTCCCAGAGTGACTAAGCCTGGTGTGCCTGTTTTTTTATCTGGGGTTTGTGCCGTTATAGATCTAACAGGGGACTGGTTCCTAGAGGTCAGAACTTATTGAATGAAAACTGAAGAGAACTAGGAACCAGAGGAACTCCTGAGACTCTAGGAGATCACCATGTGCAGCCCTACTTAGACTATGTACTATATTACAGATGAGGATGACCAATTAGGTATTATTGTGAGATGGGGCTCTACTCTGTAGCCCAGGCTAGCCTCAGAGTTGATATAATCTCTTAGCTGTACAAGTGCTGAAATTACAGGCATGGGGAACCGCAAGAAGTTTATGGGGTTTTTAATTAATTAATTAATTAATTAATTAAATTAGGGTTTTTTTGGGGGGCGGCAGGGCCTCGTATAACCCAAGCTAGCCTCAAATTCATTATATAGCTAAGAATGACCTTGAATTCCTGATCCTCTGGCTTCTACCTCTCCACTGTTAGGCCTGTGTCACCATGCCTGGGTTAAGGATGGTGATTTATTTATTTATTATTTGTGATTTAAATACATAGGAATATTTTCTGGAGAAAAGTGTCCCAGGAAAGCCATCTTTCCCTTTTGTGTCCATGCTCCCTGTGAAGCAATGTGCCTTTTGAAGAGGGGGTCCTAAGCTCTCTTCTCAGACCCGAGAGCAAAGGTTGGTCAAAGGGTTTCCTGGATCTTCCTGAAATTGGACTGGGACCATTGTCTTGTTTCTTCCTTCTTTTTACCTTATCACCTTGATTCTGCCAAATAACTGACAGTAGAACACTGCAGGGACTCAGCCTACTTCTCAGAAATCCTCTTGTTTATTTTCCAAAATGGAAGGGGGAGGGTGGAGATAAGGGAAGAAGCTGATTAACCAGTAAAACTATTTCTATCATTCCAGGTAAGGACATTTCCCTGTGTTGCCTTCGATGTGATATGACAGCTTTGTGAGTGTGTGTGGTGTGTGTGTGTTGTGTGTGTGTGTGTGTTGGAGTGGGCGTTCTTCTAGAAGGAAGAATTGAGAATTAAGGTAAACATCTGGGCATTAATAGTTGGTACAGCGTTGACTAACATGTGAGAAGCCCTGGGTTCAGTGCCCAGTGCCACAGAGATTTAATGTGGTTGTGCATACTTAGAATCCCAGCTCTCTGGAAATCAGGAGGCAGGAATGCAGAAGGGTAAACACAGCTGGTCCCCCAGCCCAAGATCGGCCTCAATTCAGAGCTTTCTGATTGCTTCCTGAAACTTAATCATGGGACACTTGGGTCAACAATGAATAAATATATGTGATACAGCAGACACAGGGTTGATTTAGAGAAGAATCAAAGTTCATGGGTAGAACCCCTCTCCGTACAGTGAACACCTTAACCTCGACTCTATAGTTTGACACTCAGCCCTCAGACATGTTTATCTGGATGGACTGGTTTTCACAATGCAAACTTCCTATCTTGAAATAGAAAAAAAAAAATTCCAGAAAGCTTCCAAGTTTGGCCCAATCTTCACAGCCATCTTAAAATCCAACTGGAGAAATGAATCCATGGCTGGCCATAAGCATTAACAAAGAAGTTTCTGGATCTCGACTTTTAAAAAGTTCTCAAGAAATTTATAGAGCCAATTCAGATGGGTAGAATTAAACATTACCAAAAAAGACAAAAATGTTAGCCCAGCATGGTAGCTCATACTTGCAGTCAAAGCATTTGGGAGTGGAAGCAGAGATCTGCCGACCTCTGCCTCCCCTAAGGTGGCCTTTGTGCTGCAGAAAGCAGAGGACACTTCTTTTTTGTGAGGATCCTCTGACCTGCAGAATCTCAAATTTTTATTATCTGGTCCTTGACTAAACAGGGGTTGAAGGGTGGGATCTGGCTCTGTCACAAGAGTGTTTGCCTACCTTGTAGGAAGTCCTGGGTTTGATCCTCAGAACGAATAAAACCAGGTGTGCATACCTGTCTGTAATCTCAGTACTTGGGAGGTAGAGTCAGGAGGATCAGAAGCTCAAGTCATCCTTAGATATTGAGTTCAGGGCCAGCCTGGACTAAGTGAGACCCTATCTTAACAAAGGGAGGAACTGACCACAGGTTACCACAATGAGGAGAGAAATAAGGAAGCCTCAGCCAGAGTGAAGTCCAAAGGTCTCTCAGAGGGAGCCTTGAGCTTACTACTTCAGGCTATAAAGACTCAGGCTTCCCAATTCTTAAACTGCTGGAGAGCGGCTCTGGGGTTACAAGAATTGGGGTTGAGTCCCAGCACCCACATGGCAGCTAACAACCATCCACAACTCCAGTTCCAGGGGCTCCAGCGCCCCCTTCTGATCTCCTCAGGTATTGCATGACATGGGTGCACTACACACATGCAGAGAATACACACATGCAGAGAATACACTCATACAAATCAATCAATCAATCAATCAGAGCTAATCTCTCACAGGCAAGCACAGCCTCTCACTGAGTGGTTCCCTGTAGCTGGCCATTTCTGTTCAGTTGCCAGTTCAAACACTATCACCAACAGAAGTAAAGGGCATTTAATGAATGAATCAAAGGGACCTCTGACCCCAACACCTTTTTTTATTTTTTGGTCTTTTCAAGACAGGGTCTCCCTGTAGCCCCAGCTGTCCTGGAACTCACTCTGTAGACCAGGCTGGCCTCACAAAGATCCACCTGCTCTGCCTCCTGAGTGCTAGGATTAAAGGCATGCACCACCATGCCCGGCTCATGTTAATTCTTCTTTTTTTATTATTTTTAACATGTTTATTTAATTATGTTGAGTCAGGGCATATGTTCCATAGCTCATAAATGGATGTCAGAGGACACTTTCAAGAATCAGTTCTCTCTTTTAATCATGTAGGACTTGGGGATGGAACCCAGCTTATCAGGCTTGGCAGCAAACACTTTATCTACTTCACCCATCTCACTTGCTCTAAGGTTAAGTCCTCAAATACTAATAATGGAAATATGGAGTCTATTTCCATTCAACAATATACATTTTGTGATTAAAGATAAAATCGTACATATAAAAGGCAAAGAATATTCAAATGCTTTCTTGACTTTAGACTTCCTACACCAAACTCTCAGTCAATAGTATTCCTAAAACTCAAGGGAAAAGTTAACTGTCTGTTTCTCCTGGTTTTCTTTGGCAGTATTTATATAATCCTATGTGTGCTGTACATTAATCATATGCAACATAATAAAATTATTGATCTCCTCAATGTGAACAAGGCTCAATGGCATTTATTTTTAAGAAATACTTTATTTCTTATTTTTATTTTATGTGTATGAGTGTATTGCCTGCATGTATGTAAGTGCACCCATATTATACAATACCCATGGAGGTCAGAAGAGGCAGTTGCATCCCCTGAAAATGGCATTACAGACAATTGTTAGCCACCAAGTTGGTGCTGGAAACAGAACCTGGGACCTCTGCAAGAGCACACAGTGTTCTTAACCAGTGAGCCAGCCATAAGGCCCCATTAATGACAATTCTTTATAAATTCACGCTATACTTTCAGGATCATTTTTACACTTTGTGAGTTTCATACTCAGAGTTAGAATTGTAATTTCCAGAGTCCTTGTTACTGAAATCACTGTCAAATGAGCATACTTGAGTTAATTAATTAATAGTCCTTTAAATGTTTAAGGTAAATCCAAGACTTTCAAAGAACTTAAAAATTAGCAACAAAAGTAAAATAACTGAAGTTTGGGAGTTTTCTTTTTAATTTAGTCATTTCATTTTGAACTCAAACAATTACCACTTGGTCTTTCAGAGTGGATGAGGTGTGCAATGAACAAGGCCTTTGCTGTTTGTCTGAAGGCAGGAGAATAGGATGACAGGTGTACACCAATGGGCTCCTGAAGACAAGTCAATTGTATCTGAGTAGAAATAAGAATTTCTCTAACACCTAGCATGTAGCTAATATGTTCACTACACAGTGTCTACTTGAATAGCTTTAGGATCCTTACTGAAGTGCTCTACCTACTTCCTTACATTCAAGAACTAACTAATGTTTGACTACATCTCATTCAGGTACAATTTCTATAATTTTTTATTCTTTGCATATAGTTTATCCAGGAATTTTAAACATGGTTATATTTAGATATAACAGATAAATCAATAGAAAATTAGACATTTGTATTTTCAGCAGTACTTAGTTTAAGTGGTAAACACTGACAGTAAACAGTGAAATAAATCACATCATTGACATCCACACAACTGAATTGGATAACTCCCCAGCATCTGCTTGAGTAGAGCTGCAGAAGACCATTCCTTGGGCTGCTCCTAGTTTCTAAGAAATCATAGAAACCAATCCTCACAGCAACTCAGTGCATATTCCTCCTCTGAGTTCCTAAGGTGACCCTGAATTTTAAAAAATGTGGCTGGTTCTCCACTTCAGTAAGCTGGGCTGTGGTCCAGGAGAAAGGCAAATCTTGAATTTAGAGTCTTACCTTATCCACCACTCATCAAGACACTCCAGAATTTAAAGACATCACTAATAAATGTATGCGAATAATGAAATAAGCTTGTTTTTACTGAGTTTGGGACATAGTATTCAAATCTCTCTCTCTCTCTCTCTCTCTCTCTCTCTCTATATATATATATATATACTATATATATTCTATATTCTATATATATTATATATGATATTAGTTTACTATATTATATATTAATTATAATCTAGTTTTTCTTGGCTCACGGTATCAGATTGTTTACTTTTGGACATCCTCTTTTGTTCATGGTACGTGTAACTGATGCAAGGAAGTAACAGAATGGAATAAGAAGGTGAAATTCAGGAAAGTTAGTGAGGACTGTCTTATCCCATACTAAAGCTTTTATGCTATTTTTTCTATAAGTGATAAAAAACCATTGGAGAAATTTTCATTAGGGAAATAGCTAGAGAGGTTGCATTTTTTTTACAATACAGTTTTACTTGTAGTATGGAAGATGAATTGGAATGAACTTAGAAATAGGTACATAAATACATATTTTATATGAAATAATAAATGGATTAATTTAACTTGTAATTTCATTTCTCATTCTCTTCCTCTGTTGCCTCAGGCAATTTGTTTATCATTCATAGCAAAACTATATTGTAGAATGCAGAAAATAGTATACACAGAAATAATGGTAACATTTATTAAGCACTACTCTGTGTGCTGTCATTTAATCCTCACAGCAAACTGCTTTGTGAGAATCACTATCATCCATTTTTATACAAGGAAAGTCGAGTTTATGACAGATTGTATATTTATCTGATGGTAGATCTAAAATCTGGCAAAACCAGGCCAGTTGGATAGTAGTGATAGAGCATCTTGAAGAAGATGCTCTTACTAGTTTTGGAAAGGTTAATGAAGAGAATAGAGTGTCTAGAGTATAAGAAGAAGGGACCCAGCTGGGTGTGGTGGCATGCACCTTTAATTCCAGCACTTAGGAGACAGACGCAGAAGGATCTCTGTGAGCTTAAAGCCAGCCTGGTCTACAAAGTGAGTTCCCAGCCACCTGGGACTAAAGGGAGACCCTGTCTCAAAAAGACCAAAGGGGGGAAAAAAAAAAAACAAGGAAGGGACCCTAGGTGAAAATAAGAAGGGACTCTAAGTGGAAATAAGTTTGGCAAAGGTTTTCTTGAGATAATGCATAAGGATGGCTTTTTTCCTTTAAACATTCCTTTCTTCCTATATTCATTTGCCAAGTATTTTTGAATAGCTAATGCTGCAGCCATTATGTTAGGAGAATGAATGTTATGGTGTCAGTCTATTTGAAGCACATACTGTAACATGTAGAGTTAGTGAGAAATATAATTACAGCTTGAATAACATTAGGTACAGAAAAGTATATGGTTCTATATAAAGTCTTCAAAAAGGAATGAACATAAGAAGGCAAAGTTTATACCAAGTACTAATGGATAAAAGTTATTCAGTTCAGCAGGGAATGAGATGTAGGAAACACATATCAGTCACAACAAAGTAAAGATACAGGTAGAGAAATGAGTGGACACAAAGAACTGAAACTCACTGAGTCTACACAGTGATAAACAGAACTACCACCATGCTGGATAACAGTGAACAGTGAGATGTTTAATGGCATTGCATAGGCTACTGGAGTCTGTTGAAGGCATTCAAAAATCTCATTTGGATTTAACCAGTTCATTGGAGTTGCTAAGCCAGAATGGAAGGAGTTAAACAGTGGGCTAAGTGGATAGAGTTTTAAATATATTTTCAAAATATGATTGTTAAAAATTGATGATTAACTACATATCAGAATTGAAAAGGGAAAGGGGCATGTGAAAGCTAGTTCTTAGATTCCACTACTGAGTATATTAAATAAAAAATGCAAATTAAAAATTGTTGGTCAGGGAGGCCCCACTATTCCCCCAGACAACCCAACTATTGTCATTGTTGGTTGTCCACTAGAACTAGATGGTAATACCCTATTGCTGAAGACACCACATATTTTGGTTACAAAACACAGCAAGATAAATCTGATAGTGAGCTATAAACTTCCTCCTTGCTGGATAGCTTTCATAGTGCCAGAAGGTGCTGTGAAGGCTGTGGAGGAAAAATCCTTCAACAACATTGCCCACCAGTGGATCCTGCATACTTCAGTATTGGCATTCCAGTGAAGATGTGCTCACTGGTCTAATAGACTGCTTTTGGGTTGGATTTGTGGCTTGTTACATAGGACGAAACTGATGCCTAGGATTGTAAAGCCCATGGCTAGAGAGGTCATAGGCCTAGGAGGGATCCTGTTATGCTAAATGGATACATTATCAAACTGCCTTCTAAATATTCATGATGATACCTGTACTTTAGTGAAGCTCTCAGGCTTCCTCAGAGAAGCTTTATTCTACAGTGGGTCATTATTAATGCAGAATCTAACTGATCAACATGATAAGTATTAATGCCTATTGAGTACTCACCCCTAAACAGGGCGCCTATGTCATCCCCTCCAAGGTTTAGAGAACATGGTGGAAAAGGAGGCAGAAAAAATACCTAAGAGCTGGTAGATAGGAAGGAATGCTACAAAAGTGTCTTCTGGATATGACATGGCCATTATACTCGTGATTTCACTGCAACTGTGGTTGCATGCACAAGAGCAGCAAATTGAACCCATCAATGCTTCATCATTGTTGGACAGGGGATCACAAAGCCCCATTCCTCCATGAGGAACTAGTGGAGTTATGGTTTCTGGGAAAGAGGATGTTATTTTCTGCAGTTTTGTAGGTACTGGAAAGTTGCCCATGCTCCAGTAATTAATGCCCCACCCATGATTATGCAAGCTACTCTAATTAAACTCAACTAAACTCAACAGAACATGGACACACACACACACACACGTAGAAGGGGGACTTGTTGGGGAAAAAGACGGAGTTGAGAAATGATAATAAGGAATGAAATAACAAAATTTCCTTATATACATGCATGAATTTGTCAAAATACAAAATAAAAACGAAACAAAACAAAACTGAAAAGGATGGCCCATGTGAGAATGGAGAACTGAAGAATCTTAATTACAATTTGAACAGGTTTAATCTGAGATATCCATAGGCAAAATTAGGTACATGGCATTAGGAAAGACATCTGTACTAATGATGTATATTATACAATCTCTGGCCAATAGATGCATGATAAATAAAGTTATGCAAATGCTTAGCAAAATAGAACAAGGGATTAAGAAAAAGAAGCTTTGGCTAGAGACCTAAAAAGCATTTCAGAATTGGTATGCTATGAGAAAACCAACAGCAGAGTTTCCTGGAGAGTGAAGAATTAAAATTGGGCAAGACAGCATTACAGAGGATTTTGAGATGGAACAAGTTGTTTACACTTGATCTTAGCCAAAAGGCCAAAAAGTGATGGAAGGAGTTGTTTACATGTCATTTACTGACAGGAGAAAAAAGTAGAACAAAAAATGAAAAGTGTTGAATTTGGGCCCCAGGATAGCATTAGCTCCAGTGGAATGTTAAGAGTAGGTTATGCTGAGAAGGTCAAACATCTCTTTGAAAATATCTGGTTATGAAGAATGTAAGACATTAACTGGGGTGAGATAGAGGGTCAAGGAAGGTAACTTATTATATACTGTTTCTGTTTGTTTTTATTCCTGTTTTACAGTGGAAGATTCTGAGTCAAGTGGTTGGTCAGAGTGATCCGAGAGACTCCCAAAATAACACAGGCTATTGCCATAGCTCTTGGTTATCTCCCAGAACTGAGCCATTTTTGAAAGCTCTGGAGCTTTCACCAAGCAGGGAAAGATGAGTACTTTTATGTCAGCCCCACTCTCCACACCGAGAGAAAGGAGGTGCGTTGAAGAATGAGCTCAAAGACAAACACAGAGATTGCAAAGTTCAAAATTCACTTGCAAGGTGAAACATGACCAGAAAATATATTGCTGCAATAATGTCGATAAATCTTTCCCCCAGAGTCATTTTTTTCTCATAATGTCAAATAAAACTTTGGTAATTTGTAGAGCCATTAATTCTTTCCTGTGAGATTTGTAGTTCTTGATGTGGTTAATAGGCCAAATATTTATTTAAAGTAG
Source organism: Rhizomys pruinosus (assembly GCA_009823505.1). Classification (NCBI taxonomy): domain Eukaryota; kingdom Metazoa; phylum Chordata; class Mammalia; order Rodentia; family Spalacidae; genus Rhizomys; species Rhizomys pruinosus. The sequence continues at coordinate 197,906 of VZQC01009134.1, forward strand.
ATAATAGCAGTTCAAAATTGTGCATGCTAAATGTGCCCAGTGAAAGTATGTTCTCATGCTTGTAGTTCCAAGATGCTCAAAATCATCTCTACATAGAAACAAGAATATGTCTCTACAAATAGTTCTAGAGTCTCAGTTCCTGAAAAGAGAATTAACACGGGTTGGCACCTCACTATATTGAAGCCTAATGTTTGATACACAATAGGAGGGAGATAAAATTTGTCACTGAAAAATTAAGTAAAAGGAACCCTTGGAGAGATCTCAGTTGGTTCCTTCTTCACTCTAAAATAGGAACAGGTCAGTAAAGTGAAAACAGTGACACTCGAAAACACAAGGTGCTGTGTGACACTGTACCTGGTGAGATGTGAACAAATGTCGACACTTCCCAGACAGGGAACCAATAATGGACTGAAGTAAGGATATTGTCACATTCCAGCTTGGTGAACCAATGAGTTTTACTGGGGTTGAATACAGGCGTATGAGTGAGGGGTTGCTTACAGGAGCAGAAATTGACACAAAACAGCTACATCACCAAAGTCCAATCCAACTTGAGTGAAAACTCATGAAAGCAAGAAAACTGGAAGACACTGCACAGCATGTAGACAGCTCAACAGGTTGCTCAACAGGTCTTTTCCAGGTTGCTCAGCTGGTCTGAGCCCCTTCTAGTATGATCAGCTGGTCTCTGTCTCTTCCAGGCAGCTCAGCTCATCTAAAAGTTTTGCTCAACATTCAGCAGCTTTTACTGCTTCTATATGCCTAGAAAGGGAAGTACCTAGTGAATCTACTGACCCCTGGGGGTGTCTGTTTTAGGGATTTTCTGAAGCTATTGTATTTACTTCCTGAAGTTAATGAGCTTCTCTGCCAGATGGAATTATTTATCTTCCCTTTGATAAATTTCCTGTCTTAAGGAGCTTCCCTCTAAAAATGAAATGTCTCCACAACAAAAGGAAATGGCAATATGTCTCGATAGTTTAGCACCTGACAACTTCCTCTATGCACAGTTCTCTCTTCTGTACTAACACCTGAGGGATCATTGTACAGATGTAAGGCAGTCTGGTTGTCTATTAGTACTAGAAGATGGATAATTAAAACAGACACGCACTATGAACATTCTTTACAACAAGTAGAAGGTATTAACTAGAAGCGTGTTCATAACACACATGGAGGTTAGTATATACCTGGAGTTTAAAAATGTTTGGACAGGGAGCTGGGAGATGGCTCAGCAGTTAAGAACACTAGCTACTCTTGTAGAGGGACCCAGGTTTTGTTCCCAGCACCCATATGCTGGCTAACAGCTGTCCATAACTCCAATTTCAAGTGATCTGACACTCTTTCTGGCCTCTACGGGCATCGTACAGAGATACTGAACAACACTAATACATATAAAACTCTTTTAAATATGTGGATGGCCCCATACCCATACACTTACCAGCATCACTGATTGGACTCAGTGGGTTAGGGAAACAGGACAGGATGCTGGGTGAAGAATATGACAAGGTGGTCTGGGAGGAGTTGGAGGCAAGTGGGGGATCAATATTTGATCAGATCAAATTGCATACATGTATGAATTTTAAAATTTCAAAAATACATAAGAAACAAAAGATCCATTATATATTATAATAAGATTTATATGTAGATTTTGAACAACAGCCAAAATAATATTTTATAAGGACAGGATACTCAAGCAAACATGTTTTCAAAAGTTGGAGTCTCTGAGGCTGGAGAGATGGCCTAGCGGTTAGGAGCGCCGACCGCTCTTACAGAGGACCCAGGTTCGATCCCCAGCACCCACATGGCGGCTGAAAACCGTCTGAAACTCCATTTCCAGGAGAACTCCAGTTCCAGGGGAATCCTAGACCCTCTTCTGACCTCCGCGGCATTGCACGACACAGGTGCACAAACCTACATGCAGACAGTACATTCATACACATACAGAAATAAATAAAATTAAATAAAAAAATTAAAAAATAGTTGGAGCCTCTGCTGAGACGAGAGGGCAAGCAAATAATGGGACAAGTGACTGCCAATAAAGGGATATTTAAAGTAAAAGGAAGGACAAGTAGATGGATGATAACTGATAACGTGCCATAAACCTGTGATTAAAAACAATCTGTGTGATACATCTGAAAATGATTAAGTGGGGAGCTGGGGTGATGCTCAGCAGTTAAGAGCACTGGCTGCTCTTCCAGAGGACCCAGGTTCAGTTCCTAGCATGCACATGGTGGCTGATAACCTTACACAACTCCAGTTCTAGGGGATCCAGTGCCTTCTTCAGGCCTCCATGAGCACTGTACACGTGTGGTATACTTACATGCATCCAGGCAACTTGTGTCATATTCTAAACATATTCAAATACACATGGCTAGGCAGGTTATAGATTCTAGAGAAAAATCTAATTTTTTTTTTATTGATGCTTTGTGTATTACATACAACATTTTCCAATTCAGTTCAGGCATATATCCCCTTCCCTTCCCCCCACCCTACCCCTACCCATCCCAGATCATGCATTCTGCTGTAACTTTTCTGCATCTTTCTCTGCTTTTTTGTTTTGTTTTTTCATTTTTCTTTAACAATAAGTGATAATTTGTGAGTACAAGCATCCTTCATGTAAAACCAATTTGCAAGCAGTTGTGCCCAAACCCACACAGCTCATGGGTCCCACCATCCAGCAGGGGGGGCTTGTATGTTCAATCAAGTTGATCAAATGAGTGTCCAGTCTATATTGTTGTAGTTTCACCATTCACCCCAATCGCAGCCCTTACATTCTACTGCGCCCCTCTTCCGCCGATTGTTCCCCTAGGCTTAGAAAAGGGGCACAGTGGATGAGAAGCAAAACATCCACTTTCTCTCGGACAGCTGATGTCTTGGTCTCTAGTAATTCTGGCTTTTCTTTCATGGGCTGCCAGATTGTCCAGAGCAACCTTTCGATCCTACTGATGAAGCACATGACATTAGATATTTAGGTATTAAACAGTATAATATATAGCCTTCGATCCTACTAATGAAGCACCCACAATTAGATATTATAGGTATTAAACAGTACTAACTGTTAACGTAGGTTACTTTGGTATAGACACAGATTTTTTTTTTTTTTTAAAATAAATTATTTTTAATCCATTAATTACATTTCTTCTGTTAGTATGGCAGGGTCTTCCGTCGTGTATAAATCTCCTAAACCATTTAGATGGATTTGTAAGTTTGTGGCACTCAGCCGTGGGTTATTCCTCAAGAAGAGAGCCAATAGCCAATTAGATTTGGGATATACAGACATATGGGCTGCCACTGCTGCCACAGATTCCAGGCAGATGAGGTTGTAGCTGGTGCGACCAGAGGCGTGCTTGCGTGACTCAAGGAAACTATATTTGCTTTATTGTGTTAAGTGTCCTTTGGTAACACTCCTCTGTGCATCCCAGAGAACCATCTGTATACTTGCAAGTGCTGTCTCCATACATCTTTCAAAAACCTTGCAACCCAAATTTACAAATAACTACGGGAAAAGATTTTGTTGTTCCAACAGGCCGAAGTATCACCAATTAATGGCTGTTGAAAGAAAAATCTAGCTTTGCAGGTGCATTTGATAGGATTACCAGAAAGTGCCAGCAGAAGGATTGACTCTCTGGCATTGAAGGGAAGAAATGCCTCAGATTGCTGCAGACATCAGGCCCCTCGTGGATCCTACTAGTAACAACTATTTTTAATGATTCCTGACGAAGCTTACCTTCTAGTGCCACAAAGGTTTTAATACAAGAGACTTTCTTTACTCCCCCCCCCATAGAATATGGAGAAATAAGATGATGATGAATCGTTCTCCAGCTGTAGATTGGACCAGTGTTATAGAAGTGTTCTCTTTAAAATCAGTAAAACTGCCTCTTCTTTAATTGACGAATGGACATAGAAACTGTGAAAAGGATTATTCTCTATTCAGAACCAAATATAATGCTAAAGTCTCCTTAAGCTATGCACTTAAACAAAATATATTACTACAGGAGCTCTGACATCAACAATGGATTATTCTACCAAGGAGATGTTGGCCAGGGGATCCAAGCCTCCACAAATGGTAAAGGCTCCTTGCCTCCAATCTGGGATATCTGCAGGAAGAGAGGCGATAAGGCCCTGCTGTTGAAGACCTGATATAAACATGAGAAAAATCTAATTTTGTCACATCCATTGACCAACATTATTTCTTACTCTATCTGAAATATGTACCCTTATAAATTATAGAAAAGTGTACCACTCAGTACTCATCAATAAAACTTGTTTTTGAAATAGATGAAGATTATTGCAAAGTTACTCAGTTAACCAAACACAGAGAATGTGTCTGTGAGATTCCCAGGTCTACGTACACATCTACAATGGAACCTCTATATCTAACGCTCATGGAATATTGCAGAACAGGAGCAAGATACATCTCTCAACTCTCACCAGCAAAGCTTCCTCATGCAACAGACAGTGATTAACACAGAAAGCCACAAGTGGCCAAAATGTAGAGAATAAGAGATTGCAGTATGTGTCCCTAGAGAGGACTCCTTTATTAAACTTCTACTACCCAGGGCTCCAGATCATTGTGGAAGGGGGGGAGTGGAAAGATTGTAAGAGCCAAGAGTGGTGGATGACCACAAGGAAACAGAGCTTTCTCAGTGGCGGGGAAGCTGTTATATGAACTTTCAGCTATGATGTCAGCATGAATAAGACCCATGCAAACTAAAACCAAAGAGAAACCCAGCAAAGAAGTGGAGAAATAGATAAGAAGCTCCAACCTTACCTGAGGAACTATTATCGCCTGATCACTGATGAGTTAGGGACAGTTGGTCTTCTTTAAGTGAGTGATGCTAGCTGCTAGCTAGATAGGCTGACCAGGCTCCTTTGGATGGGCTCACACCAAGGGACATTTGGGGCCATAAACGTGACTCAATAGACCTTAATATATACGACAGAGTAAATGAAATCTAGTGAGGAGGGGCTACGGGAGGTGAAGGTAGACGAAGGGGGTCTAAATATAATTAAGATGTATGAAATTCACAAAAAGTAAAGTATATATTGTAAACCACAGAATTATGAGATGATAAATAAGCATTGCATCATGAAACTAAATTTGTGGAAATTTTGGAAGCAATAGAAAATACTGCACAATTCTTAAAACAGTTGGAACTTAATTACTAGAATGATATAATTTTACGGATAAAAACAAGTTGCCAGGCATAGTGGTGCATGCCTTTAAACCCAGCACTTGGGAGGCAGAGGCAGGGAGATCTCTGTGAGTTCAAGGCCAGCCTGGTCTCCATAGTGAGTTCCAGGAAAGCTGGAGCTACAGGGAGACCCTCTCTCAAAAAGACCCCCTAAAAAAGAATAAAACAATAAATCTTTAATATTTCTATGGCAAAAAAATTTAAAGTAATTGTAGGAAACCAGTCTTTCTCAGCTCTTGTATTGAGATGTGAGGCCTTGCTCTGGCCAGAAGCCCAAACAAGGAAGACCACCCACCCTTGGGCTTGAACCTATTGAACTGGGCCAAGTAAGACTCCTGTTATGTCACAAAAATAGAAATTTTAAAGTTAAAATAAAATATAAAAAAGATGAAGGGACTGGGTGTTGTAGTGTGTGTCTTTGGGTCCAGCACTCAGGAGCCAGAAGCAGGTGGATCTCTGAAGGATCAAGGCTAGCCTGGTCTACACAGCAAGTTCTGGGCCTCCTGTGGCTACAGGGAGACCCTGTCTCAAAAACATAATAATAGTAAAATAATAAAAAAGATTGAGAAAATTATAAATGGTTGAAAATTTATATAGTGATTGTGGTGGTTTGAATGAGAGTGTCCCCCCATAGGCTTTAGGTATTCAGACATTTTGTCTCCAGTTGGTGGCACTGTTCTTGGAGGTCTTAGAAGGTGTGGCTATGCTGGAGGAAGTACGTTATTGGGGNCAATGAATGGATAGAGAAAATGTGGTACATCTACACAATGGAGTTCTATGCAGTTGTGGTGGTTTGAATGAGAGTGTCCCCCATAGGCTTTAAGTATTCAGACATTTTGTCTCCAGTTGGTGGCACTGTTCTTGGAGGTCTTAGAAGGTGTGGCTATGCTGGAGGAAGTACGTTATTGGGGGCAGGCTTAGTGAGTTTAACAAGCCTTGTGGTCTCCAGTCTCTCTCTCTCTCTGCTTCTTGTGCTCAATGCGAGATGTGACCCTCGGCTTGCTGCTCCAGCGCTGGCCACCATGCTTCCCACCACAATGGACTCTGATTCCCTGGATTCCCAATCATAAGCTCAAATAAACTCTTCCTTTGATAAGTTCCCTTGCTCCTGGTGGTTTTATCACAGCAACAGAAAAGTGACTAATACACTAATATAAAACCTTGTCTCAAAAACAAAATGGTCAGTCTTTAATAACCAACACCTGAGGTTGTCCTGTGGTTTCTACAGGCATGCATATCCATATAGCCATACAGATAACGTAAACACACACACACACACACACACACACGCACACACACATACACTCTCTCTCACACACACACATACACTCTCTCACACACACATTACATAATGACATAATTGAGTAAGTTATAGATTTGTGAAAGACTGAATACCATACACATGTTAATGTAAGATGGGCCACGCTTTCTGCTCCTGATCCCTTTCAGATGGACAAAACATTCGGCATCGTTCCTCCAGGCTACTATTGATTTATTAGCCTCTCCACAGTAGTTCCAAAAGGCACACCATGGAAAAGGTCATGAGGGTACAAAATAAGATTCTGAATGAAGGGATCCTTTGGTGAAAGAAAAGGAAATTTGGGAGAAGGGTTAAAAAATCTCAGTAGGCTAATAAAAGTCTCAGGAGATGATGGATCAATTCTGTCAAGCTCATTTTGAGATTGCATTCACATATTGTAAAATATTTTGAGAGAAAAATATCTAAAGACATTGCCAACTAATAAATACAGAAAATCTATACAGTGAATTTTTTTTGCTAAATTAATATTTTCTACTTGTATTGAATGTCAATCTTGACCTGATGATGCTATGACTTTGAATAGAACAAAGGAAGGTCAAAAACGCCCTTCATATGAAAGTTTTATGTTCTGACAGCACAAAGGAGTGAAATACTTTCTCATCTCAAACAGCAGTTGTCTGGGAGGTTCTTTTATTCTTTCATTGGCACATAGTAAATTGAGTCTTTTCAACAGTAATGCAATTGGGAACTTTAAAGATAATTAAGAAACATAAAATATGTCAGTCTTCAAACATAGTTGGAATAAGAGTTTTAATCTCTTCCTCTAGAACATTAGTATAAGTTTAGGTCTATACTCTCATAACTTAAAAAGTATATCATTTAAATATACATACCAAGAAAAATGTCTAATAACTATGTATAAAAAATAGAATGCTTGTATATATAAATATTTAATAAGAGCTGTACTTGAAATATAGTGCTGATACAAGAGCAGAAATATTTTAATAGGCTCAAATAATATGGCAAAAAGATACAGAGAGAAAAAAATCCCACAATAAAACTTTGGTTTGATGAGTGGTTGCAGTATCAAAGTGAAAATTCATCTTTCTCCTGAAAGTTTTAGAGGTCACAGGCAACAGAGAGGGACAAGCCTGTCTGTCAGCCCCACAGGGTGTCTCTGCGGCTGAACTGATTGCAGCACAGCAGGACTTGTACCAGAACCTGCATCAACTCCTTGTAGCCTCTGTATTTTCCATGAAGTTTCCAAAGGCCCTCCCCAATTTAGAGAGTCTAAGAAAGAACCTGTGGTTTATACCAGTTTCACAGGAGGATCTGATGCTTGCTTCAACTTCAGTTCAAAAGAGTGATTTTCAGAAAAGTTCATGTAGGCAAGAGCTCTCCATGCATTGCAATGCTATTCATAGTCTAGTCTCAGATTAGACTTTTCTCATCTACTTTGCACTCAAACCCACATTCTATAACAATTGAATCTGTTACTAAAAGGCATTCCCAATTTACAGCTGTTGAGCCTCTTAAAGGCCCTGTGTACCTTAAGGACATAGAGCACAAAAAGTGAATATTTGGCCATCCCTACTGGGGCTCAGCACAATGGATCTCATTAACACCAAAATTACCCTCAGTATCCAACATCAAAACCCATGTAGGAACACCAAGATCTCGGGGATCCTGCATAACACACAAACAGAATCCTGGCTGTCACTATCCTTCATTATAAATAATTATATGCAGTATTCTAAGACATCAGGAAGTACTGAGACTCACCAGGAAGGCTGACCAAACCTGGAAAGTATCTTTGAAATATCTAAAAACATTCCAGAATTGAGTCTTAAATATATTTTTTTTCTTTCAAGCAAAATTTATTAGCTATCTACTCAAGTAAAACACAATGACCTTTGTTTATAAGAAATCAAAGTAAATTACCTGAAAGACAGGTGTGAATATTTTTCCTTTTAAAATCAGATACAGAAAATAGAAACAGCAAATTTTCTTAAACGTAACAGGCAATAGATTTGAAGTTTTGTTTCATAAATGGAGTGAAAAAGAATTATTCATTTATCAGTAAAGCTTCATGCCATTGATTTATTTTCCAGTCCAAAGCTTTTCTAATATAAAGCTAGTTGTGAATTGGATAGTAAAGTGGGTTGCTCAAAGGTGTTTCTTTACCCTTTTTTTTTCTAATGAACTTCCCTGGAATCAGTACTTATGTATATTTTCATTTGGCTGCTCAGATCTTTTAAATTCATAAAATTTTGCATAAATGATATCTTACAGAATCACTTTAGGAAAGGGTGCTTGTAGATTGTCTTCAAACATCTCCAATAGAAGTTTCTTGTTTGCTAATATAAATACTGAGACATAAAGTAGAAATCATGCTATTTGATGCCACATGCAGATAATGAAGTTCACTCATCAGAGTTAGAAGGCCTAGGCAGTTTCCTCAAACAAGAGGAGAGAGAGAATGACTCTCCCTTCTGTGGGACACTCATCTCAAGTCCTTTTTTCTCAGAAGAGGAATTATCTACCCCTCCCCCTCAAAAAGCCATGAAGTTGAGAGATTGAAGTGTTAGAGGAGTAAGTGGAAATTGGAGGGCAAAATAAGATAGATATGACCATATGTTATTGTACACATGAATGAAGATGTTCTTAAAGAACTAAACTGAGAGCCCTAGAAAGCTGGCTCAGTTGGTAAACTGCTCAACTCACAAGCATGAGAACAAGAGTTCAATCCTCCCAAATCACATAAAGAAAAACCAGGAGAGGACCTAAATTCCAGCCCTAGAACTCATGTGGAAAAAAAAAAAGCTGAGCATTTTTTTATAATATGATAACCTGTGCTTATCATGCCAGCACTGAGCATGAGCTAGACAATGAGCCAGTAAGCATTCCTCCTCCGTGGTCTGTCCTCCAGGTTCTTGCCTTGAGTTGCTGTCCCTACTTCCTTTGGTGATGGACTGTGACTGGGAAGTATAAGCTGAAATAAACCCTTTCCTCATCCAACTTGCTTTTGTTCAGAGTGTTTTATCATGACAACAGAAAGCAAACTAGAACAGGACAGAAATCCATCTTGAGTTGTATAGTATGAAGTGGAATGCTGTTAGGCCACACCAACAGGAGCCATGCTGGGCTAGAAGAACAGAGTCTGACTTCATTCTCTAAATTGTTCATCTTGACTTCATTCTTTGATCCAAGTCCTTGTATTTGAGGAAAACCTCAGCTGCATCTAAAACTGTCATTTTGCAACTTCTGTTCTTTCCTTTACTACTGTACCCCTGATCCTTCTATGCCTCCCTATTTTAGAAATGACACGTTGGTGGCTTTAGGCCATGTGCTCCCAATTACAACAGTCAACTGAGGGGCAGAAGAAAGGTAATGCCATTAGACCCATGCTTTCCTTGTGACCACCATAGCATAAACACTGTCACCAAGGAAGGAAAGTAATATAAGAACATGTCTGGGACCCATCATTTAACAGCTGTGTGTGTGATGTTGGGCAGGTTCTTAACTTTGTACGTCTCCTCTAAGTCCTCATCCATAACAATGAAGTTCTAGCTCCCAATCTAGTTTTGTGATAGTTTTGTGACTACCACTTGAATTAGTTTACATAGTATGATTAGTACAGAATAATATTACGTAAATATCCAACAAAATACCAAATAATATATTTGTCACTTTTCTGTTACTGTTTCTGTGACCAAATGCTTGGAAAAAAAGCAACTTAGGGAAAGAATGGCTTATTTTGGATCATGGTTAGAACATGCACTCCATCCTGGCAAGGAAATCATTGGAACAGTTGGGCAAGGGAGCTGGTCGTGTTGAATCCACAGTTGGGAGGCAGACAGTGGGGAATGCTGGTGCTCAGCTCTCATTTTTCACTTTATTCAGCCCAGGTTCCCAGCCCATGGAATGGGGCCACCGACAGTCAGGGTGCATCTTTGCACCTCAATTAACCCAGTCTAGTAACTCCCTTATAGACATTCCCAGAAGGTGGAATCCTAGTAAAGTTGACAATATTAACCATCAAAATTATGATTAATTGTAGAAGCTCCTTTTAGAATTAAGTCACCAAAATTATAGAAGTAGTGTTCCCAGGTAGAAAGCACTAGATGAACGAAGTAATATTAGTTATTTACATCACTGTTGGGTCAGCTTATTTTGGAATCAGAATAGAAAAAGATAGGTAAATGAAAAAGTGCTAATGGGGAAGAAAATAAAAGGCAATTAAACCAACCTTACAAAGAAGTTAAGTAACCTACCATAACAATTAGTACTGTTTAAATACCTATATATCTAATTGCATGTGCTTCATCAGTAGGATCAAAGGGTTTTGGACCTAGAACAAGCTGGCAGCCCCATGAAAGAAAACAGCCAGAATTGACTAGAGACCAAGACAACAGCTCCAGAGAAAGTAGACTGTTTTGCTTCTCATCCACCTGTGCCCCTTTTCTAAGCCTAGGGAACAATCTGCGGAAGAGGGGGCGCAGTAGAATGTAAGGGCTGCGATTGGGGTAAATGGTGAAACTACAACAGTATAGACTGGACACTCATTTGATCAACTTGATTGAACATACAAGCCCCCCCCTGCTGGATGGTGGGACCCATGAGCTGTGTGGGTTTGGGCACAACTGCTCGCAAATAGGTTTTACATGAAGGAGGCTTGTACTCACAAATTATCACTTACTGTTAAAAAAAAATGAAAACAAAACAAAACAAAACAGAAAGATGCAGAAAAGTTACAGCAGAATGCATGATCTGGGATGGGTAGGGGTGGGGTGGGGGGAAGGGAAGGGATATATGCCTGAACTGAATTGGAAAATGATGTATGAAATACACAAAGCATCAATAAAAATTAAAAAAATAAAAAACAAAGAAGTTAAAAGAGCATCAATAAACATGTATGTATAGGTATCTAAAAGTATGATGAATCCTTTGGGTATATTCCAAGGAGTGGTATAACTGGGTCATATGGTAAGTTCATTTTTAGTTCTTTAAGAGTTCTCCACTACTAAAGAATCCCACAACTGGTCAGACACAGAACATATACATCTGAAAGATCCCCATTCCTAGGACACATCTACAGTTCAACCTCCATACACAGAATGAGGGACAAAGAAAAAATGAATGCATCCCTCAATTCTCATAAGCAAAGCTTCCTTACACAACAGAGTGTGATGCAAAGAGAAGGCCACAACTAGTCAGGCTTCAAAGAATGGGAACCTCCAGATTGTTTATCCCTGGATGGAGCCACTATATTAAAACTCACCCACTGGCAGCTCAAGGATCATTGAGGAAGGGGGGGGGCAAGAGTGTGCCTTACCTAAGATTTCTAGACGTGCTGACTAGACTCCATTGGATCTGTTTACATAGAAGGACATCTGGGTTTGGGAGTGTGACTGGATAGGGCTTAGGTTGGATGTTGTAATGCATGAGTTCTATTGGAGGTTGGGGCATGGGGTTTTTTGAGAACCATTGTATGAACAGTACAAATGCTCAAAAAATTATGTAATTAAAAAGTTAAAGTTCACTCACATATATTACATACATTTCATATTATGGCATTTAGAAACATATTCCTGCCAGGCGTGGTGGCACACGCCTTTGATCTTAGCACTTGGGAGGCAGAGGCAGGTGGATCTTTGTGAGTTCAAGGCCAACCTGGTCTACCAGAGTGAGTTCCAGGCCAGCTGGGGCTACAGGGAGACCCTGTCTCAAAAAGACAAAAAAAAAAAAAAAGAAACATATTCCTGTATTTTTCTTTGATAATGTAAATATAGTAATCAAAAACTTAATCAGAGTACATTTCAGAGGTCTCCTGGGATCACAGGCACTGTTACAGGTTTATAGGAAGGATGGAAGGAAAGATATATATCCACTTTGTTTTACTACTTTCTTAGTTACAGAATTTTATTTGCTACTCTTCTTATTACCATTAACACTAGACATGACAAAGACAGTTTAAGAGAAGAGACGTTTCATTGGGCTCATGGTGAGGAATGCATGACAGTGGGACCTGGTCAGGCCACGCAGCAGGATCATGAAGCAGAGAGCTCAGATAGCAGCTTCAAAATTCATCCCCCAAAACCTAATTCAGCGATAGTCCCAAAGGTTCTACAACCTCCCTAAATGGTCACTACCTAGGAATCAAGTGTTCAAGGACATAAGCCCATGGGAGACATTTTATATTTGAACCATAACAAAATCCATATGTAATCTTGATATGGTAAGCCTTTGAAGAAGGATGTACCTGCTCTTAAAATTTTATTCATGACGTAGATTCCTTTCTCTGCTTTTTTCTCTATATGTGGTCTGGTCAAGTGATTTGATTTGGATGAAGGAGTGGACTTAAATAACTTTTCTATGGATTTGGCAGTATCTGTAAGGCTCAAGGGTCACATGGGAGAAAATAGCCCAGCTGACACCATGACTCAGGTTTCTGGTCACCCTGTCCATGGTTTGCTTTCTTGCTTAGTCAGGGACTCCTGGACTCCTATCTCATTCTCTAGACTCTTCATCTAGTCTGGGACTGTGGTTCCTCAGCAGCCTCTGCCTCATCCTATGTGGATGGTTTTCAAGGCCATTCCACAGGCAAGCAAGGCAATTTTCACACCACATGGTACACACGTAATATGCTTCCTATCCCCTTCAAATTCAGAGCTTCCTTTCCTTCTCAATACTATGGCCATCTAATGCTTAATATACATTCTTTATTCTATGCTTATTTTGTATAATTCTCCCACTAGAATTGAAGCTGTGAGACAGAGGGATTTTGTGGAGAGGATAGCCTTGCATAATACAAGTGGTAAATAAATATTTTTGATCCATAAATACTAAGTGGAAAAGGAAATGCTTCAGAGTTGCAGTTCATTCTGTCTGTCCAACTGCTACTGTGTTAATATATTCTTTGATCCTCATAACCCACATGCTGGTGCACAGTAAATAAAAGTTTACCCTCCATGTGTCTGTTAGTTCATGTGTCCTTGATCCATTTCCAGTATTCTCTTGGATCCCTCAACAATTATTTGAAGATTCTTGTATTACTTTACTCATGGCTGTGACAAAATACCTGACAAGAAGTTATGTAAGAAAGAATTCAGTGTGGCTTACGGTTTGAAGTTGTAGTGCATCTTGGTGTGAATAACACGGTGGCAGTGGGAGGCGGCAGCTGTTCAGTTTGCCTCTCCAGTCAGAAAGCAGAGAGAAAAGAATGCTGATACTCAGCTCGCTTTCTGTTCATTCAGTCCAGGACTTCAGCCCATGGATTCATGCAACCCACATCCAGGGTGGGTCCTCTAACCTCCGGCTAATCTCCCTGGAAATGCCTCACATTTCCTCTCAAAGGTTTGTTTATTTTCAGGGCTGGAGAGATGGTTCAGCGGTTAAGAGCACCAACTGCTCTTGCAGAGGACCCAGGTTCAATTCCCAGCACCCACATGGCAGATAAGAACCATCTTTAACTCCAGTTCCAGGGGAATCCGACGCCCTCTTCTGACCTCCACGGCATTGCACGACACAGGTGCACCAACCTACGTGCAGACAGTACACTCATACACATAAAAAATAAATAAATATACTCTTAAAAGGTTTATGTCCTAGTTAATACTAAATCTTGAGAAGTTGACAAGATTAACCATCGGAATTCTTCTAGACCCTGATTTAATATTTATGTAGATCAAAGTAGCATTCCTACTTGTAATGCCCTTGGAGATTCAGTATGTCTTTTAACTATTTCAATTCCAACTTCTCACTCCTTCCCTGCTTTTAAGAAGACTTCCTGCCTAGTCATGTCCTCACGGGGGTTCAGACTGTCAGCTGATTTGTCTTTTTGCGTAATTCTGGAAGTCCCTCTCCATTACATTTGGATCTTTAAAATGCAATGAACTCATTTGACCCTAGCTGAAATTCCTTTACATAGTCATAGTGTACCTAAAATTGTGGATCTGTGCTCTACATAAAAAAAACACAACGTATTATAGATTTAAATCCTATAAGCTTACTATGAATATTGCAAGGTTGTATAAGCATGCAACTTTAAAATTAGCAAACATTTTTATTGAGCTTTTATTATGTGCCAGACACTGAGCTAAGCATTTTAGATGTTGCATCATTTTTTCGTTATGAATAAGGAAAGTTGCATTGGTCTCATTATTCAGAGACAAGAGAGGACAGGACATTTGACCAAGATCATCCAGTTGGCAAGCAGCAGAATACAGATTCAGAGTTATCTGGGTTTGTATTGAGGCCTAGATCTTGAAGAAGCATGCTAAATAACATTAATTATACGTGGCAACAAAAGAAGAATTTTAGCATAATTTCACAATTCATTTATTAAATAAGTGAACTGTGGAAATTCAGAGGCAAGCAATATTTTAATTTACAAGGTAGAACAGAAAAGAGCATGTTTGTCACTCAGAAATGTCTTTTGATTTGGCAAATTCCCAGAAGCACAGTACCATAAACAAACAGCTGGGTTCCAGTGAAGCAGAAATGTATTTTTTCCTTTTATGCCAAAATCATCCTGTCCTTACTCATTTTTCATGCTATATTACAGTCATATTCCACTGATTAGGAAAGACAACTCAAAAGTATTTCTCTAAAATTACCTCTTAGATCCCTTTAGAAAATGGCTTTCTCTATTAAGCTACCAAGCTATATGTATTTTATCTGGCAGTAGTTACAATTCCAATTAGTGACTTAAAGTAATGCAGCGGCAGCTCACTGTTCAGTGATGGACCACGTCAGAGCTGACAACGCTCCCCCAGCCATTCGCTAGTCCTCATGAAATTTTGATTATCAACATGGTTGGGAACAAAACACAAAACATCAAACACCATTTTGTTATATTTTTCTGTCCCTTTTTTAACATGGCTCAGCATGACTCAGCTATGAAATGCATTGAAAACCAATATTTTAATGATTTTATTTCAAAATGTGTTTCAGTTTATTTAATGCTGAGAAAGTCACTCTCTGAACTCTTAAAACACAAAGGTGAAAGGAACTTGGAATTCTTTGTGTTCAGTTATGTAAATCACTAAACTGAGGAAAAGCTTCAGAATCTGAATGGCCACATTCACCCCATCCCTGTCTTGTGTATATGTGGGGTTTAATTTCTTCAATCTCATAAGTGAATTTTTATTCCTAAAAGAGGAATAAAGAGAGATGGTCAGCAGGAGATAGAAGTTAGAGGAGCAGAGCATGGCTGCCTCTGGGACCACAGCCACCGCAATTTAGAGCTAAATTTCCTCCATATCAAATCACTCAAGCGTTGTTACTAAGTCTATACACACGCTTGTAAATAGGGCTTTCATGCCTCTTTCAGAACAGCAACTACTTTTGTCAACAACCAAAGCAGCTCACTGCTGTGAAAATAACTTGGAGTAAAAACCAACGGACCAAATAAAAAAATATATTTGTTTCTCAAAATTGAAGTGGAAATACCTGGGGATACAATATTCAAAGACAGATATAGTAAGGAGCTTTCCAAATATAGTACTATAAGCCTTGTTGCAAAAACATTTCTAGAGTTTAAATTCCTTCAGGACAGAGGTCATTCTGAGATCCTTTGGCAGTGAAAACCTGTTGGCTGACTCTTCTGCATGCTATTGAGCTTTGAAGCTTTCATTCACCCAAGGAGCCTGTAAGAAGGGAGCTAAATATATTTATTTCATATTGTAATCTTAGGTGTCGGTGTTCCTGAAGTTTTCTATTTCTCATGGGTCTCCATACAACAATTTATTAGATGATATAAATCAAGGACTACAATTGATTGATTAAAAGATCCTCTTGCTGGAGGATCTGAAAAGAGAGGTGGAACTTAGCACAGGCAACTCTGTTCTTAGCACATGCGACTCTGTTCTGTTCCTATTTTGAGAGCAGAAATGTCCTAGAAACCCATAAAATTAAGTGTCTGAAATTGAACATTAATATGTTAAATGACAAAAATAAGTTGTTTTCATGAATTCTTAGTTAAAATAAATAGATTTAGGAAGCAACTGTGAAAGTGAGATAAAGTTAGGTGTCCTCATTTACTTATGAAAAACCCCCTTAATCAAGGGCTATGAGGCAACTAAGCATCTCCCATATGGTGTTCAAATGGTCACATGGCTTTTGTTAAGATAACTACATACATCTCAATTTATTGACACTGCAAAAAATTTAGACTAAAAACTCTTTACAAAAGACTAGATTGATTATTCAGTCAATAAATTGTTTTCCTTGTAAGCATGAGAACCTGTGTTTGATTCCCAGAACCCACTTAGAAATACAGGTCATGTTGGCTCACATTTGTAATCCCAGATATGGGAAAGTGGGGACAGAAACATCCCTGGGACTCACTGGAAACCAGTCTCTCCTAATTGGTGATCTCTAGGCCAATCAAAGACCCTCTATCAAGGAGCCAAAGAAAGTTTCTGAGTACGACACTTAAGGTTGTCTCCAGCCTCCACATGCACATATGCACCTGCACACAAACAAACACACGCATGCACAAACACAAAGGCATAAAATGCTCATTAAATTAGTAGAATTTTGAGAAGTTCTGTCTTATCCCAGCAAATAATATCATCCATAGCCTTATAATTTATAGATCTAAAAAATCTAATATACTAAAACAATCTCACTTAGTCAAAAGTATAGTAAAATACACCTTAACGGGGAGAAAAGTGTTCTTCAAATTTTTGTTTTATCTTTCTATTGAGTAATTAGTCCCCTTCTTGGTATTTCCAGACTAATAGACATAAGAACTGTGAAAAGGATTATACTCTGTTCAGAACCAAATATAATACTTAAGTCCTTGGGCTATGCACTTAGGCAAAGTATATTAATGCAGGAGCTCTGACATCAGCAATGGATTGTTCTACCAGGGTGATGTTGGCCAGGGGATCCAAGGCCCCACAAAAGGTAAGGGCTCCTTGCCCCTAAGTTGGGATACCTGCAGGAGGAGAGGCGATAAGACCCTGCTGCCAAAGACCTGACGTTAACATGGGAGGGATGTATTGAGACCGCACATGCAAGTGTACAGATGGCCTCTGGAATGCCAGAGAGTGTTACCAAAGGCCACTAAACCAATAAAGCAAATACGGGTCTCCCTGAGTCAAGCAAGACTCCACCGTCAGCACCAGCCTGGAGGTACTGTGCAGCAGAGGCAGCCATGTGCCTGTATATCCCAAATCTAGTTGGCTGTTGGCTCTCTCCTTGGAGGAATAGCCCATGGCTGATGCCACAGGCCTGCATCCTCTACAGGTTAGGAGATGTTGTATGCCACAGTAAGACCCTGTCATATTTATCAGGGGGTAAAAATGTAATTCATGGATTAACATATCATCCAAACATATGTGTCTATGCCAAAGTAACCTACCATAACTATTAGTGCTGCTTAAATGCCTATATATATCTAATTGCTTGTGCTTCATTGGTAGGATCAAAAGGTTACTCCTGAACAAACTGTCAGCCCATGAAAGGAAACAGCCAGAATTGATCAGAATCCAACTCAACAGCTCCAGAGAGAGAGGACAGTTTTACTTCTCATCCACCTGTGCCCCTTTTCTAAGCCTAGGGAACAATCTGCGGAACAGGGGGCGTGGTGGAGTGTAAGGGCTGCGATTGGGGTGAACGGTGAGGCTACAGCGATGTGGTCTGGACACTCATTTGATCAACTTGATTGAACAAACAACCTGTCACCCCCCACTGAATGGTGGGACTGTGGGGGTTTGGGCACAACAGTCTGTAGATTGGTTTTGCACGAAGGATGCTTATACACATGGATTATCACTTATAGCTAAAAAATGAAAAAAAAACCTGAAAGATGCAGGACAGTTATGGCAGAATGCATGATCTGGGATGGGGTGGGGGTGGGGGGGAAGGGAAGGGGAAATATGCATGATCTGAATTGGAGAATGATGAATGAAATCCAAAAACCATAAAAAAAAAATAAATTAAAAAAAAAAAGAAAAAAAGAAAAAAAAAACACTTTTTACTTTGTCCTGTGCCTTTAGGATTCAATCCCTATAAGAAAGTTAATAGCTCAATTTATTGGAAGTCATTTACATTTACACCACTCCCTATCAGTTAAAATCTAATTAGAGAAACATACATTGAAGGATAACAAATGACAGACATATGATAGATAAAGATAGTAGATAGAAAGAGTTAGATGATGATAGATGATAGATTGGTAGAGATAGATGATGATGATAGATAGATAGATAGATAGATAGATAGATAGATAGATAGATGATAGATGAATACATAGATGATTGAAGATAGACAGAATGCAGATAGATAGTGTGGTGGTTTGAACGAGTATCCCCCATAGGCTTTAAGTGTTCAGACATTTTGTCCCCAGTTGGTGGCACTGTTCTGGGAGATCTTAGAAGGTGTGGCCATGCTGGAAGAAGTACTTACTTCTGAATCATTGGGGGTGGGCTTAGTAAGTTTAACAAGCCTTGCAGTCTTCTCTCTCTCTCTCTCTCTCTCTCTCTCTCTCTCTCTCTCTCTCTCGACTTCCTGTGGTCATTGTGAAATGTGAACCTTGGCTTTCTGCTCCAGCCCCGGCCACTATGCCTCCCACAACAATGGACTCTAATCCCACAATGGACTCTAATTCCGTGGAACCGTCAATTGTAAAATCAAGTAAACTCTTCCTTTTATAAGTTCCCTTGGTCATGATTGTTTTATGACAGCAACAGAAAAGTGACTAAGATAGATAGATAGATAGATATGATAGATTATTGAATATACACAGAAGGTAGATAGAAGACAGGTGATAGAAGTAAATAGAAGATAGATTTAGATAAAGAGATAGATGATAGATAGATAGATAGATAGTAGATATATTGATAGATGATAGATAGATGATAGTTGGTAGAACGTAGATAGAAGATAGATGATATATAGATGATAGATAGACAGATAGATGATAGAAAGATAGATAGAAGATAGATAGATAGATAGATAGATAGATAGATAGATAGATAGATGATAGAAGATAGATAGAAGACAGACAGACAGACAGACAGAGTCGGGAGAGATGGCTCAATGGTTAAGAGCACTCACTGATTTTTCAGAAGACCTGGGTTTGGTTCTCAGCACCC
The DNA here is from genome assembly GCA_009823505.1 of Rhizomys pruinosus. Classification (NCBI taxonomy): domain Eukaryota; kingdom Metazoa; phylum Chordata; class Mammalia; order Rodentia; family Spalacidae; genus Rhizomys; species Rhizomys pruinosus. The sequence goes on from VZQC01009134.1 coordinate 217,459, forward strand.
ACATGGAAGCTAAAAACTGTCTATAACTCCAGTTACAGGGGATCTGACACCCTCTTCTGATCTCCATGGTCATTGCATGACATAGGTGATCTTACATGCATTCAATACACTCATACACATAAAAATATAAAAACAATAAATAAAATGAAATAATTCTAAAAATAGAAGAAAGATAGATGGATGATAGATAGATAGATAGATAGATAGATGATAGGCAATCAGACTTCAAGGGTTTGACCTTTTACAATTTGAAGGCTTGAGTTAGTTAAGAAGTCTCTATAAGGCTGTTATCCTGTGCCTGATGGTAAAATAAACTCTAGTAGCATAGCAATCTTTTTTTCTTTTAATTAGGGAAGACAACTTCATACCTAGAACAAATTATTTTAGCAATAAATGAGTGCTGCCCCTTTTATGATGGAAGTAGTTGCATGTAAATAATGTGACATGACATCTCCCCATGGGAACAATGCTCTATTGGGAATACCCTAGCTTCATGTTGGTCTCAGCACCTATTCTTTGCTGTGCTTGGATACTAAGCAGTGAATCAAACAGATCTGTTTTGGAGAGAAAAAGTCCATGGCACTGAATTGATACCTCACCTCCACTCCTGCTGTCAGGGTAATTTGCTCATGAGCCTTCTGGACAACAACAAGAATGGCTAGAGAAAGAAGCTAACTCCCCCAATAAATAATTCCTTCTATCCTCTGATTATGAAAACATTTCTCTGTGGAAACCATCCTTTGTTGAGCATTTACATGGAACACAAAGCTTCAACCTCCGCCTGTTTAGAAAAGTCAGACATTTCCCTGATCTCCAGACCTAACAACGTTCTAAATATGTTCCTTTGACATCTCTGACCAGCCATACTGTAAAGCTACATCTCATGAATTGGCATAGACTCTTATATACTATTCTTTCATGCAGGAATAACTAACAGCTATTGGTAATGCTACAATTCCATTTGCTAACGGATCCTCCCAAGTGAGGCTGTGGTACATAGTTAAAGAGCTATCTGTGAAACAAGCACAAGATTTGTCTTTCTCAGTCAATTGGTTATGCAGAGTCCCTCTGAGGATACAGAACCATGTAATAAAGAAAAGGTTATGATAAGACAGGAGTGTGGAAAATGGGGCCTGCAACCACTTCCTCCTACAATTTATTTTTAGCATTTTTCTTTGATATAGATCGATATATATATTATATATATATATAATTATCATTTGTGCATAGGATAAAATTATTTATATATATACATACATATATATCAGTTCTATACTCTGATGTCTGAGTGTCATGTGCTGTTCATGAATGGAAATCAGAAGTTTAATTTATATGGCAAAATGATGGTCAATAATCAAGGGTCAACCTCTATTACAGACCTCCGTCAAGCCGGAGAGTTGTTTTATTTTAAAAGAGAAGTTAGGCTATTATTCTCATAAATTCACATCAGCTTGTGGTTATCTGCTCAAGATCTAGCTGGTCAAAATTTCCGCATGGATGTTCATGAGGCCTCTCCCCCAACTGAGGGGCTTTTGGTAGTTGATCACTGCTGGAGGAGGGAAAATTATTCTTTAGGATGCGAACACTAGTAGGTTGATTTTGGTCCAGAGGGTAGACCCACATCCATGCACATAAGAACAGCACTGACTGGACTTCGTGGGTTCTTTTTTTTATATAATTTAAAAATTTTTTATTTATTTTTGTATGTGTATGAGCATACTGTCTGCATGTAGGTTTGTGCACCCATGCTGTGCAATGCCGCGGAGGTCAGAAGAGGGTCTCGGATTCCCCTGGAACTGGAGTTCTCCTGGAATTGGAGTTACAGACGGTTCTTAGCTGCCATGTGGGAGCTGAAGATCAAACCCGGGTCCTCTGCAAGAGCAGTCGGTGGTCTTAACTGCTAGGCTATATCTTCTGCTTTTAAACTATACCACAGGTTTTGTTGTGTCATATTGTCTTTTTCATTTAGTTCCAGGAATACTTTTATTTAGTTCTTTATTGCTTCCCTGGCCCATTCATTATTCAGGATTGTGTTCTTTAATCTCCATGTGTTCTTGTAGCTAGTAGGGCTTATTCTGGTCTTGATACTGAGCTTTATTGCACTGTGGTCTGAGAGAATGCATGAAATAATTTCAATCCTTTTGTATTTGTTGAGATTTCTTTTGTGAGCCAGTATGTGATCAATTTTGGAGAATGTTCCCTGGGGTGCTGAGTAGAGAATATAGTCTCTGTTGTTTGGGTGGCATATTCTGTAGATGTCTGTGAGGTCCATTTGGTGCATTGTATTGTTCTGTTCCAATGTCTCTGTTTATTTTTTGTCCTGTTGATCTATCCAAAGGGTTCAGTGGGGTATTGAAGTCCCCACTCTTAGTGTGCTGGGATTAATCTGTGTCTTAAGGTCCTGCAGAATTGTATTTATAAAGTTCAGTGAACCTGAGTTTGGTACATAAATATTTAAGATTATGAAATCTTCATGGTTAATTTTTCCTTTGATAAAAATGTAATGGCCCTTGGGCTGGAGGGATAGTGCAGCTGTTAAAGGCTAAGGCTAACAACAACAAAAAAAATGTAATGGCCCTCTTTGTCTCTTCTGATTAATTTTACTCTGTCTACTTTGATATTAGAATAACAACTCCTGCTTACTTTTTGGTACCATTTGCTTGGAATATTTTTTCCATCCTTTCACTCTAAGTTAGTGTCTGTCATTGAGTGTGAAATGGGTTTCTGTAGACAGCATATAGATGGATTCTGTTTCCTTATCCATTCTCCGAATCTATGTCTCTTGATTGGGGAGTTTATACCATTAATATTTACGGCTATTACTGAGAAATCTGTGATTCTTCCTTTCACCTTGTTTTTTGTTTGTATGGTTGGTCTGGGTTTGTATTTTCACTGTTGTGCATTTATTAATTTCTCTCTTTAGTTGTTGGGGATAGTTGCTCCTTTCCTCTGTTCTTTGAATTGCTTTGAGTATTTTCTGAAGTGTTCATTTTTTTCAACATGTGTTCTTTCATTTTGTTTATGCCATGAAAGATTTTTCTTTCTCCTTCAACTATGATTGACAATTTTGCTGGGTATAGTAATCTGGGTTGGCATCTAAAGTCATTTAGCACTGAGACCACTTTGGTCCACATTCTTCTGGCTTTTGTAATTTTCACTGAGAAGTCAGCTGTAATTCTGATGGGTTTCCCCTTATATGTAACTTGTTGTTTTTCTCTAGTGGCTTTCTGTATCTTGTCTTTGTTTTGAGCATCTAGCATCTTAACTATGATATGGGGTGGGGAATTTCTTTTCTGTTTTGTCTATTTGGTGTTCTATGTACTTCTTGTATATGTATGGGTTTCTCTTTTTTCAGTTGGGAAATTTTCTTCTATTATTCTGTTGAAGATCTGATCAATACCCTTGTCTTGAGATTCTTCTTCCTCTATCCCTATGATGTGGAGGTTTGTTCTTTTCATAATTTCCCACATTTCCTGGATGTTCCACTCGTGTGGGTTTTTTTGAATTTTTTCTTTTATTTTTACTTTCATTTATTTATTTATTTATTTATTTATTTATATTTTTTTATCAAATCTAGACCCATGTCCCCCACCGTATCCCTCCACCCCACCAGAGCTCATGCATTCTGCCAAACATGCTTTTCATCTCTTTCTCAGTCTTTCTCAATATTCTCCATGTGGAAGTTGACTATTTTGAGCAGTTCACTGTTTCAGTCAGTTCTTCGATGCAGTCCTTTCTGTTGTTGTTGTTGTTGTTGTAGTTTCCAATATGCATCACTCCCAACTGCTTGGACAAAAGCTCAAGGAGCCTTGCACAAGAAATACTTACAACTAGGTAATTGGCACTAGCACCCACAGATGAGGGATACCATTCATCGTTTGTTTTTCTGGGACTGTATTACTTCACTCAGCATGATGGCCTCTAGCTCCAGCCATTTTTCTGCAAAGCTCATGATGTCATCTTTCTTTACTGCTGCATAGAACTCCATTGTGTCAATGTACCACATTTTCTCTATCCACTCATCAGTTGAGGGGCATTTGGGTTGGTTCCACCTCCTTGCTATTGTGAAGAGAGCTGAAATAAACATGGCCGTGCATGTATCTCTGCAGTGGGGTGAGTCTTGAGGGCACATGCCTAGGAGTGGTATGGCTGGGTCGGGTTGAATTTTTCATAATCTTTACTTGAGCATTTTAGTTGTTCCATGTTATCCTCCAGGTCTGATTTTTTTTTTTCTGCTTCAACCATCTGCTTCTGAGGCTTTTTTCCCCACCCTTTCCTGTTGATTGGATGAGTGTTCAATTTGCTTTTTCATTGCATCCTGTGATTTCCTTAGTATTACACTTCCTTTTGGAGCTTGTTATTTTCTTCTTGTAGCTCCTTGCTTTGCTGGTCAGTTTCTTTTTTCATTTCAGCTTGGGATCTTTTCAGTGTTTCCACTTCCTTCCAGAGTTTGTCATTCTCTCCCTCTAGTTCTTTCCAAAGCTTGTCATTCTTTCCTTCTAGTTCCTTCCTGAGATTTTCATTCTCTCCTTTTTGTTCTCTGATTTGTTCTTTATATCCCTTGATTTCTTTGAATATGTTTACATTTGTTCTTCTAACGTCCATGTCTTGGTTTTCTTCCAGGGAGATCTCATTGTAGGGATTTTCTATAGGTAGAGTTTGGTGTGGATTTATTATGAGCTTTTCCCATGTTGTTTTTTTTGTTGTGTTTTTGGCATGTGTTTTTGTTGTTGTTGTTGTTGTCCAGGGAGATCTTGTTGTATGACTGGTAGAGTTCAGTTTGGATTTATTATGAGCTTTTCCCATGTTGTTTTTTTTGTTGTGTTTTTGGCATGTGTTTTTGTTGTTGTTGTTGTTGTTGTTTGGATTCTGGTGCTAATCTCAAATGTTAATATGGTCACTCACTCTGCTTTCTTCCAGCCAGTTCTTCTGTTGTCACTGCAGCCTAGAATCACTAACACTGTGCCCACTGGATTGTCTGCACCACACACCACCAGCTTGAGATGGTGGCAGGGGAAGCTGGGGTGTTTGCTCCCTTGGCCCGAGTACTGGTACCCAGTGGTCTTGCTGTCTGTCTGTCTAGCCCTCACACTGCTTTGCATACTAGTACATGAGGTGGGGGCTTTCTGTGTGCTTCCAGTCTGCCGGGGGTGGGGTCCCTCCAGGCACTGAAGTCACCTGACCACTGAACTGTGGTCCTGCTGTCTGCCTAAGATTTTTTTCTATGACAGTATAGGAGTATATAGCTTTACGAACAACATTACTATAAAATATGTTAGAAAAATTTAAAGTTTTTAAATAATTTATAAATTTGGTAGGGAATATAAGCCTGATAGGCACTGTCTCAGTTATTAATTTTTCTTTCAAAAATAGCCAGTTGCATGTTCCATTTTCTTTCCTCACATTCACTTGGAATAATTTCTCTTTGGCTCCTAGTGAAATAACTACCTTTTCTTATTGAATAATTTTCCCAACTGTTAAGCACACTGACAAAATTTGGATGTGAGGAGCTGTAAGCCTGGTTTTTTCCCTGGTGCTGGGGATAAAAGTGTTTCATAGACCATCTCAATCCTATAGAAATCTAGAGAACAGAGAAGAAGAAAATACAGATGTGCATAACAGAGCAAAACTAGGAGGAAGAGACAGCCCAGACACCCAGTCCAGTGTGGTAAGTGAGAGGTAGTGTTTTCAAGAGAAAGACCTGAAGGATATCTTTGAGTTGGGTACCATGAAGAGAAAGGCACTTTGCAGAAAGAAAAGAATATATACAAAGCTTGAAGGTGAACTGTAAAACTAAATTTGAAAGAGGCTATGACAGCTAATCAAGCTCAAAGTGCAGATTATAAAAGCATGTGAGAATGGGAAGAAAATCACAGTCTTGCAGAAGGCAGAGCCATGTTGGAAGGATTGTACAGTGTCCTGAAGCAACAGAGAGACTGAAGATTGCTCCATATGAGAGGCCAGATTGAGTTTTAGGAAAATCCCTGTGGATGCCTCTGTAAAGTAAAATGCCAAGAAAAGAACGGCGATGGGTCAGTTAATAGATAAGAGATGATTAGGACGTTAACATAGCATTTTTAATGAGCTTTAGGGGAAATGGACAGATCAAAAGATTATGAGATAATGTATTTGTCAAGCTTTAATGTAGTAACTAGATGTCGGAAAGATGACTTCCAGCATCCTAGGCAACTGGTCAGATGGCGGTGCCGATCAAGGAGTTAAGGACCAATGAAGAGTGGTGACTTTTTCACAAAATATTTCCCAAATTAGGTATTACTATTGTCATTTCAGAAATGAGCTCAGAGAAGTTAAATAGTACTCCAAGGTCAAAAATCTAATAAGTAGTAAAGTCTGTGAGATTATGTCTGCTCCTGACTCAGAGCCTGTGCTGGTCAGAGATGCTGTGAGATGCTTTCCAGACATCCATAAAGATAGATGAACTGACTTTCTCAGCTGCTGAAAGTGCTGTCAGCTGGCAAGCCCTTTTGGAAATGACCTACATCAGTGATTCTCAGGGAAAGGTCCCTGGACCAGCAATATCAGCATCATTTGAGATGTTGTTGGAAAGGCAATTTCCCTGGCCCCATAAATAGCCAAATCAGAAATTCTGGCAATGGGATATTTTATTAAGCCCCCTCTAATGACATCTACTTTGACCACAATTTTATTTCCTTCTACTTTTATCTCAATTTATAATGACCTGAAAGGACTCAGTTTGAGCACTTTTCACTGGATAGTCAAGGCACTTTTTAAAGACTGTATTGTTGGGCCTGGGGACATGACTCAGGAGTTAAGTGCACTGGATGCTCTTGCAAAGGTTTGATTCCTAGCATCCATAAGGTGGCTAATAACCATCTGTAACTCCAGTTCTAGAGGATCCTGTTCTGACCTCCACAAGCATTGCATGACATGGGTGCATTTACATGCATGCAGATAATACACTCATACAAATAAAATAAAGTAATAAATAGAATAATTTTTCAAAGATTGTATTGTAGACTAACTTATTTTTTGTTTGCTTTCCTTTGGCTATAGATATTTGACCTTCAAACTAATCTCTGTCCCACATTCTGCCTCCTCAGGAATCCAAGCAGCAATAGGTGATGTCAGGAGTGGTCAGAGAAGGCAGACATTGGTGTTTCATGGCCTGCCTGCCTCCTCCCTGCCTCCTGACAATGACAACTCCATCACTGGAGATACATGGAGCTCTTGTTGAAAATAGAAGTGAAATCATTCAGTTCACTGGTAGTAAGTAGGATTGATATATTACTGAAGAGAGATGGACTAGAAAGTATATGTAACAAGTGTTTGAGAAACATAGGATGATTTAAAAGAAAATGGAGTAATATAGTAATTGATGGTGAAAGCCAATGATTTTGGAAAAAGTAATGAAAGGCTGAGAGTAGTTCATCAGTAGCAGTAAGTATCAAAACATGACATCCTCTTTGGCAACATAAATAGATTCTGATAACTTACAATGTTACAACAAAAACAAATGCTGTGAACTAGACTTAAATTTTTTTAAGTGATAGAGCTACAAAGAACATTCAATTATTTTTAATTTTAAGATTTACTTTTATTTGGAGGCTGGAGATATGGCTCAGGAGTTAAGAGCACTGGCTGTTTTTGCAGAGAACCAGGGTTAATTTCCCAGCACCCAGGTGGCAGCTACCAACCATCCATAACTCCAGTTCCAGAGGATCCAACAGGTTCTTCTGGCCTCTTCAAGCATTGCATCCACAGGTGCACTTAAGAACTTGTAGAAAAAACATTTACATACATAAAAAATAAGTGTGTGTGTGTTTGTGTGTGTCTCATGAGTGTGCTGTGCCACAAACTTAGATGGGCACATTTGTGTTTTCCCACAGTATCAGAATTCATTGAGTGACAATAAATTCACTAGGTTTATCAGTTTCAATGACAGCAGTTTATCATAAAATCAACCTACTTTGTAGCCTGGTCAAGGTGAATGCAAGTACTTTTAGTCCATTATTAATTAACAGTATTTACTCTCATATGACACAGCATATAATAAATCTCTCTATTATATATAGATCTCTATTTTCCTCTCTCTCTCTCTCTCTCTCTCTCTCTCTCTCTATATATATATATATATATATATATATATATATATATATATATATATGACATAATGAATACAGGTTAAAGCAGCTGGAGAAGAGTTCAAGAGGTTTCAGAACTGGTCTGTAAAAGAACCTATATTAGGCCTGGCGTGGTGGCATACGCCTTTAATCCTAGCGCTTGAGAAGCAGAGGCAGGCGGATCTTTGTAAGTTCAAGGCCAGCCTGATCTACAGAGTGAGTTCCAGGACAGCTGGGGCTACAGGGAGACCCTGTCTCAAAAAGACCAAAAAAAAAAAAACCTATATTGACAAGATAACAAACTGGATCAGCGCAATGAAAAAGTTGCTACTTAAGCTGCTGGAGTGGAGTCAGGTTTGAGAACAAAGCAGCAGAATTCAGAGGTAAAATGAAAGGCTTAACCAAATCCAGAGCAGAAAACTGGGTCAAATCCAGGTCCAGACAGGCAAAGAGATGGACAGGCTGTAGTTGAGTAGGCTACATCAACAGTGGAAGGTCAAGCTGATTAGAGGTGTCCTCAGCCCTTGACCCACACAGGTATCAGATGATTGTTTAGTGTGGGTCTATGCCACCTCAGAGTTATGTGCTCATCACTTTATGGGCCTCAGACCAGAGAGTTGCATCTTTCCTTGGTCTGGTGTTTCTGATAAGTCCTTGCATCTGAGTTCACTGATAAGGTTTTAACACACCCATGAGCCCTCACAGTTTTAGTTTTTCATGATAAACTTGTAGAGTTGCTCCATTTGTATGACCAGGAATAAGTCATTTATTAGTCTGTGCTGCATGGGTGGTGCCTGACAGATGGTGCAGTTTCTGGCTGCAGTCATCCTTCTCTCTCAAAATGCACTCTCAAGGCTGTTTTTAAATGGATCTTTTAGGGTAATGCACAACCTGAAAAACAACTGTTTTATGTAGCATATTTAATTATGTCCCAATCTAAACAGTGTACCTGTGTGTATATGCTACTCACATGTAGATGTCCATATAGGCCACAAAAGGATATCAGATTACTTGGAGTTAGAGGTACAGCTGTGAGCTACCTGGTAGGGGTCCTCAGGAAGAACAATGAGTGCCGTTAACCACTGAGCTATCTCTCCAGATCCAAAGGTTTAATTCATTTTTATAATATCTATCATTTTTATTTATGTATATATTTATGTTTATTTATATTTATATTTATATTTATATTTACACATACATAAATATACACATTCATAAATACATACATATCACCTGAATTGGAGGATTTTCTCTTTTTTTTTCTTTCTTTTTTTTTTTGCTAAAAGATGTCATGTTTTCCTAAAGGAAGTGTTTGAAGCTTCTTCCTTGGCAAGCCCAAACAACCATCAATGAGAGGGAAAGACCCCAATGTGGAGCACAAGGGCAAGACTAATGGTTGTTTGGGCTTGCCAAGAAGGAACCTTCAAGCACTTCCTTAAGGCTGAATTCTTGACCAGTAAAATCTGTTATGCTGGTGTTGCTGAAATGCCCCAGCAAATAAAATTGCTATTTACTAACTTTTACTGAGGAGCAATGACAAATCAAAGTATGATTTCACTAAAGAAGTCCAGCTTGGTGAGATCAATGAGCTCATTTAGCTTTCCTGTGCAGTGCACATGGGAAAGGTTTACAGGAGAGTGAGTAACTGCCAAACAGCTACATTATGGAATTCCACTTTTAATCAGCCTTTTAGTACTTACATACTCTAGTGAAAAAGTACCATACAACAGTCACTGTGGCCTAGCCTAACAACCTGAGTTTCATTACCACTTTGTAGAAAGAGAGAACTGACCAGCACAAGTTGAAATTGTCTTCTGACCTCTACACAATTGCTCTGGCGCATGTGCACACATACATACAAGCACAATCAAATAAATAAAATGTAGTTTTCTTGTAAAAGAAAGGAAATATAGAACCAATACTTCCAAGTGAACCTTCCAAACATGCAGAAGTTGCCCTTTCTGCTCCATCCAAGGCACTTCTCCATGACTGGAAGAGGATACACAAGTCTAAGCACCATGAGAGAGTGCATGCTACCGACAGATTTATTCTGACTGAATAGCCATTGGAGTTAAAAGCACAACATCATGACCATGAATAGGAAATTGTTAGTTGTGAAAATGGAGGAAAAGTCCATCAAAGGAGACTTCGGGCCTTTTTACCACCAGGAACAAGGACACAGATGTCAAGTGTACTGGATCAAGGAGGACCGAAGAGTTAGATAAGGAAACCTATGTTGATGTGGGATCCTTATCATGGAACTGTAGTATCTGTTAGGGTAAAAGAAGAGATAATAGTAAAGATACCATCATGAAGTTTGCAGGTAAATGGATGGAACTAGAAGCCATTATGCTAAATGAAGTAACACAGTCCCAGAAAAACAAACGATATATGGTGTCCCTCATTTGTGGATCCTAGTACCAAATCCTTGTTTGTAAGGCAAACTGAGTAATTTTGTTCTTTTTTTTTAAGTAAATATAATACCTGATGCTACTATTAAAAAGTACATTAAAACATGCATCAACTTGTTTTGTAATATAGGAATGTAAAAAATATTTCTTTTTACGTGCTTAGAACTCTACTGTTAAGATGTGAATCCCTAAAAATGTTTTTATGGACTTAACCTATAGTTCGTTTTTGGACACCATAATTTTGGTATATGTGTGGCATGTGTATATGCATATTTTGGAGCAATACAAATTGGAGGGGACAACAACAAAAAAGACCAGTTCAAAGAACTGACTGAAACAATAAACTTCTGCCCCAAACAGTAAACTTCTGCATTGAAAAATGTTAAAAAAGACTGAGAAAAAGATGCAAGACAGGTGTGGCAGAATGCATGAGCTCTGGTGGGGTGGGGAGCATTGAAGGGGGAGTGGGTCTACATTTGATTAAGAAATGTACAAAATGCACAAAACTTCAATAAAAAATACTTAGGTAGGTAAAGAAGTTGCCACAATTCCCTTCCATGAGAGTTATTAGAATGAAAAGGCCTCAAGGCAGTGACTGGAAGTGAGATGTAGGGACAGCATTAGAAAGAAATAACACAATATATGGAGATGTAAACATGCTGGGGTCTTAAAGGAAAGGAGAGGTTTACCTTTAAAACCTGGAGAGGAGCTTCATTAAGAGTGAGAAGGAAAGAGAGATGGAGAGAGACAACTGCCATAAAAGGTGGGCAGAGGAGACTCTTCAGAAAGCAGATTCAGGACCATCTCTCCAGCAGTCCTGATGACTCTTAATCTCCAGAACAAAGAAACAGTCTGACTTTTAATATAATGTTTGAGGAGAGGTGAGAAGTTTCAAACGCATGATACAGTTCACCACAGGATACATGACAAAAAGTGTCTGGGAACCAGTTACCATTAGGACCATAAATCAGGGGCTACAGTTAGGCCAGGGCATAGACAACATAACTCTATTCCAGAGACAGCTGCAGAGAGGCATGGACTGACTTAGTTTGTTGGAGATGGTCTAAAAGTGCAGCTCCTACTCTAACAATATCCTGCTACTCAGGAAAAGTATAAGCATGTTTAGATAAAGCACTGACTCAAACTAGATCAGACCACAGTCAGAGCAGCCATGGCAGAAAAGAGAAGGAAAGAAGTGATCAACAAGGGGCAGCAGGAGGCAAGACACTCACTATATAAAGCCTAAATTTCTGCCATCACCTTGTTCTGAGACATTCCAGGTACCCAGGCAACAATGACAACAGCCATGACAAGGCCATCAGCATCACGAGGCTTCTGTTCCCTCCAAACCAGTGCTGAAGTTGAAGGTACAGAAGACTGCACCTGATTCCAAAAAAAGAAGGAACCCTAAAATGATAAATGCAAAGTACTGGGTTTCCTAAGCTGTATACTGCCAACTGCCCTCTCATCACTGCCACTACACGGACATTCAGGTGGTTAAGTTGTTGGAAAACTTTTCCTTATATGTTATCAAGTGTATCCAACTTGCACCTTGGCCCATGAAGCCCCCAGTAGCTATGAATGTGGCCCAACACAAAGCTTTAAACTTACTTAAAGCACTGTGATTTTCTTAAATTTTTAATTCAGTTACGTGACTCTCAAGCATGACTACAGGTGGGACACTGATTGTTGGTAAATAGCCATCTTAGCACCTGCACAGCCAATTACTAATGTCCCATTGTCCCACAATCCCAAAAGGATTAATTGCTAGCACAGTGTTTCAAACAGAACCCCACCACTTAAGTTCTGTTCAGTAATGCTGGGCCATGCTGTTTATGTAGCATTTTGATATTTTGAAAAAATTTTAGTCTATTAAGCCCATCAGAAAAATGTAAAGATTACAATTAATTGTTGATTCGTGTGGCATGATACATATTTAAAGATGCATTAACACCATCTTTTTTTNATATCAGGAATAAGTCATTTATTAGTCTGTGCTGCATGGGTTGGTGCCTGACAGGTATGGTGCAGTTTCTGGCTGCAGTCATCCTTCTCTCTCAAAATGCACTCTCAAGGCTGGTTTTAAATGTGATCTTTTAGGGTAATGCACAACCTGAAAAACAACTGTTTTATGTAGCATATTTAATTATGTCCCAATCTAAACAGTGTACCTGTGTGTATATGACTACCACATGTAGATGCCCATATAGGCCCACAAAAGGATATCAGATTACTGTGGAGTTAGAGGTACAGCTGTGAGCTACCTGGTAGGGGTCCTCAGGAAGAACAATGAGTGCCGCTTAACCACTGAGCTATCTCTCCAGATCCAAAGGTTTAATTCATTTTTAATAATATCTAGTCATTTTTATGTATGTAATATTTTGTTTATTTATATTTCTATTTCTTTATTCTATTTCTACACATACATAAATCTACACATTCATAGAATACCAACATAGCACACTGAAATTGGAGATTTCATCTTTTCTTCTATTTCTTTTCTTTTTTTTTTTTGCTAAAGATGTCATGTTTCCTAAAGGAAGTTCTTGCCAAGCTTCCTTCTGTAGGCAGCCCAACAACCAATCAATGCAGAGGGAACAGACCCCAGATGTGGATAGCACGCCCGGCACGACTGGATGGGTTGTTTGGGCTTGCCAAGAAGGAAACCTCAAGCACTTCCTTAAGGCTGAATTCTTGACCAGTAAAATCTGTTATGCTGGTGTTGCTGAAATGCCCCAGCAAATAAAATTGCTATTACACTTTTTACTGACGGACAATGGACAAAATCAAAGTATGATTTTCACTAAAGAAGTCCAGCTTGGTGAGGATCAATGGAGCCATTGTTAGGTTCCTGTTGCAGTGCACACTGGAAAGGGGTTTACGGGAGAGTGAGTATTACTGACCAGAACATCTACATTATGGAATTCCACTTTCAATTCAGCCTTTTAGTTACTGTACATACTCTAGTGAAAAAGCCATAACAACAGTCACTGTGGCCTTAGCCTATACAACCTGAGTTTCATTAGCCACTTTGTGAAAGAGTGGAGAACTACCAGCACAAAGTTAAATGTTCTGACCTACAAACAATTGCTCGGGGCATGTGCACAACTATAACATAATCAAAGCACATATTAACTAAATTAGAATGTTAGGTAAATTGAAATGGATGTCTGTAAAAAAAGGAATATAGAAACAGGAGTACTTCCGAAGTGAACCTTCCAAACATGCAGAAGGTTGCCCATTTTCTGCTGCGCATCCAAGGCACTTTTCTCCATGACTGGAAAGAGAGGATACGGACAAGGTGTCTAAGCACCATGAGAGAGTTGTCGATGCTACCGACAGATTTATTCTGACTGAATAAGCTTACATTGAAAGTTAATAAGCACAATCATTCCAACTAGACCATGGACCATAGGAAAGTTGTTAGTTGTTTGAAAAGTGGAGGAAAAGTCGCATCCAAGAAGGAACTCGGCTTGTTACCATCCAGGATTACGACCAGGATGCAACGACGATATGTCTAAGTGTACTGGATCAAGGAGAGACCGAGAGAGTGTAGATTAAGGAAACCTATAGTTGCAGTGTGGTGATCCTTATCATGGAACTGTATAATAGTGTCTTAGTGTAGGGTAAGGGGAAGAGGAGAGAGATAATAAAGAGCTAGGTAAACCAAGTGACATCATTGAACGTTTGTCAATTTTGTGATTCATATGATGGTAACTAGAAGCCAATATAATTGCCACTTAACCATTAACTTTTACCCAACATTGCGAGTCCCAGGACAAAGCGGACCCAACTACCGAACTCTATGGTTTGTCCACTGTCAGTTCTGGCTACTGCTCGTGAGATTCACCAACTCCCTCAATGTTTTTGTAAGGCCTAAGAAACTGACCGAAAGTTGCTAATTTTGTTGCTTTGTTTTTTTTGAGATGGAGGTAAATAATTAATCACCTGGAAGACTTACGGATGTAAACAAGTACATGTAAAGATATCATTACATCAGACTTTTTATGATAATATAGGAATAGTAATAAAAATAATTTCTCTTTAACGTGCTTAAAACTCTACTGGTATAAGCATTGTGTATTATCGCCTAAAATTTGTCTATGTACTTGGAACTATAGTCGTTTTGGACTTACCTAATTCCTTTTGTATAGTGTGGCATGGTATCTGCAGTAATTGGGGAGACGAATAACAAGATTGGAGAGGGGTACAACAGGATGCAAAAAAGACCAGTAATCTCAAAAGTTAACTGAGCTTGAGTACACAACTTAAACTTCTCCAAACATAAAAACTTCGAGGCATTCGTAAACATGTTAAAAAGACTGAGAAAAAGATGCAAGGAACAGGTTGCAGGGTAGCTTTTAGAAAGCCCTTCTCTGGGTGGTTTGCGTGCCGGGAGGTGCACTTGAAGAGGAAGATGGGTCTTACATCTTGAAAATAAGAAGATGTAACCAAAAAATTTGCAAACAAACTTCAAGTTCTGGAATGAAATACACTTAGGATAGTAAAGAATTGCGCGACATATCCGTCCTTCCATCGAAACCGAGTAATAATAATAGTGTACCATATGAAAGGCACTTTGCAACTGTGGCAGTTACCTGAAAAGTTGATACTTGGGTTATGGAAGGTTGGAAACAAGAGCATCGGTAGAAAGAAAATAACATCATAGTATATGGAGAATTAAAACAGTCCTAAGGGAGTCTTAAATTGGGAAGACGGAGAGTATAAGCCTTATTAGGAAGCGACACTGGGTAAGAGGACCAGCTAAATCTCCATTCAAGTCTAAGAGGATATAGTGAAGAGTGATGAGGGAAGAGAAGACAAACTGCGACAATCAAAGAAGGTGAGGCCGGCAGAGGAGACTTCTTGCAAGAAAGCAGATTCAGGACCATCTCAATCAGCATTCCTGATGACTCATTAATCTCCAGAACAAAGAAACATGTCTGCACATTTCTAATAAAATGTTGTGCAGGAAGGTCGAGACAGCTTTCACAAACGCATGATTACAGTTACCACAAGGATTTACATGACAAGAAGAGATGTCAATGGGAACCAGTTTACCATATAGGACCATAAATCAGGGCTAACAAGTAGGCTCAGGGCATAGACAACATAACTCGTATTCCAGAGACAGCGTCAGAGGAGGCATGAGACTGAACTTAAGGTTTGGTCCTGGACGAGGGCTTTAAAGTTGCGGAGGCTTCCCGTACTAACTTTAACAATTCTTACCAGTGGCTACTTCATGCGAAAAGCCTATAAAGCATGCTTCTTAGTCATAAAGCAACTCACTCGAATACATTAGATTCCTTCAGACACAGTCAGAAGCAAAGCCATAAGGCAGAAAAAAAGAAGGAGAACACCAGAGTAGTCCATTACGATAGGGGACTATGCAGAGCATAAAGACACTACACTATAATATATAGAAGCCTAAATGCTCGCCATCACCTTCGTTCGAAGACAATCCAGGTGATACCGCAGTGTTAAAAGGTCTAATGCAAAGTAAAGGGACGAAGGCATGTCCCATCGAAACCAAGGCAGATGCAAGCATCAACGAGGCTAATCTGTTCCTCTACCCATAACCAAGGCTCAGCATGCTGAAGTCTGAAAGGTGAAAAAGGGCTCCGCAAGCCTTTATCCGCAACAAAAAAGGGAACCAAAATGATTACCGATCCCAGCAACTGATAAGGAGTACTGGGATTTCCTAAAAAGCTTGCTTTTGAAATACTGCACAACTGCCCTCACACTCTCCACCAGTGGTGGAAGTCCCAGTTCGGCCCTCCAGCCCATCCGGTGGTACCGATAGAGTCCCAAGAACGTGATTTTGCTCATACAATCGATATTACACCCTAGAACACCCCACTTCTTTCTGTCTTCCCCATCTCCACACTGCAGGCAACAGGGCATGGCCCGGCTCCACCGGCACACCCAAGCCACCCAGAGCACCCATCCACCTGTCACTTTATACCCACTGGCCTCCTCACAGAGGAGGACCTCACTTCCACACTCCAGGACCCCTCCACTTCATCAGATACTGAAGCACTATATATACATATTATGCTCCTGCCTTTATTCTCTGTACTCCAAAGAATTTTATCAATTACTTTATTAACTGTATCAGGGTGGTGTGGAGCTGTTTCTAGGCCAGGTGTTACAGTAAACAAAGGGTTGAGAGCACAAGAACAAGCCCAGCCCCAGTCCTATCGTGTAGCCCTCTTGGCTCTATAACAGGTTAAAATTTTTGCGGGTCTGTCCAAGCTAAAAATATGAGGTAAAACCCAGTAAGAGTTCCGCCCCCTGATGAGGTGGTCTTAACTTCGCCCTGCTGATCAGTCCATGCCCTGGCAGTCGGATGTATCTCTTTATTCTTCACTCACTGCCACATACACGGTACTTTCAAGGTGTAGTTAAGTTGTTTGGAAAACTTCCTCCTATACTTAGTCGTTATCAAGGTCGATCCAACCTTTTTGACCACCTGTGCGCGTTCTATAAAGCCCCCAGATAAAATGACTTTATTGAAGTGTGTACAAAGAAGCACAACACACTCGAAAGGACAATAGTTAAACTTATCTTTGAACACAAAAGCGACGTGGAATTTTCTTAAAAAATATTTAACATTTCAAGGTGTTCTACGCTGACCTCTACGAGATTGCACCCAACACACTCCCCCCGCACTCCTCTCGCCACCCTTCCACACCCACCCCTCTCACCTTGCGCCGCCACACCACACTCCCTACGCCTTTTGAGCACTACTAGTTGATAGAGTGACAACAACTGATTACTTTTGACAATGTAAATATGGACACAGCCGAACTTCAGTCTATTGCTGCAAGCTAGCGCACTCCACCTAGTTACTAATGCCATTGTGTCCCTCACAAATCCACTAAAGGAATAACGCTGTTCTGTTGGTAACGACAAAACAGTGTTTCAAACAGAACCCCACCACTTAAGTTCTGTTCAGTAATGCTGGGCCATGCTGTTTATGTAGCATTTTGATATTTTGAAAAAATTTTAGTCTATTAAGCCCCCATCACGAAAAAATGTAAATATTACAATTAATTGTTGGATTCGTGTGCAGGAACATATTAAAGATTGCATTAACACATCTTTTTTTTTTTTTTTTTTTTGTTTTTGAGACAGGGTCTCCCTATAGCCCCAGCTTGCCTGGAACTCACCCTATAGATCAGGCTGGCCTTGGACTCACAGAGATCTGCCTGCCTCTGCCTCCCAAGTGCTAGGATTAAAGGTGTGCGCCACTAGGCCCGGATTAAAGGTGGTTTTTAGCCGCCATGTGGAGGTCCTCTGCAAGTGTAGTCAGCTCTCTTAATCACTGAGCCATCTCTCCAGCCTCAACATTAACACCATTTTAAAACTACACAAATTATATTCCTTTGCATTATAATGTTTTATGATATTTATTTGAAGGGAAATTGGATGAGGATGGCATGGTGAGGTGGTGCTAGAGGGAGAAGTAGGACTGCAGGTAAAATGAGAGACATGGTAGATTTCTTCCTTAGTTATAATCTACATTAAGAGTATTGATTATGGGGCTAGAGAGGTAGCTCAGTGGTTAAGAACACTGGCTACTCTTCCCGAGGACCCGGGTTCAGTTCCCAGCACCCACATGATTGCTACCAATCATTTGTAACTCCAGTTCTAAGTGATCCAATGCCCTCTTCTGGCCTCTTCAGCCGTTGCATGCATGTAGTGCATTTACATTCATTCAGGCAAAACACTCAAACAAATAACAAATAAATGAATGAATAAATAAATAAATATTGAATATATAATATATAGTTATATACCTTGCTTACATTGGTTTGTAATCAAGAAACTTTTGAATCTTTAAGAGCTTTCAATTTATATTCAATAATGCTTCTGAATCTAAAATACTTTCCATTCTCAATAAAATATGTATTTAAATCCCTTTGCTTGTTGACCTATTATGGAAAATAACTGTAGTCATATAAAAACACATTTTAATAATTCTTCCAATTTAAACATATCCTAGCCATTGTGTGAAACAATAAAGGCAATAGATGAAAATGAATCAGAGATGCCGTCTAAAATTTTAGCTTAATTTTTTTGCTGTACTCAAATATTAATAACCTGAGATTTTATATTTCTAAATATGTGAAATCTGCTTAAGCCTTTAAAAACAAAAGCAATAAAAACCTAAACTGAGCTGTAACTGCACATTGTAAGGCATAATTCCAATGTGACAGAAGAAGGAATGAGGCCGTCATGTGATGTAGGACTGTCATGGCTGTGCACACCTAGAGGCTAGGTTCTAAGTGCCCTAGAGCACAAGCATTCTGCATTTTGGAATATATGCATGTCGTTTTTAAAATCACCTACTCAGGCCGGGCGTGGTGGCACAATCCTAGCACTTGGGAGGTAGAGGCAGGAGGATCTTTGTGAGTTCAAGGCCAGCCTGGTCTACAGAGCAAGTTCCATGTCAGCTGGGGCTGCAGGGAGACCCTGTCACGAAAAGAGCAAAAAAAAAAAAAATCACCTACTCAGGCATTCAATGAGGAGATAAAAATAGTGACTCTCAGAAGTTTGAATACATAGAGGCAAACTGTAACTCGGTTAAAAGCTACATCCATTTTATTTCCATGGGAGAATTTTAAAACACTGACAACAAATCACTGAATCCTTAATTAGAAAATAATTCCCTTTTGTTGTTCTTTAAAATATGAAATAAGAAGCAAGAGATGGTACAAATTAGTCTTGGTTACCGAAACTTGAGTGGGTATCCCATTATTGTTAAAATAGTTTTAAAAAATTAAAAAAATAAAATATATGAGGCAGTTGAGCATATGTTTTTCTTTTTTAAATAATTTTTTTTATTTATTTCCGTATGTGTATGAATGCACTGTCTGCATGCAAGTTTGTGCACCCGTGTCGTGCAATGCCGCGGAGGTCAGAAGAGGGTGTCAGATTCCCCTGGAACTGGAGCTCTCCTGGAATTGGAGTTTCAGACGGTTCTCAGCCGCCATGTGGGTGCTGGGGATCGAACCCGGGTCCTCTGTAAGAGCGGTCGGCACTCTTAACCGCTAGGCCATCTCTCCAGTTTTTCTTATAAAAGCTATGATCAATCAATCGTACTTTACCACAAATGGAATTATTTTTGGCATTGGAATCTACATGTCTCTCTTTCTTCTCAAACAATGGGAATTACAGAGCAATTACCTAAAATAAATGGGAAGAATTGGTATACACCAAATGCAGACTACATAATGTGGTGTTTAATAAGTAAGTAAATATTAGTTGGTTATTTTGTCAAATATTAGGTGCTCTTATTTTGCCAAATAAGGCATTATAGTACATCCATAAAATTGTTTTGCTACTTTGTAGGCAAAATAGGGTTTGTGGACTTAGAATTTAACTGACTTTTATAATACACAGACTCTGAGAAAATCCATTCCCTGTCTCAAGCCACCAATTTATAGCATTTAGGGCAAATGTGCACATTTAGTGGGGACAGTGCAGAATCAGGAGCTGTGTGATGAGACCCAAGGAGTCAACTATATCTAATGCTTCCTATATCACATCTCTCTTTGGAAAGTGGCTCAGGTGACGTAATGCCCACATTTATTTTATTTCTTAACTTATTAGCTAGGATAAGAGGCAAAATGTCACAAGGTCAATCTGATTGGGCAAGCAAAGTATTGCTTTTTGTGAAGACCATGTTAAGTATTTTGATTTCAAGTACAGAGCAAGGGAGATCTACCCAAGTTGTTAAGCATAACTTGACCTATAATGAGATATGCTTATAAGAAGATTGTCCAGTCCTATTGACAGGAGCTTTGACAAAGGTGGGTAGAAGGGAGACCAATGGGTGATTATTGCAGTGGTCTACTGAGAGAGCATGCTTTGGTTAACCAGTCATGTTAGCAATGGAGAGCTAAAGAAAGCATGTGAGGCGTTTGTTTTTTCACAAGATGGAATCAATGCTGCTGGTTTAACATCTCCAGCTCTCTTTCCATGTTTGACAGATGGGGAAATTCCAAGTTCCACATGTGGAAATTGTATGAAGATTGTTGGACTCTTGCACATGGAGAGGTAGCAAGGCCACACAGCTGGAAAGTGATGGTGTCAATATTTAAACCCAAGCTATCTCATACTCACCTTCTCCCTCTGTAAACTGCCAAGAAAATTAAACATGAAGATTTTAAAAGAATGCTTAAAAGCATACTTTCCATAGGGAAAGGTCTCACTAAAGGTTATTGGTGATGATTGTTCAATTTTTTTAAAGAAATGTGTGTTTATGTATATGAAACCACAATAAAAATTTTGAAGAGCCTTTCACAAAGGTCCCTGAGTTTTACAAAGTTAGACAGGGAAGATTGAAGACATGGAAAGTTTCTCAATTTTCTTTAAAAATACAATGCTTTCATTGATGCTTTGTGTATTTCAGACATCATTTTTCAGTTAAATTTAGGTATATTCCCTTTTCCCTTCCCCCCACCCCGCCCCAGATCATGCACTCTGCCATAACTATACTGCATCTTTCTCTCATTTTTTTATATTTAGGAATTCACATTTTCCTCCTTTAATTTTATATTACTCTAAAATATGAATACATACCTTCCACTGATATATAGTAATTACAGAGTCTGAAAATAAGTGGTGGGTTGATTCTAGATCCTGTTGAGAGATTCACATTATAACAGCATAGTTGCTTTCAGATAAACAGAAATATGACAATAATGTTGTTCAGCTTGCCTTTCAAGTGGGGATTTGGTGTTAGCATCCACGAATGAGGGAAACCATTAACCATTTGTTTTTCTGGGACTGTGTTACTTCAAGTTATGATGGCTTCAAGTTCCATCCATTTACCTGCAAAGTTCATGATGTCATACTTCACCTCTGAATAATACTCCATTGTGTAGATGTACCATATTTTTGTCATCCATTCTATTTAAAGGATTTATGATTCTATGGCCTCCTTAGTGGAATTTATGGCTCCTATGCTGTTTCACACATTATATCACTGATGACCCCTATACTCAAGAAGGACCTAGAGGGAGATAATGAGAAACATTGGAAAGAACCAAAAAGAGAAAATGACAAACTCTGGAAGGAAGTGGAAACACTGAAAAGATCCCAGGCTGAAATGAAAAAAGAAACTGAACAATGAACCAAGGAGCTACCAGATGAGAATGACAGACTCCAGAAGGACATGGAGATACTAAAGAAGTCACAGGATGAAATGAAAAAGGAAATTGAACATTCATCCAATCAACAGGAAAGGATGGAGTCTGCTCACAACCCAAATGCTTGCCTGAGGTTAAGTTGAAAAGCAATGGACTCACATTATAATAGCACAGTTGCTTTCAGATACAATGAAATACAATAATAAAGTTGCTCAGTTTGCCTTCCAACTGGGGATTTGGTGTTAGCAGCCACAAATAAGGGAAACCATTAACCTTTTCTTTTTCCTGGGACTATGTCACTTCACTTAGTCTAATGGCTTTGAGTTCCATCCATTTACCTGCAAAGCTCATGATGTCATCTTTCTTTACCACTGCATAGAACTCCATTGTGTGGATGTACCACATTTTTGTTATCCAGTCATAAGTTGAAGGGCATTTGGGATGATTCCAGCTCTCGCTATCGTGAAGAGAGGAGAGCTGCAATAAACATAGCTGTGCATGTATCTTTGCGGTAGGTTGTGTCTGGTGGGTATATACCCAGGAGTTGTGTAACTGGGTCAGGTGGTAGGCTCATTTTGAGTCTTTTAAGGGTTCTCCACACTACTTTTCACAGTGGTTGTACCAGTTTCTATTCCCACCAGCAGTGGATGAGTGTTCCCCTTTCCCCACAACCTCTCCAGTATTTGATGTCTTTTGTTTTCTTGATCTTGGCTAGTCTTATTGGAGTGAGATGATACCTTAGTGTGGTTTTAATTTGCATTTCCTTAATTATTAATGATGTTGAACACTTTTTAAGATGTTTCTTAGCCATCTTTACTTCCTTACTGGTGAAGTCTCTGTTCAGCTCTTTATTCCATCTTTTGAGTAGGTAATTTGTTTCCTTACTTCTTTGTTTTTTTATTAATTCTTTATTTTTTCTTTTTTAACAATAAGTAATAATTTATAAGTACAAGCATCCTTCATGTAAAACCAATTTGCAAGCAGTTGTGTCCATACCCACACAGCCCATGAGTCCCACCATCCAGCTTGGGGGGCTTGTATGTTCAATCAAGGTGATCAAATGAGTGTCCAGACTATATTGTTGTAGTTTCATCGTTCACCCCAATCACAGCCCTTACATTCTACCCCACTCCCTCTTCCACAAATTGTTCCCTAGGCTTAGAAAAGAGGCACAGGTGGACAAGAAGCAAAACAGTCTTCTTTCTCTGGAGCTGTTGTCTTGGACTCTGGTCAATTCTGGCTGTTACCTTTCATGGGCTGACAGTTTGTTCAGGAATAACCTTTCAATCCTACTAATGAAACATGAGCAATTAGATATATAGGTATTTAAAAAGTACTAATTGTTATGGTAGGTTACTTTGGTATAGACACAGATGTTTGGATGGTATGTTAATCCATGAATTATGTTTTTTTTCTGTTAAATGTGACAGGGTCTTACTGTGGCTTATAACATCTCCTAACCATTAGAGGATGTAAGCTTGTGGCATCAGCCATGGGTTATTTCTCCAAGGAGAGAGCCAATAGCCAATTAGATTTGGGATATACAGGCACATGGCTGCCTCTGCTGCACAGTATTTCCAGGCAGGTGAGGTGTAGCTGGTGCTGACGGTGGAGTCTTGCTTGACTCAGGGAGACCCATATTTGCTTTATTGGTTTAGTGGCCTTTGGTAACACTCTCTGGCATTCCAGAGGCCATCTGTACACTTGCATGTGTGGTCTCAATACATCCCTCCCATGTTAACGTCAGGTCTTCAACAACAAGGCCTTACTGCCTCTCTCCTTGAAGGTATCCCAGTTTACAAGCAAGAAGCCTTTCCCTTTGAGGGGGGGCCTGGCTCCCCTGGTCCCACCCCTCCTCCTTGTCGCCTCGCCCTTGCTGCTCTCCGCGCTACTCCACCAATCCCGTCTTCCTCATCTTTTAGCATTCCGTGCCCTCGCTTCCAGGCGCCTTTCGTCTTCTCTGTGGGTTCTGCCTCGACGCCTCCTCCTTTTCCCCAGTTCCTGACTGTCTCTTCGTCACACTTCCAGCCGGCCGTTGTTCCTCGTTTTTCTCGCGCTACCCCCCCACTCTACTCCACGTTGGCTCCCCTTTCCCTTCGCGCGCCCGCCCTCCTCTCCTCTCTTTTCTCACGTGTTCTCATTGGGGGGACGTCCGCCCCGCTTTCTCCGCTCCCCCGGTTGCCCAGACCTCGCAGGATCCGTTTTTCGTTCGGGCGCCTTCTCACTACGTTGTTCCCCGTCGAGCTCCCCAGCGTGGTTGTTGCTGTCTGTCGCCACTCTGCGGCTTTATCTTTACCATTTCCTAGTTCCGCTGGGCCCGCCTTTCTTGCTGGCCCCCTCATCCTGGTGCCTCCTCCCCCAGCAAACGGGTCTTTTCTTGCTCATCGCAGACCATTCATTGGTGACATTTTGAACTGTTGTTGGAACCGTACGAATCTTTTTCCCGTGGTGTTTACGATTGAATGCAAGACAGGTTTTGAACCAAAACCCGTTTAATTTTCCAACATCTCTCTGTTACCTCCCCTTTTTTATATTTAGTTTTTTTGTATCTTTTTGACACCATGGGCTCAAAAAGGCAAAGTTTTATTACACTACCTATTAGGCTGGACACAAGTGCACCAGATTTCATCAAATTCCCCCAGTGTTGTTATTTTCGTGACTAGGTGAAACTTGGATTAAACTTGAATAACACTATAGTACTCAAAACGCGATGAGCACATACAATTTCAGCCACCTCATATTTGACAGGGGCCAAAGCCACGGAGGAAAGACAGCATCATTCAGTAAGTGGTGTTGGCAAAACTGAATCACCACCCGTAGAATAAATGAAATTAAACCCCTCCCTCTCCCCTACAAAAGTCATTCCAGATGGATCAAAGACCTCAAGGCTGAACCCCAAACTCTGGAGGCCGATAGAAGAAAAACTTGGCAGCAGACTGCAAGACATGGCATAGGAAAGAGACTTCCTAATTAGACAGCAGCTGCACAGAAATAAGATCGACAAGTAGACAAATGCCGACCTCATTAACTCAAAAGTTTTCTGTACATCAAAAAAACATATAAGGGATTGAAGAATGAGAAAATCCCGACAGAGTGGAGGAAACCTTCACTGCAGAACAATCTGACAAAGCATTAATTTCAGAGTATTACAAGCTACTCAAAAAACTCAGGAAGAAAAAAACACAAATGAATCACACTCCAAAGGATGGAGCAAAGAACGATAGAGATTTCTCAGAGCGAGGGAATTAGAGGTGCTGAGAAACATCCTTAAAAACTTTTCAACACACTAATAATTAGGGAATGCAAATTAAGACCACTTAAGATATCATCTCACTCAGATAGAATAACTGGCCAGGATCAGAAAACAAACTGATATCAATTGCTGGAGAGGTTGTGGGAAAGGGAACACTCATCCTCTGCTGGTGGAAATGTAAACGTCATATAAGTACTATGGAAAGCAGTGTGGAGAACCCTTAGAAGACAAAATGAGGCTGTGCCATTGACCCAGTCATACCACTTCCTCCTGGTTATTACCCACAAAACTCATCTACTGCAGAGATACATACACAGGCATTTTTATTGTGCTCTTTCACAAAGCAAAGGCTGGACCAACCCAAGGCCCTCAACTGAGGAGTGGATAGAGAAAAATCGTGTCATGATACATGTACGTCAATTGGGTTCTATGCCCCAGTTATAGAACCAAATGACAGACCCATCATGACTTCGCAGGTAATGATGGGGCGTAGCAGGAGACATATATTTAGGTGAATTGTTAGTGCACAGTCCGAGAAAAACAGGTGATGAATGGTATCCCATTCCATGTGGATGCTAGTGTCATAACCCAGTTTATAAATATTTATTGTGGAGAGGGATGCATATTAAAAACAAAACAAACAGAAAGACTCCATCAAAAACTGACTGAAATGGTGGAATTGGGAGGGGTGGGAGGCGAGGAGAGGGACATGGGTTAGTTATTCGGTTCTTAAACATCATTAATGACATGAGTTCAAAGCAAGTATCAAGTCCAATTTTGCCCAGACTCTGTCTACGAACGTTAATGGTCGTTTTTTTAAGGAACTTAGTAAAAGTAAAATGTTGTAAATTAAACAAATTGGTTTTTAAAGGTTCTGATTAAAAACTGTCAATGCAAACCTGAGTTGTTAATTGGAAATATAAATGTGGTTTTGTTCACACTTTGTTTTACCTTCAAACCTCTGTAAAACATCCCAATAGCTATTGGGATTGATGAGCCCATACCAATGTTCCTCTTAATGTTTCTGTTGTCACCGGGTCACCTGTGCATTTCTCTTTTCTACCTGTAGCTGATAACCCATTAAGACCTTCAATTTGCTTCCCAAGTTAACTTCTGTTGCTTTTTAACAGTAGTTCTGATACATTTCTGGATGCTAATGTTTGTCAGCAGTACAGGTTGTGTGTGACAGTCTGGTGAAAGTTTTCTCCCACTCTGTGAGGTTTTTCTCCCGTCACTTCCTTGAATTGTTTCTTCTTAGCATGTGCACAAAGCTTTTTGTAGTTGAGCGAGGGTCTCACTTGTCAAGTGTGTCGTATTATGTCCTGAGCAGCTGCTGTTTGATGTTGAAAGTCTTTCCTACCTATGTCTTGTAGGTTGCGTGCCGACTTTCTTTCTTTCTCATCACCTTAGAGTTTCAGGTTTTGGGGTGTTGAGATCTTTATCACTTGATTTACTTTTTGTAAAGGGTGAGAGGTAGCGGGATGGGTTGAGTTATGGTGTCTTCTACAATGGTGTAACTTGCTAACAGTTTTGCCAAACTGATTTTTGAAGATGCTAGTCTTCCTCCATTGAGGCATTTTGGCATCTTCTGCAACTTGTGGTGGCTGAAAGTTGACCGTACGTAATGAGCTCAAGTTTGGATCTTGGATTTTGTTCCCCTGGTCAATGGGTCTATGCTATTATAATGTGAATCTCTTAATGGTCTCTAGAATTGACCTACCATTTGTATTCACACATTGTAATTACCATATATGGGTGGAAAATATCTATTCATATTCTAAAAAAAAAAAAAAAGTAAAGTTTTACTTCTTTTTACCTGCGTGCAACTTTACTATTAAAATGTGAATCTCTGGGCTGTAGAGATAGCCTAGCGGTTAAGAGCACCGACTGCTCTTGCAGAGGACCTGGGTTTGATCCCCAGCATCCACATGGCAGCTAAGAACTGTCTGTAACTCCAGTTCTAGGAGAACTACAGTTGGAGGGGAATCCAAGACCTTCTTCTGACCTCTGCAGCATTGCATGACATGGGTGCACAAACCTACACAGTACATTCATGCACATACAAAAATAAATAAAATAAAATAAAATAAAATGTGAATCTCTAAATGTGTTTTGGAATTAACCTATAGTTTATTTTCAGATTTTGTAATTTTGATTTATGTGTGGAGTGTATATATGCATATTTTGGAATTATATAAAATCAAAGGGAACAAAAAAGAGAGAGAAAAACCTATTCAAAGAACTGACCAAAACAGTAAACTTGTGCATCAAAAAGGTTATAAAAGACTGAGAAAAAGATGCAAGACAGGACATGACATGTATGACAGAATCCATGAACACTGGTGGGGTCAGGGGGGCATGAGGGGTGGGCATGCGTGGGGTAATGAGTCTAAATTTGATAAGAAATGTTGTATGAAATGCACTCAATAAAAATTAAAAAAAAAAGAAAAGCAATGGACTAATTTCTTTGGTGGAGGATATTTCAAGACTGCCTGAGGTAGAAATGGTGGGGTAGCTATTAATGGTGATTATTATGTGAATCTACAGTGCCAAAGGGGCAGAAAGAATTGCAGAATGGACAGTTTGGATTGAAAAAGAGCACTAGGAAGACTGTTGCTGGATCCAAGGTTTGTGCTGAAGAGAGGATCCCTTTGATAAGGAGATTAATGTGATTAAGGAGAGGCTTAGAGATGTGCATGGAAAGAATGGAAAGAGTACCTTCTTGGCAAGACCATACCCAGCTAAGCCTCCAACTTGTGAAAGAAAAATTCTACAAGGGTTTTCTACTCCTAGAAATCCACAGCAGAGGAGAGCTGTGAATGTTCATGAAGTAGAATGGGTCCATCCCAAAGTTGCAGCCAAACTTGGTAGTGTCAAAGTGCTGCTAGCTTTAGAGGCAGACTCCAGCAAGACTCTTTGCCAAAATATCTCATTTGCTGCTTAAGTCCTCATATTCCTCTGAAACTATATTTTTTCTTAGCATTACTTTCTTTCAGGCTCATACTAGAATGGCCCATTTTGCTCTGCTTACAGTAATCAACTGCTTTTCTAACCCAAACTTCCAAAGTCTTCCACATTCCTCCAAAAACCCACATGGTCAGGTTCTACCCAGCCAACAGACCGCTGTCTGGTACCAATTTCTGTCTTACTTATGTTTCTGCTGCTGTAATAGAACCACCGACTAAGGGAACTTATAAAAGGAAGAGTTTATTTGAGCTTAGGAGCTTTAGAGTCCATCATGGTAGGGAGACAAGGTGTTAGGAACAATAGCAGAAAACAGAGACTCACATCTTCAAGTAGGCATAGGAAGCAGAAGGCAACTGGAAATTCTGCAAGGCTTAAAAACTCTCTAATCCCACCCACAGAGACATTCCTCCTCCACCATGGCCACACCTTCTCTAAGACCTCCCAAAATATCACCACTAACTACCTGGAGCCTATGGGGGACATTCTAATTCAAACTACCACATAGGACTTAGAGCAAAGAAGCTGGAACTGACTTGGAAGCCACCACTCTGAAGGCTAGCTCTCATAGCACCCCTCCCATCAGACTTCATGCATTCTGTCATTTATGTTAAGGCCTGTGTTATCTGTGTTCTTTGTGTTCAGTCATGCATACAGGTATGGATCTTACATGTATAGATTGTGTCAATTACCAAGAACATATGAAGACTCACATTGTAAAACTTTGTTTTCCATTTGAACATTATTAATGTATAGTCATATTCTTTGAATGTGGATTGGCAAAACTGTTAATAATAATATGGTTTTCTGAAAAAATGATCAATATGTTTTATATGAAATACACAAAAATTTAATAAAAAAATTTAAATGTGGACTTTTACATTTGCAAAAAAAATATTTAAAACGTGAGTGATAAAATGAGTTAGCAAGAATATGTCATAAATAGTACTATTAAAGAAACTGCAGGGAAATGGACCAGGTTCTACTGTCACAGAACATATGCTTTGGAAGCTGGAACATGTGTATCTCTTTGTCACTTTATACCTAAATGTTGATTCTACCACGAACGTGTTTGTATAGCTTACTGAGTAATTGAGAAAAAATTTTCTCCCTCTCATTTAGATATGTTTAATTCCCAGCCATATTTAATATTACTATATTACAAAAGAAATAAAGCAAATGCAAGTTTTAACACTTTTCATAAAAGCCCATTCCTGTGATAATAAAAATAGAAGCACATAGCTTCCTTTATTATTCAAATGCATACATAAAGAGCAGTGACTAGAAATAATAAATCCCAACCAAATGTAACATTTCTTGATGACCCAGAAGGAGACTTGCCAGTTATGGTTAAGGCAAATGTATTCTCTAAATAGAAAGCTAAGTTTGGCACTCAAAATATATTATACTGGAGCCTCAGTACAATCGGGTAAGGTCTCCCAGAACTGGCCTTTCTTTTCAAGATAGAAAAGAAGTAATGTGCAATGATACCAGAGAAAGTAAGAAAATCTCTCTCTTTTTTCAAATCAGTGTGAAAGTCACATCTTTGAACTTAAAATGTGTCTGACAGATGAAAGAAGCTAAGTGTTAGATATTGCAGTGTTGATTGCCTAGCCAACCCAGGAAGACTAAAATGGAGTTAAGCTAATAATCCTTTGTACCTGGATCCTTTGGTTCTAGTGTATCTGTAGCTCTGTCTCCTGTGGGGCTCAATTGTACTTGTTGAATCTCTTTCCTCTTTCAACCCAGCATGATTCTGAATTGTTTCATTTGTGTTCTGCTGTATAATCAGAATTTTTAAAAAGTAAACTGATAAGAGTCTTTAGATTTTAAACAGTAGTTTACCAAAAAAAATAATGCTTATAGAAAATGATAAGTACCTAATTTCTGACTTTCTATGCCAATTATACACATATTTACTTTGTGTATCTTCTATATTTCAAAAGATCTGTAATAATGTGTAGATATATTTTGGACGATGACTTATTAAGCCTTTGAAAGCTTAGCAAGTTTTATATGCCTACATTTAGAGTAAAGAGGATGGAATTATAGGATTTGTGAGTATAAGAAGCCCTAGATCATGACCCTCCCACAGCATTTTGCAGAAGGAAGAAAGAGGCTTAATCAGGTCAGAGAGGCAGCACCCTGTTCAACCACAGGGAAGGGCTTTGCAGCTAACCAAGATTGAATTCAGTAAGTGTGTACTCTCTCATTCAGGACAGACCATGGTACTTAGTACAGGAAAACCTTGTTTTGTCACTTGTGAGGGGATAGGAAAGCATAAAACACAGGTATCTTATGATAATGACATTCCATAATGTCATCATGTCTAATGCATGATAAGGTACATACCAGGTACTCAATATAGACCATTTGCCCTCCTTTCCTTGTCTTTGTCCACACCTCTAATGAGTGCAGAGTGGAAATGATGATAGAGGCTCCCAATTCCCACTTAATGAGTGTCCTGGTGGGCTGAGCTGTGAAAGCACCCCATTATGAGAGGGTCTCATTATGAAGTCCTAGCCATCCTAGAATTAGCTATGTAGACTGAATTACTGTCTCCCATGTGCTGGGATTACAGGCATGTGCCACCATACCCAGCTAACACAGACATTGTTATCACAGGAGCCCAAGCAACTAAGGAGGTTTCTTCCAAATGCAGCCAAGAGGTGAACGGGTGGGAGAAGGAGCAGGAAATGCGTGACTCTCTGCTTGGACTGTAGCCACTGAATGCTCAGCTTCTGCTTCCTTGATCCTTGAGAATCCTGTTCTTCCCTTGACTCTGAGTGGCTATGAGTTGGTTTTAGACACAACCTCCCAAGATGGATGGCAAGATCAAATGCTGAAGTTCCCTATATAAAATGGAATGTTATTTGCGTATAATCCTATACACACCCTCTGATATACCTGTCATCTCTTGATTTGAGACAGTTGCTAATACAATATAAATACCACATAAATAATTGGTATATTGTGTTGTTTGGATGGTAATAATAGCACAATATCCCATATGTGTTCTATACAAATGCACAAGCTTTTATAAATACGTTTGATCTGTAGTTGATTGGCTCCATGGAGAGCCAACTCAAAAAGGGGTCAATGTGTCATCTTCTGGGAGCAAGGCCAGTTATCTTCAGTTCCAGAACAGCTCAATGTACTTAACAAGTCCTGATGATCACGAGTTCACATCTTCATGCTCATGTGTGGTCTTATATCAAAACATTCTAGAGGCACATAAAGGTCAACTTTCATTGAATGTCTACCAGGAAGAAAGCCCTGTTTCCACTGGCTTGTGAAGTAGATATTATTCCAACTTACAGATATGAGCTAAGGAAAGTCATTGATACAAGCCTGAAGAAATAAGATAGTGAGTGTCAGTTCCAGGATTTAATGATGAGCATATCTGTCTTCAAAGCTTAAGCTCTCACTGGCATCTTTGCACTCACAGCCTTGAAGAATTCTTCCCTTTAAATCATGCAGGCTGGGCTGGAGAGATAGCCTAGTGGTTAAGAGCACCCACTGCTCTTGCAGAGGACCTGAGTTCGATCCCCAGCACCCACATGGCAGCTAAGAACCGCCTGTAACTCCAATTCAGGAGAACTCCAGTTCCAGGGGAATCTGAGACCCTCTTCTGACTTCCACAGCATTGCACAACACCGGTGCACAAACCTACATGCAGATAGTACATTCATACACATACAAAAATAAATAAAATTTAAAAAAACATGCAGGCTAAGCCTGCTTCAGTGAGCCTTAAGAATGATAAAGTATTATTACAGTAATCTAATCATAATCATTGACAATGGCCACTGTGGTTAAATGTGTGTAATACAGATGTATTACTCCCCACCACACAGAGACAACTCCAACCAGAAGATGCCTATTGGGAAAGGTGAAATGAGCAGGAAGGATATGGAAGGAAGACTCTCATTGTTATGTTTCATAAGAAAACACTTTTTAATCAGGTTTTTAATGTGTGTATATACACACATTATCATGTGCGTGCCATTGCAGATGTATGCAGGTATATGGATACCACACACATGGAGACCAGAGATCAACTTTGAGTATCATTCCTTAGGCGTGAGGCTTGATCCAGGATTGATTCCTTCCTTCCTTCCTTCCTTCCTTCCTTCCTTCCTTCCTTCCTTCCTTCCTTCTCTCTCTCTCTCTCTCTCTCTCTCTCTCTCTCTCTCTCTCTCTCTCTCTTCCTTTCTTTTTTCCTCATTAAAAGTGCTCTAATTAAACTGGACCTTGCCAAGTAATCTCTCTGCCACTCTAGTACTTGAATAAGAAGCATATCCCACTAAAGCTGGCTTTTGAGTTCTGGGATATAAATCAAACTCATAGTTACATGGTTACGTACTTTATTGACTGAGCTAACTCCTTAGCCCCACTAATTACTTTTTAATTCCCTATTCAGAATCTTGAATAAATCTACTATGAAAAGATGCATTAGTATTTTCTTTCTTTTAAATATTTTATTTATTTTTTTATTTTATGTGTATGAGTGTATTACCTGCATGAATGTAAGTGTACCTGTATCATGTAATAATATGGTCAGAAGAGGGATCAGATCCCCTGGAATTGGAGTTATGAACAATTGTTAGCCACCATGTGGGGGTGCTGGGAACTGAACTCAGGGCCTCTGCAGCTCGTTAAGGCTTTTATATGGATTTATATGTTATGTATGGCTTTAACAATAAAATGTGATCTTAGCCAGTCTGATTGGGGTAAGACAGAATCTTAAAGTGGTTTTTATCTGTATTCCTCGAATTACTAAGGATGTTGAGCAGGTTTTAAGGTGTTTCCTAAACATTTTTATTTCTTCATTTGAGAATTCTCTGTTCATATCTGTAGCCCATCTTTTTATTGGGTCATTTATTTTCTTGCTACTTTGTTTCTTAAGTTCTTTGTACATTCTGGCGATTAACCCTCTGTTGGATGGTTCTTACCCTCTTTCTTAATCTAAATTATATATAGTTTCAGATCTCACCCAATCTCAACAGTGTATTTTAGCTTAGACTGCAACATGTAAGAAAAGAAAGAAGATAGAAAGAGGGCAATTGTAAGAGAAGAAATGAAGCCTGAGGGATGATTAGGAAGTCAGGCAGAGGATCCCACAGATTACTTGGCCTCTTGGATCCAGATTCTTCATCTACAGAGGGAGAAATTGGAATAAAACTCTCCAAAGATGACTTCAAATGTGGCTTATCCCAATCAGACCAACTAAGATCATGAAAACAAAGGACACAAGATGCTGGAGAGGGTGTGGAGAAAGGGGAACTCTCATTCATTGTTAGTGGGAATGCAGACTAGTGCAGCCACTGTGGAAGACAGTGTGGGATATTCTCAAAAGAGTAAAAATGGACCTACCACATGACCCAATTATACCACTCCTAGGCATACACCCAAATGACTCACCATACTGTAGAGACACCTGTACATCCATGCTTGTTGCTGCTCTCTTCACAATAGTGAAGAAATGGAAACATCCTAAATGTTCCACAACTGATGAATGGATAATGAAAATGTGGTGTATCTACACTTACTCACCAGTAAGAAAAGATGAAATTATGAAATTTTCAGGTAAATGGATAGAACTAGAGAATGTTATTCTTTTTTTCCACAATGTTTATTGATAGATACAAGTATATAAAATCAGGCCATGAACATGATTTGATAGATTAAGTAGACTTAATTTCAATACTATAATAAGGGAACAATTCAAATTCTTACCGTTTGTTTCACACCCACAAAAAACACTTCAAGGGCATTAACGATCTCTCAAATCTGATCAGTTTTGTGCAAGTAAACCATGTTTCTTTTTTAAAAAGGCTGTGCACTTGCCCAGGCTCAAGGATATTGAAATCTAGCACATAAAGCCCATTACTAGAGGTAGAAAGATAGGCAATATACTATTACAGCAACAACCTTCAGTTACAGTTAAGGATTTTCTGTAACAACCAAATACTGCAACAACTCAAGTATTACTGAGCAAAGTGCATTTCTTTTTTTTTTTCTTATATATATATATACATTTTTTTTATCAAATCTAGACCTGTGTCCCCCCCATCCTCCCACCCCACCAGAGCTCATACATTCTGCCCAAACCAAGCTTTTCGTCTCTTTCTCCGTCTTTCTCAATATTCTCCATGTGGAAGTGACTGTTTTGAGAAGTTCACTTTTCAAGTCCAGTTCTTTGATGCAGTCTTTCTGTTGATGTCTGTTGTTGTTGTTGTTGTGTTGTGTTTCCAATTATGCATCACTCCCAACTACTTTGACAAAGCTCAAGGGGCCATGGACAAGAAAAAACTTACAACTAGGAAATTGGCAATAGCATCCACAGTTGAGGGATACCATTCATCTCTGTTTTTCTGAGACTGTGTTACTTAACAGCCTGATGTCTTCCAGCTACAGCCATTTTCTGCAAAGTTCATGATGTTCATCTTTCTTTACTGCCTGCATAGAACTCCATTGTGTAGATGTACCCACCAATCTTTCTCTATCCACTCATCAGTTGCGGGACTTTGGAGTTGGTTCCAGCTCCTTGCTATTGTGAAGAGAGCGAAATAAACCATGGCCGTGATGTATCTCTGCAGGGGGGTGAGACTTGAGGGTACAAACCTACGAGTGGTAAGGCTGGGTCGGGTAGCAAGTCTTCTTCCAAGTTTTTTAAGAGTCATCCATACTGCTTTCCCTAGTGGCTGCATGAGTTTACATTCCCACCAGCAGTTGGATGAGTGTCCCCTTTCCCCACAACCTCTCAGCCACCTTGGTATTCATTTGTTTCTTGATTCCTCGTTCAGTCTTCCTGGAGTAAGAAGATATCTTAAAGTGGTTTTGATTTGCATTTTCCTTACTGATTAGTGATGTTGGAATTTTTAAAGGTGTTTCTCAGTCATCTCTAATTCCCTCGCTTGTGAAGTCTCTGCTAGCTCTTTTGCTCCTCCGACTGTTGAGTGGGTCATTTGTGTTTTTTCTTCTTGATTTTTGAGTAGTTTTATATATTCTGGAAATCAATGCTTTGTCAGCGTTTTCTGCAGTGAGGTTTCCTCCCATCTGTGGGATTTCTCTCACTTCCTTGATTGTTTGATGTACAGAAAGTTTTGAGTTAGTTGAGGTCCCCATTTGTCAATTGTCGGACTCCTTCTTCCTGTGCAGCTGCTGTCGATTTAGGAAGTCTTTTCCTACCCTATGTCTTGTTAGTATGCTGCCAACTTTTTTCTTCTATCACTTTCAAAGTTTGGGGTTTCATGTTGAGGTCTTTGATCCAAAATTGGAGTTGACTTTTGTACCGGGGGAGAGGTTGTAGGGGATTAATTCACTTCTCTTTATTCTAAGTGGTGATCCATTTTTGCCAACACCACTTGCTGACGATTGCTGTCTTTTCTCCAATTGTGGCTTCGTGGCCCCCTTGTCAAATATGAGATGGCTGAAATTGTATGTGCTCAGGTTGGATCTTCGGTTTTGTTCCATTGGTCAAAAAGGTCTGTTTTTGTGCCAGTTTTACCAGGCTTGTTTTTTATGACTTATCCCTGTAGTATAGTTTGAAGTCTGGTATAGAGATCCCCCCTGTGTAGCTCTTTTCACTCAAGTTTGCTTTGGCTATTCGGCGGTTTTTGTTTTTCCAAAATGCATTTAAGGACTTTTTTCCAAGCCTGTGAAGAAACTATGGGATTTTGATTGGAATTGCGTTGTTCAAATCTATACAAGAGTTTTGGTGACATGGAAATTTTTAAATGTAATTTTTCACCATCCATTGAGCATGGGAGGTTTTTTCCATCTTTGATGTCTTCTTCAATTTCTTTCTTTAAAGGTTTAAAATTTTTGTTGTAGAGATCGTTTGGTGTCTTTGGTTAGGTTGTTCCTAGGTATTTTTATTGTTTTTGACGCTATTGTGAGGTGGGAAGGTCTCTTTGCATTCTTTCTCAGTTGCTTTTCTTTTTTTTTTTTTATGCTTGTAGTGTATGAATGTACTGTCTGCATGCAGGTTTGTTTTTTTTTTTTTTTTTTTTAAAAAAATTTTTTTTTAAGAAGGTGTCGGATTCCCCGGAACTGGAGTTCTTCTGGATTTGGAGTTTCAGATGCTTCTCGGACGCAGTGGGTGCTGGGGATCCAAACTGAGTCCTCTTGCAAGAGCAGTCAGCGCTCATCTAACCATTAGGTCATCTCTCCAGGCCCCTAGTTGCTTGTTTCTTGGTGTTAAAGAAAGGCCATTTATTTTTTTTAGGTTAATTTTGTATCCTGCACTTTTGCTGAAGCTGTTAATTCATTTCTAGGAGTTTTCTGGCGGAGTTTTTAGGGGGGCATCCATTAAGTAACCCACTCATATCATCAGGAATAAGGGATAGCTTGACTTCCTCTTTTACAATTAGTACTCCTTTAATTTCCTTTTCCTTTTCCTTGATCGCTCTAGCACGTGTTTCAAGCACTTTAGTGAAGAGGAGTGGTGACAGGGGGCAGCCTGCTGAGTTCCTACCTTTTAACGGGAATTGTTTCCGTCATTTCCCCATTTAGGATGATATTGGCTGTGGGTTTCCTGTATATGGCTTTGATTACATTGAGGAATGATCCCTCCAATCCAATTCCTTCTAGAACTTTAAGCATGAAGGGATGCTGGATTTTGTCAAAGGCTTTTTCAGCATCAATTGAGATGATGGTGTGGTTTTTGTCTTTCATTCCATTTATGTGTTTGATGATGTTTATTGATTTTCATATGTTGAACCATCCCTGAATGTCTGGTATGAATCCAACTTGGTCATGGTGGATGATCTTCTTGATGTGGGTCTGTATGTGATGAGAATGCTATTCTGAGTGAAGCAACACAAAGACAGAAAACCAGGTGGTGTATGTTCTCCCTCATTTGTGGATTGTAGCACCAATCCCCTTATGTAAGTATATATCCTGATATAACCTTAAGAGCGAAGAAATTAGAAAGGGTACATGGAAGTTAAGGAAAAGGAAAATCCTGAAACAGGGGGACAGTAAGGAACAGATGTTTCTGGGGGGAGACAGGGGAGTGAGGTGGGATGTTGGGTTGGGAGGTGAGGAAAGGGAGACAAAACATGGGTATGATGGGAAATAAGGGAGGTCAGGGTAGGGAGAAGGTGGGGATGATGGGAGAGGTGGGGTGGGGAGGGAGTACAGGGGTGGGAAGGGAAGAAGAAAGGAGATGATTGGAGCTTGAGAGGCTGGGAAACCCAGAGTGTAATGTGAAGCCCCCAAGACCCCATGAGAAATTCTCATACACAGTCTGAACATTAGTGTACAGGTTCTACAACCTGGTGGCTGTATGCAGGGAACACAGTGAATGGTTGGTGAGAGCGAATCAAATGATTCTCTAAACAAAGCAGGCAATCTCCAAAGCTCTTTGTTATCTACCAGAAATAGAGGATGAGTCCCTACTGTTCAGAGCGAGACACGCTTCAGGGATAGGACTTAGATTAATGGAACAGTAATTGACCTGTAACTTTTCTATCATCTCTCCATTCCTTTATTTTCTGGCCAGAGACCCACCAGGTATTAATGAGCACTTTGCTTCTGCAGACTTATGTCACTTGTGAGAAATATCAACAACTAGACCCATTTCTCAGTGGCTGTCCTAGCATATTTAAAACTATTAAAAGGCCTTATATAACACTTATAATCATCTATAATCATCGAAGGAAAAGGTGATGTGAGCTTCAAGTATGGGGCTGTCGCACTATCCTCCATTCCCTCTGTGAACTATTTTAATCACTAGTGATAAACACCTTCTTCCCTCCACCACTATGGTGAGAAATTAATCAGAAATCTCTGGAAAATGATGAAAATTGTTTTCCTATGTACAATATTAATCTATGCTAGAAGAATGTGAACTCAAGTCATGAATGGAAATGATCCCCAAAAAGTGTTTACTGAGTTTAGAGCAGTATCCATTGACATCCCACCATGTGAGTAGTCTTCTATCTTCAATTTCAGGTTAATATATTTTTAAGATTTGTTTTTATTTTTTAATTATGTGCATATATTTGTGTCTGTATGGGTGTGTTGTGCATTCAATTACAGGTGCTTGTGGAAGTCAAAGATGTTGTATCTCCCTAAAACTGGAGTTACACTGGCAGTTCAGTGCTGGGAACGAGTGTCAAGTAGATCCTCTGCAAGAACAGTACACACTATTAAGTGCTGAGCCCCTTCTCCAGCACTAGACTAATAATTTTTGTATGTTTGTGCTAGTCAGTAATATTTTTGGTTGCACACTCTATGGTGAGAAGAATATTTCATTTGTTAATGTTCTCCAAATCAACATGGAAACTCTTGAATTTCTATTGTTTTCTCTGAGTTCATTAACACCCAACTGACTTTATTCTTTAATTGTTGTTTTCTCTTCTTGAGACAGGATCTCCTGTAGCTCTGGCCAGCTTCAAACACACTATGGAGTCAAGACTGACCTTGAACTCCTGATCCACCTGCCTCCCCTCCCTAAGTGCTGGAATTACATGCATATGCCAACATGCTCACCTTCAACTGACTGACTATGAAATGACAAATGGTTAAGTTAGTCATTTGTGCATGATAAGATCAGTATTTTTTAAAGTAGCCTATCAGCACTATTAACACTATATAATTAATTAGCAGCAATTATCCTTACATATTAGCAAATGAGTCATTAGACTGAGGAGATGGCTCAGTGGGTAAATTGCTTACGATACAAACATGGAGACCAGAGCTCAAATCCCTAGCACCCACATAAGTGGTCGTGATGACTCAGGGCCAGTACAAACTTGAGAGAGAGAAAGAGAGAGAGAGAGAGAGAGAGAGAGAGAGAGAGAGAGAGAGAACATGCATACAGATATGAACATATACCACACACATACACACATAGAAAGAAAAATTATGATCAGTCATCCTGTTCATAACTTAAAGTAACAATAAAGATTTATTTTTCCATGTTATAAATCACTGTTCTTACTGACCTTAAGGTATCATTAGTCACATTTCATGGTAAGTTATCTGAGATGTGAAGACTCTGATTCAACACCTTATTTTAAATAACATATGAAGGGTGGAAAGATGGATCAGTGGTTAAGAGCACTGTCTGATTTTGCAGAGGACCTGGGTTCAATTGCCAGTAACCACTTGGCAGCTAGCAACCATCTGTAACTCCAGTTCCAGGGAATCCAGTGCCCTTTTGTTACCTCCCCAGGCACTGCACACAAGTGATGCTCTTATGTATATACACACAAAACACTCATACACATAAAACAAATAGAAATTTTAAAAAATTAAATAGCATGTGTTTGTCAAGATCAGCCAAGGGCCCACCCTCACCTCTGGGCTTATAGAGTCTGTGAACCATTTGTTACATGTCACTATTTCCCCACTTGAAATCACAACCCCTATAATTTTATAATGTTTCTTTCAATGTTACTTTACATATGGTCATTGAATGGAAATTTTCACTGATTTTTCACATAAATCTAGCACATGGAACATAATAAAGACATGAAATCAAGGCAGACAGAGTTCTGGGGCAATGGCTCAGTGGTTAGAAGCATGGACTACTCCTATAGAGGAGCTCAGATCAGTTCCCAGCACATGCTTTGGGCAGTTCACAATGGCCTGCTACTCTAGCTCCAGGGGATTTGGGCCCCTCTTCTGGCCTTTGTTGGGATTTGCACTCACATGCACATAACAACCCCACAGCACTCTCTATTACACATGCACAAAATTAAAAATAAAAATAAATTGTAAAAGTGAAAACAAAGCAAATGTTTCAAACAATTATAAACAGATAATGGTGCCACATCAAATACACACCATGGAATCAGTGAAAATTTTTCTGTGCTCTTAAACTGGTGAAAACTCTCAATCTTCCAGGTAGCATCCCATTAAGGAAAACTGACTTTTATCTCCCAGCAGCTATCAGTCACCAACATATCCTCAGCTACTGCTGGGGCTTCCTACCCATCCATGTTGGGCCCCTGTCTGGCTTGGGTCTGCACAAGTCTTGTTCATGATGTCATCAATATTGTGGGTTTATTTGTGCAACTACCCTGTGGTGTCCCGACAACAGGATTTCCTTCTACAATGATCCCTGAAGCTTGGGAGGAGAGGCTGTGATATAGCTGTCCCATTTAGGCCTCAGAATTCCTCAGTCTCTTATTCTCTGCACATTGACCAGTTGTATCTTTGTATTAATTTCCATCTGCTGCAAGAAGCTTTTCTAATGAGAGCTAAAAGATGGAATAATTGTGCTGGGATAACTTAAAGGTCTTTTCTACTTGTTATTTGGTCTTTTTATATTTACTTCCTATATACTTGATAAGCTCATTCAAACCAGAGTATAGCAATGAAAGACTATTCTCCAAAGCCTACAGACAGGGCTCAGCAGCTTCCTAGTCCCATGTAATAGTCTTTCATTCTCAGATATTATGATAAAGACATAGAATAAAAGTAGGAATACCATACAAATGTCCTTGATTTGAATTTGTATCTGTATATAGAACAAAGGACAGAGATAATTTGCTGAGTTTGTAAACACATAGTTATATGATGCTGCAAGTGAGAAGGTGAGGTTCTTTTTGCTAAAACAAACATGTGATGTGCATCCTATGTCTTTCCCAGATAAAAATCTATAATAATGAACAGTAATACTAGCCAACATCCAAGGTAAAAAACACTATTCTTCATGTTTTATACTTATTTGGGAGTGTGTGTGCATGTGTGTAGTGTGTGCGCATGTGCATACATGCTGTTGAGTCTTTAGGAAATATATATTTTCCCCCAAAGTCTTCAAATTTCCCTCCAGGCAGCAATATGTCAAATACAAAAGACCAAAATATGATTATGCCTCAAAGAATTACATAAACATTAATTTAAAAAGTGATTGGCTATAAATTTCTGTTGGAGTTTAAATTCAAGTCCTTTACTCTCTAGCCACACTAGTTTCTTCTCAGGTACCAGTGAGTCCTAGATGGTCTTGTGGGCTTTGTTTCCTCTGACTAAAGCATTTGCC
Organism: Rhizomys pruinosus; assembly: GCA_009823505.1. Classification (NCBI taxonomy): domain Eukaryota; kingdom Metazoa; phylum Chordata; class Mammalia; order Rodentia; family Spalacidae; genus Rhizomys; species Rhizomys pruinosus. The sequence continues at coordinate 258,348 of VZQC01009134.1, forward strand.
CTCTCTTTCTCCAGAGACCCAGCTCTCTTTCCTCCTTAAATCTTTCCCAATGTCTTCCACAAATGATGTCTCTTCCTGAGCCCTCTATTTCAAATCATAATCCATTCTCAGTATATCGCCCTAAGTCCCTTGTATCCTATTCTGCTTTTTCTTCCTTACATATAGTTTTCTCTTTTCATTTGCTTATTATGTGTGTGATTTCCATCCTTAGCTTCCCAACTGGAGTGTGAGGATCCTTGGTTGAACCTGGTTATTCATCAGTAAATTTCAAGCTCCTAGAACAGCTCTAGTATTGTGTATTCAACTCATATTTGACTTAATGAATGAAAGCTTTGTACATTTTGAACATGTGATTTTTTATTTTATTTATTTATTTATTTATTTATTTATTTATTTATTTATTTATTTGAATGTACTGTCTGCATGTAGGTTTGTGCACCCATGTTGTGCAATGCCTCAGAGGTCAGAACAGGGTGTCAGATTCCCCTGGAACTAGAGTTCTCATGGAATTGGAGTTACAGATGGTTCTCAGCAGCCATGTAGGTGCTGGGGATCGAACCTGGGTCTTCTGCAAGAACCGTTGCTGCTCTTAACCACTAGGCCAACTCTCCAGCCCCATTTTGAACATTTGAATAAAAATGAAAATATTAGGCTTTTAAAGGGACTCTTTTTAAAAATTATTTCTTTTATTTGTTTATTTTTTGGTCTTTTTGAGACAGGGTATTTCTTTTCGTTTTTTTTTGTTTGTTTGTTTTTGTTTTTGTTTTTTTTGTTTTTTTTTGGTCTTTTCGAGACAGGGTCTCCCTGTAGCCCCAGCTGTCCTGGAACTCACTCTGTAGACTAGGCTGGCCTTGAACTCATAAAGATCCGCCTGCCTCTGCCTCCCAAGTGCTAGGATTAAAGGCGTACGCCACCACGCCCGGCCTGAGACAGGGTATTTCTGTATCCCCAGTTGGCCTGGAACTCGCTATGGAGACCAGACTGGACTTGAACTCACAGAGATCTACCAGCCTCTGTCTCCCAAGTTCGTGGATTGAAGGTGTGCACCACCATCCCCGGCTTATTTATTATTTTTATTTTCTGTGTATGAATTTGTTGCCTGCATGTATGTAAGTGCATCTGTATCACACAATGCCCACAGAAGTCAGAAGAGGCCAATAGATCCAGTGGAATTGGAGTTACAGGGCTTAATAGCCACCATGTCGGCTCTGAAAATCGAACTTGGGTCCTCTGCAAGAGCAGCTTGTGCTCTTTACCTCTGCGCTCTGGAGACTCTTTTTTATCTATAGAAAAGAGTGTTTTTCTGTAAATAAATTTTGAAAGAAATATCACCATCACCTTGCTGGTTTTCTATCTAGTGTTTCCTCTTTTGATTCTTCATATACAGGTAAAGAACAGTTAAATTTGTAAAATACATTATGTGATTAATGGTACTTTATTTACATTAAGCACACATGTATAAATATATTTCCATGTAGTTAAGTTAAAGTTATTGAGAAATATTATATAAGTGTCAAAAATCAGAGTTCAATTTCTTGATACAATGCTAAGCAGAGGTATGGCCTTAGTTAACTGCCTCAACCTTTCTTGGTCCCATTTATTCAACTTTTTTTTTCATTGATGTTTTGTGTATTCCAGACATCACTCCTCAATTCAGTTCAGGCATGTTCCCCTTTCCCTTCCCCTGACCCCACCCCACCCCAGATCATGCATTCCGCCATAACTGTCTTGCATCTCTCTCTCTCAGTCTTTTTTAAAAACAGTAATAATGTGAATTACACCTGGAGCTTTAATTGATCCATATTATCTCCTGGATAAATTTCAAACTCTTTATTCAGACATTCAAGGTGCATGAATATATGCTTCTTTAATGCTCCTGATTTGCCGACTCTGCTCCACCACCATCTTTAATTCCAACCTCTCTGAAGTCTGCTCATCATCTGGAAAATGTCTCTCTTTCCCTGAATGCTTTGAATTTTCCCTTGTATAGTCCATTTCCAGCTGAAACTACCCCCTGCAGGGGTTATAGAGAGGTGGTTGGCAAAGATCACCCTCTCCAGTTTCCTCACCGCTGAAGATCTTCACTCTGTCGGCCCGCAATGGAGTGGGGCTGGGGAGAGTAAGTGCACTGCAGAACTGAAAGCAACCACGGCAGGGAGTCGAGTCAAGGTGTTACAGCTCAAAACTCACTTTATTGCAGGTTCACAGAGGCTTATAAGCCGTGCCAGCTTCCCTACTCGGGTATGTGTCTCTCCCTAATTGGTCCTTTTAGGAGGCTTAATTTACAAGTCTCTAATTAATCCAATCCCTTCCCTTCCTAGAATAGTCCCTAATTATCATGTTAGCATGCGGAAACTAGCCTCCCTTGCTCGATGGGCGGGGATGAGTTCGCAAAACTCTAGCACAGGCTTCCTTTTGTCCTACAGGCCTATCTTCTCGGCTATTCCATGCCGTCATTTCCCCCTTTTTGTTTTATTTGGCATAGCTCCTGTCTTAGGTTGGTGCTTTTACTGGGCTCAGCTCTTACCTGTCTTTGAGTAGATAGCAGCTTTGGCTATCCCCCTGTCTTAGGTTGGCCGACCC